>JAZHEH010002685.1:9360000-9828695 GCA_036589455.1 Ateles fusciceps
AGCAAGGGAACACAAGGAAAGTCAAGGCAAAGCAAGGCAAGGCACCATGGGCACCATGGTAAGGCAAGGCAAGGCAATGCAACATGGGTAGCATGATAAGGCAAGGCAAGGCACCATGGGGGAAAACGGTCAGGCAAGGCAAGGCACCCACCACAGGCACCAATCTTAGGCAGGGCAAGGCACCATGGGCACCATGGTAAGGCAAGGCAATGCACTATGAACACCATGGTAAGGCAAGGCAAGGCAAAGAAAGGCACCATGGGCAACATGGTAAGGCTAGAAAAGACAAGGCAATGCAAGGCACCATGAGCATTATGGTAAGGCTAGGCAAGGCAAGGCAAGCATGGCATGGTAGGCAACATTCTAAGGTAAAGCAAGTAAAGGGAGAGAACGTGGGTTCCATTATATGGAAAGACAAAGCAAGGCAAGTTAAGGCACTATGAGCACCATGGTAAAACTAGGCAAGGGAAGGCATGTCTAGGCATTGCACCATCAACACCATGGTAAGGCAAGGCAAAACAAGGCAGGGCAATGCACAATGGGCACTGTGGTAAGGCAAGGCAATGAAGGCATGGCACCCCGGGGCACCATTGTAAGGCAAGGCAATGCAATGCAAGGTGCGATGGGCACCACGGTAAGGCAAAGTAAGGCAAGGCATCATGGACACCATGGTAAGGCAGGGAAAGGCAAGAAAATGCAAAGAAAGGTAAGTAAACATGGGAAGCATGGGAAGGCAAGGCAAGGCAGAAAAGGCACAATGGGCACCATGGTTAGGCAAGGCAAATCAAGGCAATGCAAAGCATCATTGGCACTATGATAAGGCACAGCAAGGAAAGGCAAGGGACCATGGGCACCATGGTAATGTAGGTCAAGGCAAGGCAAGGCACCATGGGCACCATGGTAAGGCAAGGTAAGTCTCCCTGGGCAACATAGGAAGGGATGGCAAGGAGAGGCACCATGGGAACCATGGTAAGCCAAGGCAAGACAAGGTAACGCAGGCACCAAGGGCATCATGGTAAGGCAAGGCACCATTGGCAACATGAGAAGGCACATCAAGGGAAGGCACCATGGGAACCAAGGTAAGGCAAGGCAAGAGAAGGCAGGGCACTATAAGCAATGCAGTAAGGCAAGGAAACTTAAGGCAAGTCACCATGGGCACCATGGAGAAGGCAAGTCAAGGCAAAGCAAGGCATCACGGGCACCATGGTTAGAAGTGGAAAGTCAAGTCAAGGCAACATAGACACCATGGTAAGTCAAGGCAAATCAAGGCAAGGCACCATGCACACCATTGTAAGGCAAGGTAAGGCATGGCATCATTGGCACCATGATAAGGGAAGGGAATGAAAGGCAAGACACCATGAACACCCCTGTAAGTTAAGACAAAGCAAGGCCAGCAAGGCACCATGGACACCATGGTAGGGCAAAGTATGGCAATGCAAGTCATCATGATTACCATAGTAAGACAAGGCAAGGCACCATGGGCACAATGGTAAGGCAAGGCAAGGCAAAGCATGGGACCATGGGCACCGTTGTAGATCAGTGCAAGGCAAGGCAATGCAATATGGGCACCATGGTAAGGCAAGGCAAGCAAGGCATGGCAAGGCAACTCATGGCAGTATGGGCACCATGGTAAGGCAATGCAAGACAAGACATGATGGGAACCATGGTAAGGCAAGGTAAGGCAATGCAAAAAAAGACAGTGTGGGCACCATGGTAAAGGAAGGCAAGGAAATCACAATGGGCACCATGGTAAGGCAAGGCATGGCAAGCTAATGCAAAGCAAGACACCATGCCCACCCTGTTAAGCAAGGGAAGGCAGTGAAAAACACCATGGGTACCATGGTAAGGCAAGGGAAGGCAAAGAAAGTCAAGGCAAGGGAAGGCAAAGAAAGTCAAGGCAGGGCAAGGTGAGTCACCAAATAACTCCATGGTAAGTCAAGGCAAGGAAATTTAAGGCACCCAGGGCACCATGGTAAGGCAAGGAAAGGCAAGAAAAAGTACCATGGGCTTCATGGTAGGGAAAGGCAAGGCAAAGCACCATGGGCAACGTGGTAAGGCAAGGCATGGCACCATGGGCACCATTTTAGGGTACATAAAGTCAAGGTAGCATGGGCACCATTGACACCATGGTTGGGCAAGACAAGGCCAAGAAAAGTAAAGGAAAGTCACGGTGCACACCATGGTAATTAAAGGTAAGGAAAGGCACAATGGGAACAATGGTAAGATAAGGCAGGGCAAGGCAAGGCATCATGGGCCCAATTGCAAAGCAAAACAAGGTAAGGCACCATTAGCACGATGGTAAGGCAAGGAAAGGCAAGGCAAGGAATGGCGCCGTGGGAACTATGATAAGGCAAAGAAAGGCAAGGCATCATGGGGACCATTGTAAGATAAGGCAAGGCATGGCAAGTCAAGGCACCAAGGGCACCATGGTAATACAAGGCAAGGCAAGGGAAGACACCATGGGCACCATGGTACAGCAAGACAAGGCAACACAAGGCACCATAGTAAGGCAAGGAAAGTCATGCCAAGGAACCATGGGCACCATAGTAAGGTAAGGCAAGGCACCATGGGCACCATGGGATGGCTAGGCAGGACAAGGCATCGTGTGCATCATGTTATGGCAAAGCAAGGCAAGGCAACACACCATGGACACCAAGATAAGGCAAGGCAAAGCACCATAAGCACCATAGTGAGGCAAGGCAATGCAAGGCAAGTCTAGTCAAGGCACCAGGGGACTATGGTAAAGTAAGGCAAGGCATGACAGGGCACCAGGTGCACCATGGTAAGGCATGGTAAGACACCATGTGCACTAAGATAAGGCAAGGCAAGGCACAGTTTGCACCATGGTAAGGCAATGCAATTTAAGACAACATGATCACCATTGTAAGGAAAGGGTAGGCAAAGCAAGCAAGGCAACATGGTCACAAGGGTAAGGTAAGGCTAGGCAAGGCACAATGGACAATATAGCAAGTCAAGGCAAGGCAAGGAACCATGTCAAGAAAAGGCAAGACAAAGCACCATCGGTACAATTGTGAGTCAAGGAAAGGCAAAGTAGGGCACCAACGGCACCATGATAAGGCCAAGCAAAACAAGGCATGGCACCATGTGAACTATGGTAAATCAGGCAAGGCAAGGAAGGGAAAGGCACCATGGGAAACATGGTAAGGCAAGAAAACGTAGCATGGGCCCCATGGTAAAGCAAGGAAAGGAAAGGCAAGCAACGACACCAGGGGCACCATTGGAAAGTCAGGCAAGGTATCATGGGCGCCATGACAAGGCAAGGCAAGGCAAGGCAAGGCAAGGCACGGCATCAGTGGTCACTATGGTAAGGCACACCAAGTCTCCATGGGCACCATAAAAAGGCAAGGCAAGACAAGGCAGCATGCTTCCATGGTAAGGCAAAACAAGGCAAGGGAACACAAGGAACCATGGGCACCATAGTAAGGCAAGGCAAGGCAATGCATCAAGGGACCATGGTAAGGCAAGGCAAGTCAAGGCATAAACGGACCATGGTAAGGAAAGGCAAGACACGGCAAAGCACCATGGGAACCATGGTAAGGCACAGCAAGGCACCATGGGCATCATGTTAAGGCAAGGCAAGGCACCATGGGAACTATGGTAAGGCAAGGCAAGGCACACTGGGCACCACGGTAAACAAGAGAAGGCAAGGCAAAAAAAAGACACCAAGGACACCATGGCAAGGCAAAACAAGGCAAAGCTAGGCAATACAAGGAATGGAAAGTGAAGACACCATGGGCAACATCGTAAGGGAGGACAAGGAAAGGAAAGGAAAGGAAAGGCACCATGTTAAGGCAAAGGAAGGCAAGGTAAGGCACCATGGGCACTATTTTAAGGCAAGGCAAGGCAAAAAAAAGACACCATGGCACCATGGCAAAGCAAGGCAAGGCTAGCCAAGGGAAGGCAAGGAATGTCAAGGTGTCACGTTCACCATGGTAGGCAAAGCAAGGCAAGTCACCATGGGCACCATGTTAAGGCAAAGGAAGGCAATATAAAGCAAAGCAAGGCACCATGGGCACCATGGTAAAGCAAGGCAAGGCGAGGCACAAGAGAACCATGGTAAGGCAAGGCAAGGCATGAACACCATGGTAGAGCAAGGTAAGGCAAGGCAAGGCACCATGGGTACCAACATAAGGTAAGGAAAGGAAATGAAAGGCACCAAAGGCATCATGGTCATGTAAGGCACTGCAAGGCACGGCACAATGGACACAATAGTAAGGCAAGGAAGGCAAGTCAAGGCAAGGCACTATGGGCACCATGGTAAGGCAAGGCAAAGTAGATAAGGTAAAGCCCATTGGTCACCATGGTAAGGCAAGACAAGGCAAGGTAAGGCACTATGGGAACCATGGTAAGGCAAGGCAAGGAATAGCAAGGCAAGGCACAATGGGCACCATGGCAAGGCAAGGCAAGGCAAGGCTAGGCAGCATGGGAACAATGGTAAGCAAGGCAAGGTAGTGTAAGGCACTATGGGCACAATGATAAGACAAGGCGAGGAAGAAAGCAACCCAAGACAGGGCACCATGGGTACCATGATAAGGCCAGGCGATGGAAGGTAAGGCAAGGCAAGGCAAGGCACCATGGGCCCCATGACACAGCAAGGAAAGGAAACACAAGGCACCAGGAGCACCATGGTAAGGAAAGGAAAGCCTCCATGTGCACCATGGTAAAGCAAGGTAAGGCAAAGCAAGGCTTCATGGGCATAACAGTAAGGCAAGGGAACTCACCATGGGCACGATGGTAATTAAAGATAAGGAAAGGAAAGAAAAGGCAACACTAGGCACCATAGTCAGCATGGGCACCATGGTAAGGAGAGGCAAAGTAAGTCAAGGGAAGGCAAGACAAGATGCACACCATGATTAGGCAAGGTAAGGCAAAGCAAGGCACCATGGGAACGATAGTAAGACCAAGCAAGGCAAAGAAAATCACCATGGGCAACATGAGAAGGCAGGGCAAGGCAAAGCAAGGCACAATGGGCACCATGGTAAGTCAAGGAAACACAAGGCACAATGACCAACATGGTAAGGCAAGGAAAGGCAAGGCACAATGGACACCATGGTAAGGCAAGGCAAGGCAAGGCAAGTAACCATTGGCACAATGGTAATTCAAGCTAGGGTAAGGTGGTAAGACAACACAGGCATCATGGTAAGGCAAGGCAAGACACCATAAGCACCATGGTAGTGCAAAGCAAGGCAAAAAAGGCACCATGGTCACTATGGTAAGGCAAGGCAAAACAAGACATGACAAGGCACAATGATCACCATGATAAGGCACAACGAGGTACCACGGGCAGCATGGTAATGTAAGGCAAGGCAAGGCACCATAGGCACCATGGTAAGGCAAGGCAAGCCAAGTTAATACAAGGCAAGTCAAGGCACCAGGAACCATGGTAAGGCAAGGCAATTCATGGCAAGGCACCATGGACACCATGGTAAGGCACAGGCAACACACTATGGGCACCATTTTAAGGCAAGGCAAGGCACAATGGGCAACATTGTAAGGCAAAGCAAGGCACCATGAAACCATGGTACTACAAGGCAAGACAAGGAAAGGCAAGGCAGGGTATGGCAAGGCACCACGGTCATCATGGTAAGAAACAGCAAGGCACTATAGGCACCATTTTAAGGGAAGGCAAGGCAAGGCACAATGGGCAACGTGGTAAGGAAAGGCAAGGTAAGGAATGACACCTTGGAACCATGGTTAGGTAAGGCAAGGCAAGGCACCATGGGCACCATGTTAAGGCACAGCAAGGCAAGGAAAGAGCATCATGGGCATCATGTTAAGGCAAGGTAAATCACCATGGGCACCATCATAATGCAACGTAAGGCAAGTCCCCATGGGCAACATGGTAAGGCAAGGCACCATGAGCTCCATGGCAGTGCATAGCATGGCAAGGTAAGGCACCATGGGCACCACGATAAGGCAAGGCATGGCAAGGCACCATGGGCACCATGATAAGGCATTGCAAGGTACTTTCAGCACCATGATAATATAAGGCAAGACAGGGCAAGACACCATGTGTACCATGGTAAGGCAAGGCAAGGCTAGGCAAAACATTGCACTATGGGATATATGGTAAGGCAAGGCTAAACAAGGCAAGGTACCATGAGCACCAATGGTAAGGCAAGGGAGTCAAAGCAAGAAAAGATAAGGCCCAGTGGGCACCATGGTAATGCATGGGAAGCCAAGGCAAGGCACCATGTGCAGCATGATAATGCAAGGTAAGGCAAGGCACCATTGTCATTATGGTAAGGCAAGGCAAGACAATGAAAAGCAAGGCACCATGGGCACCATGGTAAGCAAGGCAAGGCAAAGCAAGGCACTAAGGGCACCACAGTAAGGCAAGCAAGGGAAGGAGAGACAAGTCACATGGGAACCATTGTAAGGAAAGGCAAGTCAAAGCACCATTGGCACTATAGTAATGCAGAACAAGGCATGGCATGGCAAGGCAAGGCACCATGGGCACCAAGGTAAGGAGAGGAAAAACAAGGCAAGGCACCATGGGCACTGCCATAATGCAAGACAAGGCCAGGCAAGAAAAGGAGACTTTGGCACCATGGTAAGACAAAGCAAGGCAAGGCAATGCCAGGCACCATGAGCACTATGGTAAGGCAATGCAAGGCACCATGAGCACCACAGTAGGTCAAGGCAAGTCAGGTAAAAACACAATGGGCACCAAGGTATGGCAAGGCAAGGCAAGGCACAGCAAGGCACCATGGGCAACACGATAAGGCAGGGAAAGGTACCATAGTCATGATGGTAATATAAGGCAAGGCAAAGCACCATGGATACCATGGTAAGGCAAGTCAAGGCACAGCAAGGCACCCTGGGCACCATGGTAAGGCAAGGCAAGTTAAGGGAATGCAAGGCCAGGCACCAGGGACACCATGGTAAATTAAGGCAAGACAAGGCAGGACAAGTCACCATGGCACCATGGTAACACAAGGCAATTTACTATGGGCACCATGGTAAGGCAAGGCAAGACAAGTCACCATGGACAGGATCAGAAGTCAAGGCAAGTTTAGCCAAGACAAGGCAAGGCAAGGCAGAGCACCATAAGTATTACAATGAGAAAGTCTAGGCAAGACAATGGAAGGTACGATGGGAAACAAGGTAAGGCAAAGCAAAACAATGCAAAACACCATGGGCAACATGGTAAGGGGAAGGCAATGCAAGGCACAATGGGCACAATGGTAAGGCAAGGCAAGGAAAGGCACCATGGGCACAATGGTAAGGCAAGGAAAGGGAAGGCAAGGCACAATGGTAACCATAGTAAGCCAAGTCCACTCAAGGCAAGGCAAGGCACCATGGGAATCATGGTGAGGATGTAAGGCAAGGCAAGGCAAAGCAGGTCAACATGATCACGATGGTAAGGCAAATCAAGGCACCAGGAGCACCATGCCTTCCGTGCGTTACCCTGGTGCCCATGGTGACTTGCCTTGCCTAATTCACCATGGTGCACATGGTTCCTTGCCTTGCCTTGCCTAATCATGATGCCCATGGTGGCTTGACTTGCCTTCCTTTGCGTTACCATGGTGTATATGGTGCCTTGCTTTGCCTTGCCTTGCCTTGCCTTACAATGGTGTCCATTGTCCCTTTCTTGCCTTACTTTGCCTAATCAGGGTGTCCATGTTGCCTTGCCTTCCCTTCCATGCCTTGCCTTGCCATGGTTCCCATGGTGCCTTGCCTAGCCTTGCCTTACTATGGTGCACATGGTGCTATCTTGCCTTCCGTTACCATGGTGCACATGGTGCCTTGCCTTGGGTTGCCCTGTTTATCATGGTGCCCATGGTGCCTTCCTTTGCCTTGTATTCCATATCATGGTGTCCATTTTCTTGCCTTGCCGTGCCAATCATCATGGAGATCACGGTGCTTTGCTTTGCCTTGCCTTGTTTTATCTTGATGACTATGGTGCCTAACCTTGCCTTGCAGTGCCTTAACATGGTGCCCAAGGTGCTTTGCCTTGCCTTGCTTTGCCACTGTCTGCCTTGCCTTTCCTTACCATGGTGCCAATGGTTCCTTAGTTGTAGCACAGGAACTGAACCGAAGGCCATGACATAACATCCTTTTTTTAATTTTATTTTTTATTGCATTTTAGGTTTTGGGGTACATGTGAAGAACATGCAAGATCGTTGCATAGGTACACACATGGCAGTGTGATTTGCTGCCTTCCTCCCCATCACCTATATCTGGCATTTCTCCCCATGCTATCTCTCCAAACTCCCCGCCCCCACTCTCCCTCCTCTATTTCCCCCGACAGACCCCAGTGTGTGATGCTTCCCTCCCTGTGTCCATATGTTCTCATTGTTCAACACCCACCTATGAGTGAGAACATGCGATGTTTGATTTTCTGTTCTTGTGTCAGTTTGCTGAGAATGATGGTTTCCAGGTTCATCCATGTCCCTGCAAAGGACACGAACTCATCATTTTTGATGGCTGCATAATATTCCACGGTGTATATGTGCCACATTTTCCCTGTCCAGTCTATCATCGATGGGCATTTGGGTTGGTTCCAGGTCTTTGCTATTGTAAACTGTGCTGCAATGAACATTCGTGTGCATGTGTCCTTAGAGTAGAACGATTTATAATCCTTTGGATATATACCCAGTAATGGGATTGCTGGGTCAAATGGCATTTCTATTTCTAGGTCCTTGAGGAACCGCCACACTGTCTTCCACAATGGTTGAACTAATTTACACTCCCACCAACAGTGTAAAAGTGTTCCTATTTCTCCACATCCTTTCCAGCATCTATTGTCTCCAGCTTTTTTAATGATTGCCATTCTAACTGGTGTGAGATGGCATCTCAATGGAGTTTTGATTTGCATTTCTCTGATGACCAGTGATGATGAGCATTTTTTCATAAGTTTGTTGGCCTCATTGTATGTCTTCTTTTGTAAAGTGTCTGTTCATATCCTTCACCCACTTTTGAATGGGCTTGTTTGTTTTTTCTTGTAAATCTGTTTTAGTTCTTTGTAGATTCTGGATATTAGCCCTTTGTCAGATGGGTAGACTGCAAAAATTTTTTCCCATTCTGTTGGTTGTCAATTCACTCTAATGACTGTTTCTTTTGCCATGCAGAAGCTGTGGAGTTTGATTAGGTCCCTTTTGTCTGTTTTGGCTTTTGTTGCCAATGCTTTTGGTGTTTTGGTCATGAAGTCCTTGCCTACACCTATGTCCTGAATGGTTTTAACTAGATTTTCTTCTAGGGTTTTGCTGGTGTTAGGTCTTATGTTTAAGTCTTTAATACATCTGGAGTTAATTTTAGTGTAAGGTGTTAGGAAGAGGTCCAGTTTCTGCTTTCTGCACATGGCTAGCCAGTTTTCCCAACACCATTTATTAAACAGGGGAATCCTTTCCCCATTGCTTGTTTTTGTCAGGTTTGTCAAAGATCGGATGGTTGTAGATGTGTTGTGTTGCCTCTGAGGCCTCTGTTGTGTTCCATTGGTCTATATCTCTGTTTTAGTACCAGTACCATGCTGTTTTGATTACTGTGGCCTTGTAGTATAGTTTGAAGTCCAGTAGTGTGATGCCTCCCGCTTTGTTCTTTTTGCTTAAAATTGACTTGGCTATGCGGGCTCTCTTTTGGTTCCATATGAAGTTTTAAGGTGGTTTTTTCCAGTTCTGTGAAGAAGGTCATTGGTAGCTTGATAGGGATAGCGTTGAATCTGTAAATTACTTTGGGCAGTATGGCCATTTTCACGATATTGATTCTTCCTAACCATGAACATAGAATGCTTCTCCATCTGTTTGTGTCCTCCCTTATTTCATTGAGCAGTGGTTTGTAGTTCTCCTTGAAGAGGTCCTTTACTTTCCTTGTTAGTTTTATTCCTAGATATTTTATTCTCTTTGTAGCAATTGTGAATGGCAGTTCATTCTTGATTTGGCTCTCTTTAAGTCTGTTATTGGTGTATAGGAATGCTTGTGAGTTTTGCACATTGATTTTTGTATCCTGAGACTTTGCTGAAGTTGCTTATCAGTTTCAGGAGATTTTGGGCTGAGACGATGGCGTCTTCTAGATATGCAATCATGTCGTCTGCAAATAGAGACAATTTGACTTCCTCCTTTTTTATTTGAATGCCTTTTATTTCTTTTTCTTGCCTGATTGCTCTGGCTAGAACTTCCAGTACTATATTGAATAGGAGTGGTGAGAGAGCACATCCTTGTCTAGTGCCAGATTTCAAAGGGAATGCTTCCATTTTTTGCCCATTCAGCATGATATTGGCTGTTGGTTTGTTGTAAATAGCTTTTATTATTTTGAGATACGTTCCATCAATACCTAGTTTATTGAGGGTTTTTAGCATAAAGTGCTGTTGAATTTTGTCAAAGGCCTTCTCTGCATCAGTTGAGATAATCATGTGGTTTTTGTCTTTGGTTCTGTTTATGTGGTGAATTATGTTTATAGATTTGCGTATGTTGAACCAGCCTTGCATCCCCAGGATGAAGTGTACTTGATCATGGTGGATAAGCTTTTTGATGTGCTGTTGCAATTGGTTTGCCAGTATTTTATTGAAGATTTTTGCATCTATATTCATCATGGATATTGGCCTGAAGTTTTCTTTTCTTGTTGAGTCTCTGCCGGGTTTTGGTATCAGGATGATGTTGGTCTCATAAAATGATTTGGGAAGGATTCCCCTCTTTTGGATTGTTTGGAATAGTTTCATAAGGAATGGTACCCGCTACTCTTTGTATGTCTGGTAGAATTTGGCTGTGAACCCCTCTGGACCTGGGCTTTTTTGGGGTGGTAGGCTCTTAATTGCTGCCTCAACTTGAGACCTTGTTATTGGTCTATTCAGGGTTTCGACTTCTGACTGGTTTAGGCTTGGAAGGATGCAAGTGTCCAGGAATTTATCCATTTCTTCCAGGTTTACTAGTTTATGTGCATAGAGTTGTTTGTAATAATCTCTGATGATGGTTTGAATTTCTGTGGAATCTGTGGTGATATCCCCTTTATGGTTTTTTATTGCATCTATTTGATTATTCTCTCTTTTCTTTTTTATTAATCTGGCTAGTTGTCTGTCCATTTTGGTTTTTTTTAACATTCAACCAAGATTTCTGCTTCATCTCTTCTCTGGAGACATGTGAGAACTAGTATTTAGATAACAATCACAGCACTTTATATTTATACAATTTTTTACACATTTAATGTGTTTTTCTATGTATAATTTCTCTTGATTCTATAAAATCTCTGTGAAATAAGCACTGTGTGATTCTACAGCATGAACTGGCATAGATTACCCAGGCATACAACTGTTGTAGTACAGGAGAGAAAACCACCGGACTGCCTCATTGCATGTGGCTCACAGGGTTGGTTACAGTGATGAACAATATAAGCTAACAACAACAAGCTTTTTTTTTTTGGCCCACACCCCCTTCTCATATATTTTATACTGATTCCTTCATTAATCTTTACAGAAACTTCATTAGTACTTTGATGAACTATATACAATATATAAGAAGGTGGTGTGTGGCCAGACAAAAAAGCTTGCTTTTGTTTGCTTATCTTATTTATAATTATAACTAACCCTATGAGGCATACACAATGAGGCAGTCCAGTGTTTTTTTTTAATTCATATGTTTATTTTTCAGAGAGGCCACCTCAGAGTTAGTACTTTTATGTCTGTTTCAGAAAATTTTCTACAAAGTCCTATACTCGATTTTATTCCAAATGTTGAAGAATTAAAGGATTTGAAAATCCAAAAATATTCATGAATTAAATAAATTGATTTATAATACATAATTGCAGGTCCCAGTGACCATTTCCAGGAGCAGTTGATAGTTTCTTTTGGCAACCACTTTTATTAGTTAACTTTTAAAAGGTTCATCAAGTCAAGATACAATTTTCCATTATAAACACTTGTTTCATTTGATAATTTTATAAAAATTTAATTTTATCTCTAAGATATTCTCAAATTGTTGAGTAATTTTGTAGCCATTACTTGGATATACAGTAATCAATGTTTTTAAATATTTTCAATAAAATGTGCTTTTTCTGAAATGTGCCTACCCAGCCCAAACCTGTAACTTGCTTTGATATACACACACACACACACACACTCTCTCTCTCTCTCAAGAACAGCAAAGATGCCAAAGAGTCAACATTTCCTTCTTATCTGTTTAAAATGACATCTCTTCCATATAACGTCTTCCTCTTTCAGTGTTTGAATTTGTAATCTTCTTGGTAATTATGAAAATGTTAACATAGTTAAATAAAGATCTATGTTTTCTAAATTAACAAGAGATTAGAGATATCATAATTGTTTTTTAAAAAATTGTCAAACCAGTATAACAGGTTTTCTTGGGTGGATAAATGTCCTTAAGCAAACTGTAGTTGCTCTTTTCACTTTATTCATATCTCCCTCAGTTGCAAATATGTTCTTGGTGTTTATTTTATTGGGATTGTCTCATATTAAACCAATTTATGTAAAAAGATAATATCCAAAAGATAAATTAATGTGAAAAGAATTGTTTTATTTACAATTCCACTGTATTATTTCAACAAACTATAAATATTGTTCATTTTATTCAAACTTACAGGTTGTTCTAAATTACTGATATAGATTACAAAACTACAAACAGAAAATACATTTCAATACAGGAATCTAGTTTCCGTTAGACATTTTTTACATATTTGTATCTTTATTTCCTGAAATATTATATAAATTACTGATGATTTAACATTGGAAATAGAGACATAACTTTTATTAAAAAGGGTAAATTTAAGAAAATTTAGTGTTCAGATATTAAGCCTCCATTATTTGGGCATTTTTGAACTACATATATATTTGTTGTTCTAGGTTATAGAATTTTGCCAGTTCTAAAATAACAGAATTATTCTGTATTATGAACACTTCTATGCACACAAACTAGAAAACCTAGAAGAAATGGATAAATTTCTGAAAACACACAGCTTTCCAAGAGTGAAAAAGAAAGAAATTTTCGTCGTCGTCGGGGGAAGGGGGTAAGGTGCCTGGAAGGAGGGGGGGTGCGGAAGCGGGGAGCGCGTTCCGGTCGCCGAGGTTCGCCGCCCGCCCCCGGTGGCGGCCCGGCGTCCGGCAGGCCGCCGCTCCCCGCGGACCCTCCCGTCCGCCGCCGGGCAGGCTCCTCCTCGCCCCGCCGTCCGTCCCGCAGCGTGCGCGTCCGGGGCCCGAAGCCCGCCCCGCGGCCCGCACGGCCGCACTCGCGGGCCGCGCTCCCGGGGTTGCGTGCCCCGGGCGGTGACCCGCGGGACGCCGCGGCGTCGTCCGCCGTCGCGCGCCTGCCTCCGGTTCGCGGCCGCGTCGTGCCGTGCGGGGCCCCGCCCTGGGCTTCCGCGTCGGGGCGGGGTGGTGCCGCCGCGTCCTCGGGCCCGTCCGCCGCCCACCTCGGGCGGGCGGGTGGGATGGGTCGCGGGGTGCGGTGTCCGCCCCGTCCCCGGTTCGTGCTCCTCCCTCCCGTCGCCCCGCTCCGGCGGGGCGGCCGGGGCGCCGTCGGCCGCGGCTCTCTCTGGCCGCTCCCCCTCGCCGGGCCCGTCTCCCGACGGAGCCGTGCGGGTGGGCGGGTGGGCCGGGCTGGCCCGGTCCGGCCGTGTTCTCCTCCTCCTCCTCCTCCTCCTCCTCCGGAGGGTGTGCGGGGTGGGGGACCGGCCACCGACCACCTCCGTCCGCCCGCCCGTTCGTCTCCTCGCCTCCGAGACGCGACCTCAGATCAGACGTGGCGACCCGCTGAATTTAAGCATATTAGTCAGCGGAGGAAAAGAAACTAACCAGGATTCCCCTCAGTAACGGCGAGTGAACAGGGGAAGAGCCCAGCGCCGAATCCCCGCCCCTCGGTGGGGCGCGGGGAAATGTGGCGTACGGAAGACCCACTCCCCGGCGCCGCTCGTGGGGGGCCCAAGTCCTTCTGATCGAGGCCCAGCCCGTGGACGGTGTGAGGCCGGTAGCGGCCCCCGGCGCGCCGGGCCCGGGTCTTCCCGGAGTCGGGTTGCTTGGGAATGCAGCCCAAAGCGGGTGGTATCTTTGTGGTGTTCTCTCTGTATTTCCTGGGACTCTGAATGTTGGCCTGCCTTGCTAGGTAGGGAAGTTCTCCTGGATAATATCCTTAAGAGTATTTTCCAGCTTGGATTCATTCTCTCCATCACATTCAGGTGCACCTATCAAACATAGATTAGGTCTTTTCACATAATCCTATATTTCTTGGAGCCCTTTGTTCGTTTCTTTTCACTCTTTTTTCTCTAATCTTGTCTTCTCATTTTGTTTCATTGAGTTGATCTTCAATCTCTGATATCCTTTCTTCTGCTTGGTCGGTTTGGCTATTGAATCTTGTGTATGCTTCGCGAGTTCTCATGCTAGGTTTTTCAGCTCCATCAAGTCATTCATGTTCTTCTCTGAGCTGTTTATTCTTGTTAGCATTTGGTTAAACCTTTTTTCAAGGCTCTTAGTTTCTTTGCATTGGGTTAGAATATGTTCTTTAGCTCAGAGAGTTTGTTATTACCCACCTTCTGAAGCCCATTTGTGTCAATTTATCAGGCTCATTCTCCATCCAGCTTTGTTCCCTTGCTGGTGAGGAGTTGTGATCCCTTGGAGGAGGAGAGATGTTCTGGTTTTGGGTGTTTTCATCATTTTTGTGCTGGTTTCTTCCCATCTTTGTGGATTTATCTACCTGTGGTTTTCATAGTTGGTGACTTATGGATGGGGTCTCTGAGTGAACATTGTTTTTGTTGATGTTGAAGTTATTTATTTCTGTTTTTTAGTTTTCCTTCCAATTGTCAGGCCCCTTTGCTGTAGGATTGCTGGAGGTCCACTCCAGACCCTGCTTGCCTGGGGATCACCTTTGGCGGCTGCAGAACAGTAAGGGTTGCTGCTAGTTTCTTCTGTTATCTTCATCCCAGAAGGATACCTGCCAGACGTCAGCCTGAGCTTTCCTTTATGAGATGTCTCTTTGGATATACAGATGTCAGGGAGCCTCTTGAGGAGACAGTCTGCCCCCTCATAGGAGCTCAAGTGCTGAGCTCGGAGCTCTATTGTTCCGTTCAGAGCTGCTGGGCAGGTACGTTTAAGTCTGCTGCAGTGGAACTCATAATTGCCTTTTTTTCCTTGGTGCTCTGACCTGGGAAGGTGGGGCTTTGTTTATAAGTTCCTGATGTACTGCTGCCTTTTTTCAGAGATGTCCTCCCCAGCAAGGAGGTAGTCTAGACACAGTCTGCCAGCAGAGGTGTTGCTGTGCTGTGGTGGGCTCTGTCCAGCTGCTGTATTAACCTCCTTGGGGTTTTGTTCACAGAGGTATAGTTAGAACTACCTCGGGAATGGCGGACTACCCTGGAAATGGTGGACTGCCTCAGTAGTGGCGGACTGCCTCGGTAATGGCGAACTGTCCTGGTAATGGCAGACTGCCTCGGTAGTAATGGACTGCTTGGTAATGACACATGCCCCTCCCCGGAGGGGAGCTGGACCATCCCCGGGTCCAGCTATGCTTACTGGGGAACTCTGAATCAGGAGTGTTTCAGACTGCTGGTCTTTGTGGGGGTGGGACCCACCAAGCCAGATCACCTGGCTCCATGTTTCAGCCCCCTTTTGTTTAGTTGAATGGGCGGCTCTGTCTCCCAGGTGTTCCAGGCACCAGTTAAAACGGGCGGCCAGATTTGGGTGAGTTTTTATTCAGAAACCTGCCTTGTGGCTGAAACAGCCATGCTGGAAACTTGTGGTGCTTTTCATCTCAGGAATCTCCTGATCTGTGGGCAGTAAAAACTCATTTGGAAATGCGGTGATCACTCACCCTCTGCATTGTTCTCACTGGGAACTGCACTCCAGAGCTGTTCCTATTCAGCTATCTTGGATCCACCTTTTACCTGACCTCTTTTTTAATTTTTTTGTGATGAAGTTTTGCTCTGTCACCCAGGTTGGAGTGCAGTGGTGTGACCTTGGCTCTATTGCAACCTCTCCCTCCTGGATTCAAGCAATTCTGCCTCAGCTTCCCTAGTAACTGGGAGTACAGGCACACACTAGCATGTCCAGCTAATTTTCCTATTTTTAGTAGACCCGGGGCCTCAACATGTCGCCCAGGCTATTCTTGAACTCCTGACCTCAGATGATCTGCCTGCTTTGGCCTCCCAAAGTGCTGGGATTACAGATGTGAGCCACTGTGACCAGCCTGGTCTGACTTTTTATGGTGGCTTCCATTGAGTAGGAGTGAAATGCCCTTCCCTTCTTTCCTCTTAGCCCTCTTCCTCTTTTCTCCATGGAGTGGGAATAAGCTACTGATCATAGAACTCAGTGCTTGTGGGGAGTATCAGGTGGAGGTCCCTTAGGATAGGATGAAAGGAGCCAGGCAAAGCCAGGGAGAAAATACAGACAGGCCCTACTCACATGCAAAACTCTCCACAATCTCCACAACCTTGCCTGTGGTTTCATGTCTCCCATTCCCTCTCTGTGTTGTGTGCTTCCAAACACATCAAGCTGCTTCCCACAAATACTAATTATTTTGTCTAAATTTTCTATGACCTTCCCCATTAATGGGCAGCTAGCTCTTAATCCCTCCCTCAAGAAGTCTTCCCTGGCTCCCTCACAGCTGGCTTAGTACTGCCATAACACTGATTAATAATTCTTCGATTTGTCACATTTCTTGTACAATGACGTGTTGAAACATGTCTCTTGTACCAGAGTGTGAGCTCCTCGAGGGGTAGAGACCGAATCTGATTCATGTTTTTATCCTCTGTGCTTAACAATCATCTGTGAATATAATTCAACATAAGGAAATGTTTTTGAACGGTTAAATGAATAAATGGATAGATGAATAAAAATATTTCTGCTGTGCTTTTCCTAAGCATGGGTTTCTTCATGAATTCATTTATACACCTTTTATTGAGCATGTACTAAACTCGGGGTTGGTGAAGGCATCTTTTTATCTCTAATACATCCATAATACTCTCTTCCTTAAAGCAGATAGAAAAACTCCCTCAAGGTCTACTTATACAGTATTTACAGGAAATGGTTAGATGGATTATGGGGCTCAGGATTCATTAAAACGCTTACCCTATTAATTCCCAGTTGAATGCACTGTGAGTGAGCAATTTTATAATTATTTCTTTCCTTCTTTTTTTTTTTTTTTGAGATAGGGTCTTGCTTCTGTCACCCAGACTGGAGTGCAGTGGTGTTATCTCGGCTCAATGCCACCTTGGCTCCTGGGCTCGAGTGATGCCCATCTCAGCCTCCTGAGTAGTGGGACTATAGGCATATGCCACCACACCTGGCTAATTTTTTTGTGTTTCTTTTTGTACGAGCACAGTGTTTTGTCATGTGGGCCAGGCTGGTCTTGAACTCCTGACCTCAAGTGATCTGCCCACCTTGGCCTTCTAAAGTGCTGGGATTACAGGTGTGAGACACTGTGTTTTAACTAAAACTAGTGGATACAGTCAGAGTAGGCCCAGTGTTCTCTGTCTTCTCTCTTCTGTGACAGTCGAATCTCAAATGTCATGAACTAGTACTCACTTTACTTGGCTAATGGAAATTCTAGTTCTTTTAATCCTTACCTCCAAATCTCTACCCCTTTAAAAAATGTGTTTCATGTAAACATATGCCCAAAGGATATAGGTCTATTTTTCATCCTGTTCTCTTCGAGTCGTTTTAGTGCTTTATGTCAGCTATTTAAGAGAAAGTCTTTGAACATAGCGTCGCTTTCTGATTTAGACACGTATTTTTTCTTTTGACATCTTTGGCAATCTACTTATATATAGATGTACTGCTACCTTGGGGCACATATTATCATCAATTTTCTAGAATTATAATACCATTTCCTGCCTAGGTTCTACACGCAGCTCCTGGGTTCAGTGCTTCAAAGATTCTTCCCACCATCCTCAGTTTTACATTATATATATGAGGAAGATTGCAGAAATGTTTCTCAGATGTATTTTCAATAACTTGCTTTTATTGGAAAATAAATATTGTCAGCAATCCATTGAACCCACTGATCCCTGTTTGAAAGAATGTTTTTAATGCTATGTAATGATTATGTTTCAGAAAGGTAGAGAGCTGAGTATAATTGCTTTCTCTAACTCTTGAGACTCGCTAGAGTCAATTCTTCTGATCAATAACACTATTTACAGAGATATATACACTTTGTTGTCCTATGTGGTAAAACCGTGAGAGATATTAGAATTTTCTGTTTATAAAAGGAGAAACAGAATCACCAAACTTAATGCTCTAGGGGTAGTACTGATGGAAAAATATTTCAAATAAACTAACTACTCGTGACCAATCTGAACCTATTACATTTCTTTTCTTCTAATTTATAAGAGCACTTTTCGAACTAGATTTAAAAGCATGTGCTATATTTTAGATCTCTTCTTTGGAAATTTTAAACATTTTCAAATAGCATTCTTTGGTATTCTATATGCTATTTCAGTACAAAATTTATCATTTCAGAAAGAAAAACGGGTTTGATTTTATGTTTTAACAGGAAAATTGGAGAGTTCTGAGACATCAGTGGAACTTGAGATTTAAGAACCAATAAAAACAAGAAACTGACTTGTGTGCAAGGCTGATGCTCTCACTTGAAAGTTGTTTGTGATCTGGAAAAAAAAAAAATCTCAAAAGTGACTATTCCCGGATATTTTTCCTTATACACACAACAAGAATTAAAGAATAATTTGATTATTATATGGAATTTTTCAGTTTCAACGCTAGCCTCTGAATGTTTGCAGATTCCAGAGTTCTGACAATGTTGGAATGCAGAAACATTCCAGAGTTCCAGAGTTCTGACCATGTTGGAATGCAGAAACAGGTCTGTCAGCAGCATTAGTGTTAAGCACTGAGGGAGAATCAAAGGCCAGCAGAGGTACGAATGAACCCACTCAGGCAGACCTCAGTCTCTCCTTTATCTACACTCCATATGTAATGTCGAAAAAGCTTCTCAAATATCTATATGGATGGGATTAAGGAATAACTTAAGAATCTTGTACTTATATAAAAGTCATCTTGTCCTTGAACCTGAACATTTTAAATGATTGCACTTTCATGAGTACCAAAATATTTGTCCACTCTAAAAGAAACTTCACTGGGTAGAGGCATGATATTCTCAATGCATAATTTTTAGTAATTTAGCTTTTGGAATCTTGCTCCCACCTATATAAAACATTTATAAGTGGAAAAAGAATTCAGATGAATTTTACCGCATAGTTATTACAGAGATGTAAGGGTTGAGCTAAATTTTATTAATCTGATGCTTTGTCACAAATGTGTTTGCATTACCACAGTGCATTTATGGTACTTGTTCTTGAGAATAAGTTCTGTTTCATCTTTTATCCTTCTCTGACAAAAACTGAAGTTAATGTTTCTCTCTCTGATTCCCTATTCTCTGAGATCTCTTAGTTATTTCCATGATACGTCTAACAAGTCTAAAACTGCTATGTGGGATGTCTGTTTATATGTAACAAAGGACTAGAAATCTAGTTATGCATAGAAGAGGAATTAATACCCTACAATACACATTTATCCATTTGGAGACTTCCACTTTCCTTTCTTCAGGTTATGCCTACTTTGATCTCACAATACATTAAAGGAAACTGGTACAGTAGGTTTTATTCTCTTGACTTGTAGGTAGCCTCTATATTGCTGCTTGCTCACAGGATTTCTTCTTTATGTAAATGCAGGGAGAAAGAGCAAGATCTCTGGTGTCTCACCTTATAAGGACACTAATTCTATTGGACCAGAGCCCCATCCTTATGACCTCCTTGAACCTCAATGACTTCCTTAGAGGTTCCACCTCCAAACACACACACTGGGAGTTAGGGCTTCAGCATATGAATTTGGGGCTATGGGGGACAACAACATTCAGTCTACAACACACCATATACATAAATAAATTAACTCAAAATGGGTTAAAGATCGAGATGTGAGACTGAAAACTATAAAACTCCTGGAATAAGCATTGCCGGATAAGCAATGAACACATGATTCCCTAGTTTTTTATAGGCTGCACACAGCATCAGAATTCTTCTAGGCACATTTTACTAAGCAACATCCTTACTCTAAAAAATATATATGAAATGCTATGATGACTGAAACACCTAAATGGGAAATTTGAAAACTTACAAGCTAAATAATTACTTCACCTGTTAGCACTCATTTGAATGATACTGTATTTTTTAAATTCTTTTCATTGAATTTGTATTCAAATATTAAAACAAGCTCTGAAAACTAAATTATTTGCATATGTTACAGATTGCAAAATCACTAATAAGGTTATCTAACAAATTTCAACATACAAGTAATTCACTTTAAGTAACATCACATGACACTTACAAATTCCTTTTTTTATTATTCCAGTGAAGCAGTGGGAGTGGGTGTAAATTCTTACGATTACAAATAAAGTAAATTAGCCTTAGTTTTGACTCTCATGCTTCCAGTAACCATGGCTTCTGAAAAATAAAACAGAAAACCTCAAAGTGACTACATATGACACAAAAAATAAAATAAAATTTTCTGGTTTTACTTTACAGAACCCTTACAATCTTCAAGGTTAATATTCTTCAGTCAAATAATAAACACTTTTCATTAGTAAAAATTATACTTTTTGGGTATATTTAGCTATTGATCTAGTTTTACCTCTAGATTTTATGGTGAAAAGAATGTGTAATTATAGAACTTTAATGCAAGAAACGAATGCTGCAGAGGTTATCTTAAGAAATCAAAATAAAAGACCTTAACAATTTTTAGAAAAATATACATTCAAAGAAAAATACAGATGGGTGATCAACCAATAGTAGATTATATGTTAATTAACCATATATAACTTCTACCCTCTTTTATTATTAATTTATAGCTACTTCTAACGTTATCTTGGACTGTTTTTTCTTATTCTCAATAAATTTATTACATTCAGTAGATTAATGTTTTCTTAATTATCATTAAAATATTTAAATCTGGTAGACATACAAATTTATTTGCCTACTATGAAAGAAGACATGACATAATCGCTAAGTTTTAAAAATTATAATACGTTTGGTAGTTTTAGTCATTTATTTTTTATTTTTTGAGACAGGGTCTGGCTCTGTTGTGTAGGCTGGGCTGCAGTGGTGCAATCTCAGCTTACTGCAAATTCTGCTTGCCAGGCTTAAGCCATCTTCTCATCTCAGCCTCCTGAGTAGCTGGGGCTACTGGCCCACACTACCACACCCAGCTAATTTTTGTAATTTCTTGGTGGAGACGGGATTTTCACTGTTGCCCACGCTGGTCTCCAACTCCTAGGCTCAAGCAATCCATCTGCCTTGGCCTCCCAAAAGTTTAGTCATTCCTAACAAACTAATTATAATGTCTACAGTAATCATCTATAGTAATGAGTCTCAGACATTTTGTTGTCACTATTATGATTATTATTTAAATTTATTTCCATAGATTTAGGGTACAAGTGGTTTTTGGTTACTTGAATGAAGTGTAGTGGTGAAGTCTGGGCTTTCAGTGTACCCATTACCTGAATGGTGTACATGGTACCCAGTAGGTAATTTGTTATCCTTCACCCCCTCCCACATTCCCCACTTCTGAGTCTCCAATGTGTATTTATACCACTCTAAGTGCCTTTGCATATCCACAGCTCAGCTCCCACTTATAGGTGAGAACATGTGGTATTTGGTTTTCTGTTCAATATTATTGTCAGCTACCCAAGATTTTCTGGGTGAGGCAGGGGAAGCTGATGCTTTAGATCCGTGCTACACAAAGTTCCATTGAATTAGCTATGCACTAATCAGCGCTTCTCAAAACTTTAATGTGCATTTGATTCCTTGAAGATCTTGTTAAAATGCAAATTCTAATTTAGTAGATCTGAATTCTGCATTGTTTAAGAATGCTCTCAAGTGATTTCATGATGCTGGGCCACAGGCTATACTTTAAGTAGTAAAATTTTAGGTTATCATCAATCTTTTTCAAAGCAGTTTCTTGAAAGCTGTCTAAAAATGGGGGAGATAATTGGAAATATATTTTTTAAAGATGTGCAAGAACTCATTGACCAAAAAAATAGGAGTATTCTGAAGTAATATAATATTTAGGCAATATTTTGGCAAATTTCTCCACCTTTTGGGAAACTTAGTTTGTCTTGATGTAAATTTTGCCAATAAATTATTAGCAATAATTATTTTTTCACAGTTTATTTAATTAAGGTTTTCTACATGAGAATTGAGGAAAGGAACAACATGAAGATACATGTCTATAATTCCTAAAAGAAATTTGATAGCATTTCAAAGTACTGAATTTTTTTCAAAAGGTTTTTTCTTTTTTCTTTTTCATTTAGCATTATTAATTGGTGAATTCAGCATCTGAACTGTGAGAAATACTAAGGAAGATCACTTCAGTACACATAAAAATCCAAAGACTATTCAAAGTTTTCTACAGATTTAACAAAGTTGCTATCAAAATCCAATAACTTTTTTTGCAGAAATAAAAAAATTCATCATAAAATTCATATGGAATCCCAAGGCACCCTAGTCAAAACAATTTTGAAAAACAAGAGCAAAGTTGGAAGACTCATACTTCCTGATTTCAAAACATTACAAAGCCACAGTAACTAATACGGTGTAACAATGGCATAAAAACAGAAAGACCAATGGACTAGAATAAAGAGCTCACTCATTTGCAAAAGGGCCTTCTCTTCAACAACAGGTGTTGAGAAAACTGAATATCGTGGAATACCATGCAGCCATAAAAAAGAACAAAATCATGTTTTTTGCAGCAATATGGCTGATGCTGGAAGTTATTATCTAAAGCAAATTAACACAGGAACAGGAAATAGAATATCACATGTTCTCTCCTATAAGCCGAAGCTAAATATTGGGTACTCGTGAACGTAAACATGGACAATAATAGACACTAGGGACTAACGGAGTGAGGAGGGAGGAAGGAAGGGTTGAAAAACGAACTCTTGAGTACTAAGCTCACTATCTGGGGAACAGGATTATTTGTATTCCAAACCTCAGCATCCCACAACGTACTCAGGTAACAAACCTGTCCTTGTACCCCCTGAATCTAAAAGAAAAGTTGAAATTATAAAACAAAAACACTAGATAACCACATACAAAAGAATGAAGTTGGACCTTCATCTTACACTAGATATTAGACTGCTAGGGCTGCTATAATAAAATACCATAGACTGGATGGCTTATAAAACAAAAAATATATATATTTTTTACAGTTCTGGAGGCTGGGAAGGCTAAGATCAATGTACCGGTAAAGCACGTTTTATTCTGAAGCCTCTTCTCTTGGCTTGTGAGCACCTGCTATATTGCTGTTTGTTTACAGGATTTCTTCTTTGTGTAAATGCAGGGAGAAAGAGCAAGATCTCTGGTGTCTCACCTTATAAGGACACTAATTCTATTGGACCAGAGCCCCATCCTTATGACCTCACTGAACCTCAATGACTTCCTTAGAGGTTCCATCTCCAAACACACACATTGGGAGTTAAGGCTTTAGCACATGAATTTGGGGCTAAGGGGGACAGCAACATTCAGTCTATAACACACCATATACATAAATTAACTCAAAGTGGTTTAAAGATCTAAATATAAGACTCAAAAATATAAACTCCTGGAATAAAACATAAGTAAAGCATTATAACATTGGACTTGGCAATGACTTCTTCACATGCAACCAAAAGTAAGAATAAACAATAGTAAATACAAATACCTATAAATAAATGACATAAACTATGTCAAACTTAAGGACTTATGCATCAAAAGCCACAATCAACAGAGTGAAAAGGCAACCTGCTGGGTGCAGTGGCTCATGTCTGAAATCCCAGCATTTTGGGAGGCCAAGGCAGGTGGATCATTTGAGCCCAGGATTTCCAGACCGGCCTGGGCAACAGAAGGAAACCCTGTCTCTACAAAAAATTTAAAAATGAGTTGGTAGCAGTGGCGCACACCTGTAGTTCCAGCTATTTAGGAGGCTGAAGTGGGAGGATCACTTGAGCCCAGGAGGTGGAGGCTGCAGTGAGCCATGAATGATTGAACCACTGCACTCCAGTCTGGGTGACAGAGTGAGACCCTGTTTCAAAAAAGACAGAGGAGAAGGAGGAGGAAAAGAGGAGGAGGAGGAGGAGAAAAAGTAGACACATATATGAGGAAATTTCCACAATCTTTAGTGTAAAAAAACAACATATAGAAAAATTCTTTGAGTACAATCACATTTTTGTTTAAAAACTAACAACAAGGCAGGGCACGGTGGCTCACGCCTGTAATCCTAGCACTTTGGGAGGCTGAGGTGGGCGGATCACGACTCAAGAGATCAAGACCATCCTGGCCAACATGGTGAAACTTAAAACTACAAAAAAATTAGCTAGGCGTGGTAGCACGTACCTGAAGTCCCAGCTACTGGGGAGTCTGAGGTGGGAGAATCACTTGAACCTGGGAAGCAGAGGTTGCAGTGAGCCAAGATTGCATCACTGCACTCCAGCCAGGCAACAGAGTGACTTTGTCTCAAAAAAAAAAAAAAAAACCTAACAATAAAAACTAAAATAAATGAATATATGCTATAGAGATACAAAACAGAAGAAGAGAAACAAAGTATAAAAATATTTTTTAAAATCTGGAAATATATACGATGAACTATTGCCTCTTTTTTTTTTTTTAGATGAAGTCTCACTCTGTTGCCCAGGCTGGAGTGCAGTGGTGTGGTCTCAGCTCACTACAACCTCCGCTTCCCCGTTTCAAGCGATTCTCCTGCCTCAGCCTCCCGAGTAGTGCCTGCCATGTCACCAGGCTAACTTTTTGTATTTTTAGTAGAGACGGGGGTTTCACCATGTTGGCTAGACTGGTCTCGAACTTCTGACCTCGTGATCCACTCACCTCGGCCTCCCAAAGTGCTGAGATTACAGGCATGAGCCACTGCACCCAGCCATGAACTATTTATTACCTCTTAACATAAACTCTAGTGAGTGGAATTAGAAAAGAATAACTTTCAGTTCTTACTTTACATACTTTGCAATGAGAAAATAAAATTATACTCTCACTCAATACTAATAAATCTCTATTTTTATACTGCAAGCTCTAAATTCTGCTACATAATTGTCCAAAATTTAATTTTATTGAAGGCAACATAGTATCATGACTTTGAATCAGAAAGTTCTGCATTCAAATCTCAAATTTGCTTCTGACTCCTTGGATAAATTAGCTTAATCTCACTGACCCTCAGTTTTTTCCACCTATAACAAAGGGTTAATAAGATCTACTTTGTAGGGGCTGGGCACAGTGGCTAACACCTGTAATCCCAGCACCTTGGGAAGCTAAGGCGAGTGCGTCACCTGAGGTCAGGAGTTCGAGACCAGCCTGGCCAACATGGCGAAACCCCATCTCTACTAAAAATGCAAAAATCAGCCAGGTGTGGTGGTGGGTGCCTGTAATCCCAGCTATTCTGGAAGCTGAGGCGGGAGAATTGCTTGAACCTGGAAGATCAAGGTTGCAATGAGCCGAGATCATGCCACTGCACTCCAGCCTGGGTGACAGAGTGAGACTCCATCTCAAAAAAAAAAAAAAAAAAAAAGAAGGAGCCTAATTTTTAGAGTAAGATAATTGAATATAAATGAATATAAGCTAATTGAATATAACCCTACTTCACAGGGTTGTTGGGAAGAGCAAATGCTTAATAAATGAATTCAGATTCTATTTTTTAGTCATTGTTATATTCCTAAGGCCTGGCATGTTACAAGCAATTAAGTATTACTTATAATCAGTTAGTAATGCATTTAATAACTGTTTACTAATGGCTTACAATATGCCAGGGCTACATAGCATAAAGGTGACTAAAACACAGCCTCTATCTTCCAAGAAAGCACAGTCTAGTGAGTGCAAAACATCTCAATTCCCTCCATTTGGCTTCTCATCATAGGTTACCAGACACTGCAGAGAAACCCCACCTTCACTCCTTGGTGACATCCTCAAAAGACTCTCAGAGGGTGGCAATGTTATCATAAATTTATACAAGTATTCAGCTCATGGGCTAATTGTCAACGGGCTTAGAACTACTTTAATGCCTGAATTTGCTTTCCCAAAATAGAAGCAAAGTTGAATCATTTCCTCTGAAAAATCCTCAGCTAGCCCATCAGTAGATGCACTATTTCTATTACTGGGCTGTGTTCAAGCCACCATGTGTAAAATAAACTCCGCAGCATCACTTCTCTTTCTGTTCTTTTTCTTCAGTTTGCAAACTTAATTTATTCACAATTGCCGAAAGTGTTAATGTGGTGATGATTTGAAATCTGAATTCCTTCAATAATGAGAAATCCATAGATATCCATCTCTCAGTTCCCCGTCTACCTCCCCTATCAGTCCTTGTGTATCTCCTTTGTAGGTTCCGCCTAATCCTGGAGTGCCTGGGATTCAGCCCTTTGACCTCGTCTCTATCTGCACACACTCCCTTGGTGATCGCTTTTACTTTGTTTGGCTTTGAACAACATCTGTAAGCTGATGAGTCACAAATTTCTATCTCTAGCCTAGACCTCTTTTCTGCCCAGCATCCCCCACTTCAAAGTCAAAACCCAAACTTAATGCCTGATCTTGTTTCCAAAACCTCATCCACCCACTGCCTTCCCTTCAAAGTTGTTGACAACTCCATCTTTCCAGTAACTCAAGACAAATCTCTTTCTGTCATAACCCATGTCCAAACTGTCAGCAAATATTGTTGGCTGTAGCTTCAAAATACACCCAGAATTTGATCACATCCCTTAAACTTCCTCTGCCACCACCTTGATCCAAGCCGCCATCATCTCTTACCCAGAGTACTGCAGTAATTGATCATACCATTCATTGGCTCAAAACCTTGTAATGACTTTCTATTTCATTTAGAGTAACAGCCAAAACTCCTACAATGGCTAACAGAGCCAAACGTCTTTCCCCCCAAGCCTGTTGATCTTCTTTCTTGTATCCCTCTCTAAGACCTCTGACCACACCGTTCTTCCAGCTGTTTCTGGAATACACAGAAGGGTTCCTGCCCTAGGTCATTCTACTAGCCATTCTCATTGCATGGACGACTCTTTTAATTAATAATATTTACAGACATCACTCCTCATCTCCCTCAAGTACTTACTCAATGTCACCTTCTTAATAAGGTTTAGGCTCACCACATCATTTAAATTTCAATCTTCTTTTTAACTTAGTATTCCTGATCCTCCTTACCAAGAAACTTTTTTTATATAGTACATGCTAATATGCCATAAATGTTCTTATTTATTTTGTTACTTATTATCTATCTCTGTCTCCAAGAAGGTAAACTTGGGGAGTGTGGGAAGATGTCAACATTGTACCCAATAGGTAATTTTTCAACCCTAACTGCTCTCCCAATCCCACCTGTTATTGTCTCTAATGCCTATTACTCCACTCTGAATATTCATTTGTGCCCATTGTTTAGCCCTCATCTATAATTGAGAACACGTAGCATTTGTCTTTCTGTTTCTGAGTTGGTTCACTTAGGATAATGGCCTCCAGTTCCATCCGTATTGCTGCAAAAGACCCGATTTCATTCTTTTGTACGGGCTAAGTGGTCCATGGTGTATACATACCACAGTTTCTTTATCCAGTCATCCAATGATGGATGCTTAGGTTTAATTCCATATCTTTGCTATTGTGATCAGTGCTGCAATAAACACGAGTAGAGGTATCTTTTTGATAGAATTATTTTTAAAGGAGATTTATTATGAGAAATTGCCTTAGGGGATTACGGAGATTGAGAAATAACATGATCTACTTTCTGCAAGCTGGAGATCCAGGAAAGCTGATGGTATAATTCCATTAAGTCCGAAGACCTGAGAACCAGGAGAGTCAGTGACGTAAACCCCAGTCTGAGGGCATGATATTGTTTAGATGTTGTTCCCTCTGAACCTCATGCTGAATTGTAATTCCAATGTTGGAGGTGGGGCCTGGTGGGGGAAGTGATTGGATCATGGGGGTGAATTTCTCATAAATGGTTTAGCACCCACCCTCTTGGTGCCGTCCTCGTAATAGTGAGTGGGTTTTCATGAGGGCTGGCTGTTTAAAAGTGTGTGGCATCTCCCCCCCTTGCTCTCTTGCTCCCACTTTCACTGTGTGAAGTGTCTGCTCCCACTTCACCTTCTGCCATGAGTAAAAGCTCCCAGAGGCCTCCCCCAGAAGCTGAGCAGATGCCAGTGCCACACTTGGCCAGCCTGCAGAACCCTGAGCTAATTAAACCTTTTTTCTTTATAAATTACTGAGTCTCTGGGCATGGTGGCTCACGTCTGTAATCCCAGCACTTTAGGAAGCCGAAGAGGGAGGATCTCTTGAGCTCGGGAGTTTGAGACCAGCCTGGGCAACATGACAAAATCCCATCTCCACAAAAATACAAAAATTAGTTGAGTATGGTGGCACACGCCTGTAATCCCAGCTACTCAGGAGGCTGAGGTGGGAGGATCACTTGAGTCCAGGAGTTCAAGGCTGCAGTGAGCCAAGATCGCAGCACTGCACTCCAGCCCGGGCAACAGAGCAAGCCCCTTGTCTCAAAAAAAATAAATAAATAAATAATAAAAATTAATTAATTAATTAATTAAACATAAACATAAATTAGCCAGTCTCAGGGATGTTTTAATACCAATAGCAAGAACAACCTAACACAGGGAAGAAGAATATGAGATGAGATCTCCACCTCAAGCAGTGAGGCAGGAAAAAAGGGAGGAATTCCTCCTTCTTAGCCTTTTGTTCTATTCAGGCCCTCAACAGGTTGAATGATACCCACCCACATGGGGGAGGCTATCTGCTTACTGAGTCCCCCCAATTCAAATGCTAATCTCACCCAGAAACACTCTGGCAATATACCCAGAAATAATGTGTGATCTGGGCACCCATGGCCCACTCAAGCTGACAAAAAATTAACCATCACAAGGAGACAGTAATCTTTGTCCATTTTATTCACTGATGTATCCCAAGCATCTAATACACAGTCTGAAGCATGGGATGTGCTCAGTAAGAATTGATGAATGAATGAGCGAATGAATGATTGAAGATAAACGGTGCTAATTGACATCCGGACTAATAATATAAATGGACAGTATGTGCAATCAAAGTAGAAGTAAAATTTCAAAGCCATAAGGTGCTTTAAGGCTTACCAGACACAACCCCTTTAAAACATTTAGAAAACCGAACCAGAGAAATAAAATGATTTATGAGGCATCATTCTGCAAACTGGTGGCTAAGAGTAAAAAATATCTGAGCCTTTTAATTCAGTAGTTTCCTCAGCTCTTCACTAGTTCTCTTGCCTAGGGGGATGCTTTAGCCTCGATTTCATGAAGTTCCAGAGGAAGACAGTCACAGTTACATTTAAAGGGTGTTTAATTGTTTTTAGGTTTTTTTTGACAAAGTCTCTCTCTGTCACCGAGGCTGGAGTGCAGTGGCGCGATCTCAGCTCACTGCAATCTCTGCCTCCCAGTTTCAAGCAATGCTCCTGCCTCAATCTCCTGAGTAGCTAGGATTACAGACGCGCCAACGAGCCTGGCTGAGTTTTGTATTTTTAGTAGAAACTGGATTTTGTTATGTTGGCCAGTCTGGTTTTAAACTCCTGGGCTCAAGTAATCCGCCTGCCTCAGCCTCACAAAGTGCTGGGATTAGAGGCATGAGCCACGGTGCCCAGCTTGTTTAACTTACTTATTTCAGAAAATATTAACTAGTGCCTAAGAAATGGTGTCTCAAAAGCTCACACACTAGGTCCAGGGACCCCAAAACAGACGGAGATGGGTTACCAGAACAAGTGACAGTACCCCTCAGTCTTCCAGTCTGTGGCGAGTGGGGCTCCCAAAATCTATCACCAGTTGTCTTAAGCACCCAGCCCTCTACAGCCTTCTCTGTCTTTATGTGTGACATGTTTCTCCTGTGCCATTAATTTTGACATCAATCTTAGTGTTCTTACTACTCATAATCTTAGTGCCTCTTAGTTCAGGGCACTTCACACCTTACAAGAGATGTCATTAGCCTTTGTGATATTGAATCAAAACATTACCTAGGAAGAAACGAGTGTTCGCTAGTCTCTTCTCAGTGGGCAAATGTCCTCTTGTCCTTGCTCTGTCCCCTTTCCCTGGGTCTAATCCCTTTCCTAGCCAATAGGAAAAGCTACATTAGTGAGCACCCAAGTCTCCTTATAATCAAAGTTAATTTCTACTTTTTCCAAATGGTGAATTTACATTCGTTTTTCTAAATTTGTTTTTATTGTAGAGGAAGAACATGAAGTAAAGGAAAAGAAAAGGAAGAAATCTGAAAAGAATAAAAATCACTCAGAAGAAGAGCATAGAATTGAAGCTGTTTAGCCATGATCTCATAGCCACAGATATTTCTTGGTAAGAAGACAGAGGAATGAATCCATGGGAACTACTTATCCACAGTAAACAGGAGGAGGGGATAATCAAGAAAGTTAAAATCACTTACTGATTAAACACGATGATGATAACCATTAATAAAATCAATACTCAGGAAAAGGCTTCACCACATTGCTGTGACTCAGCATTATCCAAAATATCTGTTATGAGCTATACAGTATTCTAGCTGCAATGGATTATACCAAAAAAAAAAACAATAATAAATGGCCAGAGTGGTTATAATAGTAAAATAGAACACAGAGAAAGAAGAAAACTATATGTATTACAATTTGGTAAGATAAAACAAAAAACCAATAAATTTTAATCACCTTTTTTTTTGGTCTTGCGACACACATGATAATTTATGTCTTAATTCTCCTAACAAACGATAATGAAAAGCTATATTTAACTGTTATAGTTTCTGTATCTGAAATAAGGAGTGGAAAAACACTATATATTTGTACAGATTTACAGCAGAAATTCTGAAATGTTTACATCAAAGGGAAATATTAGCATTGCCTCATTAAGCTTTAAAACACAAATGTCTACATTCTCTGAAGCAATATAGTTTACAAAGACATGAGTTTTTGTAAATCTCTGGTCCCAATACTATGTAAATCCTTAATGTGTAAGCATCCAGGAAAAATTGTCATTCTGTGCCCTTTATTCATCCTAAAAGTTGAAAGTTTTCTGCTATTTTATATATATATATGTGATATATATACATATATATGTGTATATATGTGTTTTTTTTTTTTTTTTTTTTTTGAGAGAGAGAGAGGCTCTTGCTTTGTCACCGAGGCTGGAGTGCAGTGGTGTGATCATAGCTCATTGCAACCTTGAGTACCTAGGCTCGAGTGATTCTCCTGCTTCAGCCTCCCGAGGAGCTGTGACTACAAGCATGTGTCATCACACCCAGCTAATTTTTTTAATTTTTTTGTAGAACCAAGATCTCTATATGTTGCCTAGGCTGGTCTCCAACTCCTGGACTCAAGGGATCCTCTGTCTCGGTCTCCAAAAGCACTGGGATTAGAGGCATGTGCCACCATGCCTTGCCTGTTATTTATAAATCTTATAGACATTAAACCATCACAATCAATGCTGGCAGCATTCTAGTGACAGGAAGGAATCCACGATATAGCCGGAGATACTAACTGCATCTCTTAAGAACCATACCTTAGGTCTCCATTGCCACTGAGTTTCAGTCACGTGAGAGACTCGCTTCATCTGCCCTTCCCCTTGTCCTATACTTCTCACTTTCAAGAAAGATTCGATAAAGATGTCTTTCGGCCAGGCGCGGTGGCTCACACCTGTAATCCCAGCACTTCGGGAGGCAGAGGCGGGCAGATCACCAAGTCAAGAGATGGAGACCATCCTGATCAACACGGTGAAACCCAGCCTCTACTTAAAAAAAAAAAAAAAAAAAGGAGAAATTACTGCTTATTGGCAAGGCGCGGTGGCTCAGACCTGTAATCTCAGCACTTTGAGAGACCGAGGCGGATGGATCACTAGGTCAGAAGTTCAAGACCAGCCTGACCAAGATGGTGAAATCACTTGAGGTCAGGAATTCCAGACCAGCCTGGTCAACATAGTGAAACCTAGGCGGGCCGATCATGAGGTCAAGAGATCGAGACAATCCTGACCAACATGGTGAAACCCCGTCTGTACTAAAAATACAAAAAATTAGCCTAGTGCAGTGGCAGGTGCCTGTAATCCCAGCTACTCAGGAGGCTGAGGCAGGAGAATTGCTTGAACCCAGGGGGCAGAGGTTGCAGTGAGCTGAGATCGTGGCATTGCACTCCAGCCTGGGTGACAGAGTAAGACTCCATCTCAAGAAAAAAAAAAAAAAGATGTTTTTCTACCATACAGAGATAGGCATACTAGTGTAAACAGAATGTTTACAAAGTTAATCAAGTAGTCACCCAAGTCAGAGTACTAAAAATTTTAAAGGCTTACTAAGTTAGAGAGGACAGAGAATGGACTTTAGAGGTGAGCAGATCTGGGTTTGCGTCTGCTCCAACCTTTCCTTATTATATGACCTTGGGCAAATTACTTAATTTCCCTGAGCCTTGGTGTTCTCCCTGAACAAAACTGGGAATTTTAGAAAATCTTTGCTGGGTTGATGAATGGATGAGAGATAGCGTAAGTAAAATGTGTAACTCCGTGCCTAGGATCATTGCTGAATAAGGCTAGCTGTTATTATTGCAAAGCATTTTGGGAGCCTTGGACTTTTAAGTTTACTGATACGGTTTTTCCAAAAAGGAGAAAAATCTACAACATGGTTCCAAATACTTGGATAAGGCTCCATTCACTCTCTTAGCCCATCTTACCTGTATTACTTCATCGACTGGAAATGGGAAGCACTTCACAATTAGGAATATTGTCAGGTGAGCCAGGTGCTGTGGGCGTGCTTACAGTCCAAGCTACTCACAAGGCTGAGGCGGGAGGATCGCTTGAGCCTGGAAGGTTGAGGCTGCAGTGAGCTCCAGCCTGGGTGACAGAGCAAAAATTAAAAATTTAACGACCCTGTGAGACTAGATAGTAAAGAGGACATGTAAAATAAAATCTCCCTGACATGTTTATTAAATAACTACCAAAGGCCAGGTGCGGTGGCTCATGCCTATAATCCCAGCAGTTTGGGAAGCCAAGATGGGTGGATCACCTAAGGTCAAGAGTTAGAGACCAGCCTGGTCAACATGATGAAACCCTGTCTCTATTAAAAATACAAAAATTAGCCAGATCTGGTCCTGCACACCTATAATCCCAGCTACTCGGGAGGCTGAGGCAGGAGAATTGCTTGAACCCAGGAGGCAGAGGCTGTAGTGAGCTGAGATCGCGCCACTGCACTCCAGCCTGGGCAACAAGAGCAAAACTCCATCTCAAAAATAAGCAAAAAAGAAGAAGAAGAAGAAAAAAATAACTGCCAAAACCCCAGGCTATTATGTTGTTACTCAAAGCATAACCAATCTACCAAGGCAAGCCAACGTGCTTCAGAAGGCTGGGTGCCGTGGCTCACGTCTGTAATCTAGCACTTTGGGAGGCCAAGACAGGTGGATCACTTGAGGCCGGGAGTTCAAGACTAGCCTGGCCAACATGGCGAAACCCTGTCTCTAAAAACACAAAAATTAGCTGGGTGTGGTGGTCCATGGCTGTAGTTCCAGCTACTCTGGAGACTGAGGTATAAGAATTGCTTGAACCTAGAAGGCGGAGGTTGCAGTGAGCAGAGATTGTGCCACTGCACTTCAGCCTGGGCAACAGAGGAGACTGTCTCAAAAAAATAGTGCTTCAAAAGTAACTGTATTTCTCATCATTACTGTATAACAGAGATATTATACTGAACATAAGATTTCTGCCATTCATGTCTGCCTAAAGGATAGACAAACTATCTCAGATAAATAACTGAGATATTTATTCAGTGATACTCTCATCAAGCATAAATTATTTTTTTCAACGTAGTAACAAATTTACCATCTTTTACTTTAAGTGTTCTATCATTTTTGATTTGTAGCCAGAGCAATAGTAAATTGAGTGAGAAAGTTCTGAGTTTTCCAGAAACTTGAAGGTGTAGGAATTTTCTTAAGAAATTCTGTTCTCATAGCAACCCATCCTGATTTCTCGATGAAGGAGTTTGAATAAGTATACAAAGTTTGGAGTGTTGATTACAACTCTTAGACCTTTTGAAATTTACCCATCACAAATGACTTCTGTTTTTATGTGTGCAGTTAATATAGGTTTAAATAAATACTTGCCTTCTGAATTTTATTATAAATATATAGACACCTTATGTTTTTTTCAATAGAAGGATGTAAGAAATAAACATTTCCTTTGAATGCTAATCACACTTAACAAAAAAGTTCTCTGGATCTCATAGCAACTTTCAAGCAGCCACATACTGAAGAAACCCAGAATCTCTCCATAGCTTCCTCGTGCATCTCCCAGAGAATCAGCTGTTTTTATTCAAAAGGGGTTTCCATTTTGTGAAGTATTTAAAGGGCAGTAAAGGAGAGTTAATAATTGGAGAAATATGATGGATAAAATGGCATGTCAGATTTCTACTCTTGACACAGTCAGAACCCAACGCTGGAGCTAATGGGTCGCTTTGCTGTTCACTCAGAGAAGAAGAGTCAAACAAACAAACAGAAAAGTTTGCTCAGATAAGAGAAAGAGTCTGTCAAGGAAAACAAGAAGATAGGGGAGAAAGAGAGACTGAGAGAAAGGTATAGTGTTCCCAACAAGTAAACATTTTATTTTTCTTTACAATAGCCAGGAAAACAGTCTATTCTTTGTTATTTTCCATCTGTCAGTATTTTAACTGATAAAAGGCTGAAGTACTTTATTTCTCTTTGCTCTGATTTGGTAAGAAAGGACGGGACTTCAGAAGCACTTATTTTTAAGAAAACCTTTATATTTTGGGCACTCATAAAAGTGATGAAATACACAGATGGATTCAAAACGTTACCTCTGCATTTATCAGTCCAAATAAAATGATCATTACCTAATGAATGGAAAAGAAATATACACTTTTCTAAAAGTAAAACCAACAATCTGTTATTTGTGCTACCTGGAAATAAAAAAAAAGAATAAATAAGGTTCACAAATAATACAAGAGCTGACTTCATTCTGTGGTTTTAGGCTTCTCTCAAGTTTAATCTATTATTTGAAGAGTTAAACAGAATCTAAACCAACAAGCTTAAGTTTTAACTTTTTCTTCTTTCATCCCTAAGTCCCCATGGAAAACATATTAAAGTACAAGGAAAAGACCGTAAGTCTTGCAGGAAGTAAAAACATGGAGAGAAAAAACGTGGAGAGACAAGTGAACTGTGTTTCTCCCCAATCTCAGAATTAATCCCGCCTTATATAACCCAGAAGTGACTCTGAAGGCCCAGCCTGTGTGTGTAGCCTGGACCCTACATGCTTTGCTACTGAGCTTGAGTCATTAATCTTCTGGCCACTGATTTTTCTCTCAGAAAATACATGAGCCTCCCCCCCATCAATAAATATCTTTAGTTCTCTAGCCATTAGTTTCCCATCCACTGAGCAAAGATTATAACAACTATTCATGAGGTTAGGTTTGTTTAAAGATTCAGTTAACATTAATTAAGTGGGGTATATTAGGGAATTAGAAGGAGAACAGAGGAGGCAGCAGTGTGTGCTTTCAACCCAACTTCAGAGGCTGGGACACGGTGAAATTGCAGAGGTCACAAACTGAAGACACTAAATAGGAATTAAAGGGGTATCACAGCCTACCATTTCCAGAGACACATCTCTCAGGTTCCAAAGGGATGAGTTGACATCAATTGCAAGATGGTTGTCTAGATCCCACAGCCTTTCTCAACAGCAGTTTGCAAGAGAATTAGCCATACAGAAAATGATTTCAGTGGCTATTTTTTCAGGTCTCCCAACGGTTGTACATAGCTAGTTTATTCTAATTGCACAGGAGAGAAATTAACTCATGACATTAACGCCTTAGGGTAGGTGTTGACAAACTAAGAACAGCTGCCCACCCATTTCTGTAAATATGGGTTTTTTAATTTTAATTTTTATTTATCTATTTATTTATTTTGAGTGGAGTCTTGCTCTGTCGCCCAGGCTGGAGTGCAGTGGCGCAATCTCGGTTCACTGCAACCTCTGCCTCATGGGTTCAAACGATCCTCCCACCTCAGCCTCTCAAGTAGCTGGAATTACAAGCATTTGCCACCACGTCTGGCTAATTTTTGTATTTTTAGTAGATATTGAGTTTCACCATGTTGGCCAGGCTGGTCTCGAACTCCTGACCTCAAGTAATCCACCTGCCTTGGCCTCACAAAGTGCTGGGATTAAAGGTGTGAGCCACCACACCCAGCCCTGTTTTTGCAAATATGGTATTGTGGTAATGTAACCGGGTTTTTGGGGGGTGCTGGGGAGGCACAGCTCCCCCAGAGAGAATGTTGTAGGTTCTTGGTCTCCGCCCTCTCAAGAATGAGAGAAGGGACCACAGCAGGCGCGCTGTACCCTCGTAAAAGTAAATACCGGACCTCAAACAGAGTTTTTGCAGACAGTTATTTTATTTAGGTAGAGAAAAGAGAAAAAAAAGGAGAAGAGAGACAACTTTGACGAGGAGTGTGGAAGGGGACTCCAGAGGGGGAAATCCAAGAGAGAGAAAGACGTCTTCCATGAAAGGAGTGTTCCTGGAAGGGGACCCAAACATGGAGTCCAAAGAAGTGTGGAAGAAGGGGACTTTTAACCTGGGAGGAACCTCCACCTTCTTTAGGACCCCAGGCCAATGAAAGGAATTCCCTAGAACTTCTGCTGGAGTGACTGACTTTTGATTCTTCCTGTGCCCCTCGAAAAATAAAACAGAGATCATTAAATCTCCTGGATGGAGAGAGATGGGAGCAGGGCATGGCGCTGGGAAGTTCTTGCCCTTAAAACTATGCCCTAGGCCGGGCGCAGTGGCTCAAGCCTGTGATCCCAGCACTTTGGGAGGCGGAGGCGGGCGGATCATGAGGTCAACAGATCGAGACCATCCTGACCAACATGGTGAAACCCCGTCTCTACTAAAAATACAAAAAAATTAGCTGGGCGTGGTGATGTGTGCCTGTAGTCCCAGCTACTCGGGAGGCTGAGGCAGGAGAATTGCCTGAACCCGGGAGGCGGAGGTTGCAGTGAGCCGAGATTGTGCCACTGCACTCCAGCCTGGCGCCTGGTGACACAATGAGACTCTGTCTCAAAAAAAAAAAAAAATATATTTGACCCAGAAACTGAACACGTTCCCCTCAGTAACACAGTGGTGCTCATTCATTTTTGTATTGACTATGGCTGCTTTGAAGCTATAATGGCAGAACTGAGTAGACATAGATACATCATTGCTTACAATTGCATATCAACTTTGGAAGAGTAAACAAGAAATTGGTAGCATTAGTTGTTCCTAATGAGGAGAACTAAGAGTTTGGGAACAAGTATGGAAAGGAGATTTTTCCAAATACAGCCTTTAGGCATAAGCCACCATGCCCAACCCCAGGTCTCCTCATAGAGGAAAATATTAATACTTTGTCTCGGTTGAATGTATGTTGAATGGAACCAAATTGATTCCTTTAAAAAATTATAGCCGAGAGCAGTGGCTCACGCCCGTAGGCCAGGCACTTTGGAAAGCTAAGACGAGTGGATCACTTGAGTCCAGGAGACCAGCTTGGGCAGCCTGGAGAAACCCTGTCTCTATGAAAAATCAAAAAGTTCGCTGGTTGTGGTGATGCACCCCTGCGGTCCCGGCTGCTAGTGGGTAGGGTGGGGGGCCGTGCTGAGGTGGGAAGATCGCTTGGGCCCAGAAGGTGGAGACTGCAGTGAGCCGTTATCTTGCTCCACTGCTCTCCAGCCTGGGTAACCGAGCGAGATCCTTCTAAAAAACACAAAATAAAATAGAAATTATAAACAAGGAAAAGTCTTAGTTCATAGGTTAAATGATTAGACTTTCTTCTCTGGAGTAATAGAAATCGGTCCTTTTTAAATGAGAACCAGTATCTTTGCAGCCTTAAGCCCCCTGAAGCTTAGCTGGCATGAGAAGACAGTAAGAAAACGACCTGCTTCGTTACTGAGAAGCAAATTCCAGAGGTTCATCTGCCAGGACTAACTTGGATCTGCGGGGTAGATACCTTTGCTCAAAAATGCAAATCTTCAGAGCTTATGGGAGTGGAAGAATAACTACTCAGGCAAAGAAAATGGCATCTCTGTCTCCGCAAGCTTCGTCTAGCAGGCCGGGATTTTTCAAAGTCAGCCTGTTTGAAGCTCTACAGAAATGTTCAGCCTAAGAGGTTTGTGTTCTTGGACAAACCCCAGCATGGACACCACACACTTGGGGACGAAGGCGTTCCTTTTATGTTAGGGGACTTTGGAATTTCCCTTCCTGGGATTTGTATTGTTTTCTTTTGACCCTTTTTTTTTAGTTGTCTTTGGTTAGGTTTTTGAAATGCCGCTATTATCTTCATTTGATACTGGAAGAACTACATTGGCCTCCTGTCTCTGCATTTGGGTCGGTTTTACTCCTAAGTGTTTATTGTGAGCAAGATTCCTGCTAAGTGCTTGCCTTACATGGCCTCATGGAGTTCTCCCAATGACGCCATCATCCTGGAGATTCCTAGTGACCTCTACTTCACAGTTAAGGAAACTGGGGCACAGCGTGTTTAAGGAATTTGCCCAGTGTCTTGGTACCTCACTTTGGCAATTTTTGGAATACCGATTCATTAAATCTGTTTTGTGTATGTAAAATATATAGATATATATGCATATATATATAGTATCTTTTGAACTTCAAACCATGTGATATAATAAACAATTCAAAAAATTAATTTTATTTAAATTTAAATTAAATCCTTAAAATTTAAAAAGTAAAATGTGTTCTATGATTTGTATGAATTACATCTCCATTAACTAGCATTTTTTAAATAATTAAAGGAAAAAATTGGAAAAAATCGGATTAACCCCCGCAAAGTGTCTGTTGGTAGTTCTTTTTTCAAGTTCATACCCTTCTAATATAAAAGAATCCAATTTCAGTTATCGACTATAACCTTTTATTCCCTTGGAATTTCCCCCTTGCTTTCTCTTGTAATTCTCTTGAAATCTTTGGTAGTTTTAAGTCTATTTTTGTATAATTTATCTTTTAACTACTTACACTTTTCACTTAACATTCAGTAAGTCACAAAGTCCTTAACAACACATGGAAAATAATGTATACAGCCAATTTACAAAGATTAATAAAGATATTAAAGTTTGAGAAAATATTATTTCCACCTGAGAGTGTTTCAGAGTATATGAAAATGCTGAGTGTTAGGAGGACAACGCCTGCTTATCCTTAGCACATAGGCTGAACTGGGAATTGGTCAGGGGAACCTATGCTATGCTGTTTTAACAAAAGTTTAAAAAGAGAAGAAAAAGAAAAATCTCAGCACCTGAGAGCATGTATTATTTCTCATGTTGAACATGGTTGACAATTTGGTTTTGTGGATGTGTTACTTACGTCCAAGTGGGGACTTAGAGACAAAGACTACTTCCATTGTGATGTTGCCACTTCAACACATCATTCATAAGAAGAAAGGGAGATCATTGTGAGTGAGAGACTTTTATGAACCACATATGAAAATACATACATGGTTGCCACCAATAGCCCACTGGCCAGAATTAATGATATGATATCCCACCTACCTGCAAGGAAACTGGAAAATGCATCTTCCAGTGTGCTCAGGACAAAGATAAAATGGTTTGATAAACACATAGCATTGTCTTTGTCCAGTTGAGAAATCAAGAAAACACACAACAAATACATTTCAATAAGTTTACTCAACACTGCCAAATTCCAAACGATCTTCCATCGACTATTACTGTCATCAGAATACTCACATGATCTTACTGGAAATCAATGCAGATAAGTAACCCACCTGATCTTATTAGAAATTAATGTAGATAAGTAATTTTAACTTACGTCGTTCACTAAGAATTTTTTTTTTTTTAAGAAACATTTAACTTGTATGGATTCTCAAATACCTCTCAGGTTGATTCCTGAACCTACCCTTTTACATTTACAGCAGACAAATATGGACTCAAGAAATAAATAAGCAAGTATAAACCATTTTAACATTTAGTAAAATTTTTATCAATTTGGTAAAATATAACTATGAAAAAAAGTGCATATTGGCTGGGTGTGGTGGCTCAGGCCTGTATTCTCACCACTTTGGAAGGCCGAGGCTGGTGGATCACGAGGTCAGGAGTTTGAGACCATCCTGGCCAACATAGTGAAACCCTGTCTCTACTAAAAAAATACAAAAAATTAGCTGGATGTGTTGGCAGGCCCCTGTAATCCCAGCTACTTGGGAGGCTGAGGCAGGAGAATCGCTTGAACCCGGGAGGTGGAGGTTGCAGTGAGCCGAGATCTCACCACTGCACTCCAGTCTGGGCGACAGTGCGAGACTCCTTCTCAAAAAAAAAAAAGAAAGAAAGAAAAAAGTGCATAATTTTCAGTCATACGCAAACCCTCCTATGTTATTCTGAGTTGTTAACTTTGTTTATGTGTGCCTTTTTAAATAAAATTGTGAATGTCTTGCAAAAAAACATAAAGTTTGCTTTTTTCCTGCAACTGTGCTTTGTATAGTATCAGTGTTGCTAGGGTTAACTAAGGTTTTACTTATCTCCCTCAAGAGACCTCAGTTTGCACTTCAACATTTAGTTTTAGCACATAAATTATGAGTGAAATTAAATTATATTTGTTTCAGTTATGCACTGATTTAGTAAACAAATATTTATTGTGCACCCACAATGTGCCAGATACTGTAGAGAGTGACAGCAACACAACTAAGAAACAGTCTGTGGTCCTACCATGAAACTTAAAGAGTCTTTAATGGTAATAGACAAATAGATATTCACATTTATTCACAATCTTGTGATAAATGTGTGTGATGTCAACAGTATTGCGAATCTGGAAGTACCTGGAAGAGGATATAAAAGGAAGAGGCCAGGCATGGTGGCTCATGCCTATAATCTCAGCACTTTGAGAGGCCAAGGCAGGAGTATCACTTGAGTCTGGGAGTTCAAGACCAGCGTGGGCAACATGGTGAAAACCTGTCTCTATTAAAAATACAAAAAAATTAGCTGAGTGTGGTGGTGCACCCTTATAGTCCCAGCTACTCGGGAGTCTGAGGTGGGAGAGTCACCTGAGCCTGGGAAGACGAGGCTACAGTGAGCAGTTGTGTGCCACTGCACTACCACCTGGGCAATGGGAGTGAAAGCCTGTCTAAAAAAAAGGAAGAAACAAAGAAGAGGAGGAAGAGGAAAAGGAGGAGGAGGAAGAAGAGGAGGAGGAGAAGGAGGAGGTGGAGGAGGAGGAGAAGGAGAAGAAGGAGGAGGAGAAGGAAAAGAAGGAGATCAAGATCCTGCAAAAGTTTTGCTTGAAATAATTTACAATGTCCTACCACATGATGTTGGATTGAATTAGGTCTCGGGCCATTATCATTACGAAGCCAATCCCGTTTCTTTTCAAGGAACCTAACATCATTGCTAAGAAATATATTTAGTCTTCTCTTACCTTCCAGGAAGACTGTAAACTCTGCTGACAAAATGAGTATTTTTGTATATATCTATTTGTTTGTAGCTTATGATATGTATTTTGTTGTTCAGCTTAATCAAGAATTGGACTACTATATTCATTTTAAATCTAGTAATCAATGAACTTGAATGCTAAGAAATTTATATAGTTATGCCTCTAATATGTGACTGTCTGAATTATCCAACCACATTTAAGCTTATATGGTTAATCATTAAAAATAGATTTGCAAATGTAAGGTCAAAACGAGTTTTGGGCTGGGTGTGGTAGCTCATGCCTGGAATTCCCAGCACTTTGGGAGGCCTCGAGGTGGGTAGATCACTTGAGGTCAGGAGTTTAAGACCAGCCTGGCCAGTGTGGTGAAACCCCATCCTATTAAAAAATACAAAAATTAACTGGGTGCAGTGATGCACACCTGTAGTCCCAGATACTCAGGAGGCTGAGGCAGGAGGATTGCTTGAACCCGGGAGGTGGAGCTTGAGTGAGCCAAGATTGCACCTCTGCACTCCAGCCTGGGTGACAAAGCAAGACTGTGCCTAAAAAAAAAAAAAAAAAAAAAAAGGTGTTTTGACCTTATAGGCTTCCATGCATGTTTTTAAAATGTTTAATCCCATTCTATCATAACTAAATACCTGAGAACTGAATATGAGGAATGGATTTAATTTCTGGTAGTTAGATTTTTTAAAATTTATTAAAATTAACACTCTGGAAGCCACCAAAATGAAGATCTGTATTTGCCCTGTTATATGACCCTTCCTAATGGCAAAATACATCCTAAAATTGTTTCACATCCAAATATAGAGGTTTTCTTTTCTTTATTTTATTTTATTTTTTTGAGACAGAGTCTTGCTCTGTCACCCAGGCTGGAGTGCAATGGCATAATCTCAGCTCACTGCAACCTCCACCTCCCGGGTTCAAGCAATTCTCCTGCCTCAGCCTCCCGAGTAACTGGGATTACAGGTGTATGCCACCATGCCCAGCTCATTTTTTTTGTATTTTTAGTAGAGGTGGGGTTTTGCCTTGTTGGCCCAGCTGGTCTCGAACTCCTGACCTCAGATGAATCCCCCGCCTCGGCCTCCCAAAGTGCTGGGATTACAGGTGTGAGCCATTGTGCCCGGTCCAAATACACAGGTTTTCTAAGTAAATTAACTCTGTCCAAGAAAATGCTTAGAGAGCTCTTAAAGGCAATCTGTAAATGAGTCCATGGTTACATCAGAATCACGTGGGAAGCCTTTTTAAAACATACACTCTAGAGTCTTGCTCCCCAGTAGTATGATTCAGGAGGCATTGCTTTATACTACTTTACCTCCTTGAAACATCAATGCAAGACAACATTTGTAGGAGCGAAACATTGCTCATACAAGACTTCACAAAGGAGAAGCAAGTTAGGGCTCAGTTTACATAAGACTTTAAAAATTAAATCAGAAATCAAACATTTAAAAAATTGACCTTTATTAGTAAAGTAATGAAACCATTCAGGTTGAAGTAAGAAAAACCTTTCTAGCCACATCTAAGATTTCAAATTACCTCTCAGTGGTAGAAAGACATTCTCCAAAAAGAGAGATAGGAACAAGCTCAGAACATCATAAATGAGATAAATGTATAGGTGTGGATTTCGGTCCGTAGATCTCAGACCACAAATTTGTGTTTATGAGAGAGGCACTGAAAATTTTAACCTCAGGGGGTCTCAGCCTTGGGGATTCTCTGCCTCCTCCCCACTTCACTGGAAATGTTCCATGAGTGACTTTAGGACCTTATGCAGTTGCAAGGTTTTCTGAGGGGTTTGGAAACTTGAATATCACATAATAATATCCAGGCTCAATGAAAGAATTACTAATTCATCTAACCAATGGTGTAAGAGATTCAAATTACTCCTTGGGGTCACAGGCAAAGGAGGGGGCCCTGTACATAGAGACCCCAGGGTGGCAGCGGTGAAGAATAAACCAACATCTTTTCTTAAAAAGGACTCAAGATTACCCCTGTCATTTGTCTTACAGTGACTTGTAAGACTCAGACTTGTGTGATTTTCTGCAAAAAACAGGGAGAGAAGAGAGAATAAAATTACATGCATTCCAGGCCAGGTGCGATGGCTCATGACTATAATCTCATCACTTTGGGAGGCTGAGGCATAAGGATTACTTGAGCCCAGAAGTTCAAGACCAGCCTGGGCAACAGGGTATAAAACCCCATGTCTACTATTTTTTTTTTTAAAACAGTGTGCATTCCAAAATAACAAAACATTACAAATTTTTTAAAAAGATTACATTTTGAACAGATATATTTTAAATAAAGGACTGGAAAAGACAGAATGACCTTGGAGTTTTCTGGAAAGAAAGAGAATATGTTTACTTGTCCTTTTTTCAGTCTAAGTCCTGGAATTAGTTCTGTGTAGGGAACTCAAAACTCTTCTTAAAAAGACAATGCCAACCACAGCAAACATTTTTCATCAAGAAGAAAAATCCTTTGCACTCAGGAAAAAACACAAAAGCAAAAGTCCTTTGTTGTTTTTGCTACTCTAGTTGCGGTTTAAATAATATAATTCTAAATAGTTTAGACCATATGGTAGATCAAATTATACAGGCTTCTCAGCTTTGAGCTTTCATTAGTTCTATGGGTCAACTAGAAGCAATTTCACCAATTACATCATGGCATCATGTAAGGAAAGAATTTAGGGAAAAAAATCTGTAATTTTGATTAAGTATCCAATTAAATCTCTTGCTATACATACCAAACCATATCTTCCCTGGCCTAATCACTTAAGAAATTTAAAATCAACTGTCTAAAAAGAAAGTCTTCATTCGTCTTCATTTTACAATATATGTTGTTGGACATTAAATGATTTCAGTTGAATTTTTTTTTCAGTTTTCCTAAAATGAATTATAACATCTTGCCCATTGTACATTAGAGATTAGAAACTTCATATTAAAAACTGGGCTTCATTCCATATACCAAAAGAAAGCATCAATATTCCCACTTTATCTTCGGTATTTCCTCCATTACTCATTAAATTCCTTTCCTTTGTCTTTTCATGAAACTGTTCATAAAGAACCCTGGAGCCCTGAAGCATCGACATGTCTTCCCTCTACCAGCACCACTTGAGCCCCGGCTACAACCATAACTCATCAAGATGTGGGAAGGAGCCTCCCGCCCGCACTAGCTCTCTTCCACATGTTCTCCACCATGGAGCTAGAGTGTACTGTAAAAATTTGCTCATTATTCATGGGACTCGCAGTCATCCCATCTACCTCTCAACCTTTCCTATCCCACAACAGACACACCCTAAAACTCTCCAGTGTCTTTCCACTGTGGTCATGATAAAGTTAAAGCTTTCTAATTTCTCCAGCAAGGCCAGGCAAAATCTGGTGTCTGTGAGGGCTCCTGCTCTCATCTCAGACTGTTCCTGCCTTCCCTCCCAATCTTGGTCCTGTTGATCATCGTTATTAAGTTCCTGGCGTTCTCTAGGCACTTTCACCTTTCTGCCTATACTTCTTTGTGCCTAAAATGCTCTTTCCTCCCTCCATCAGGCCAATTCATCTTTTGTGGCACTTTTTCACAGATGTCAATGCTCTGTGCTTGGAATAAATCTCCAGTGGATTCTATTTGGATGTTCTCTTGATAGGCTTGTCTCAATGAACCTTTCACTTCTGTTCCATTAACTAAAATGGCACTTTTGTGTTGGTGTGAAACACAATCACATTCAAAATACTTTTTTAAAAAATTCTGATTATGAAGGAATGAGATGAGATTCCCTTTGGATATAAGTAAAAGTAATGCTAGTGTTCACATGCTGCCTATTTTTAACTTGTAATACACCTGAACCTCTGTGTTCTATAAAGGAGCAGAAACATGAATGCAAAGGGAGACTCAGGTGGGGGAAAAAAACTACCACTCATATGCTGGAATGAAGAAATGTGAATAACCAGCAAATGTGTGAAGGTTTATCTGAGCAGTCTTGTGAAATCTGTCATTTCCCTTCACCACAGTTAAGTGTACCCCAATTAGGAAATGGGCCCCATTAGGAAATGTGTCTTACACTGTTTAATCTCTTGAATTGGAAGTCCATCTAAAGAAAGTGAGTCTGCCATTAACCTGAATTTTGGAAGTCAGGTGTGCTCATCAATATCACGGTGGAAGAAGTTCTTTCTCTTCTACTGAATCTGAAGAATGAGGTCCTGAAGCATTTCCAAGAGCTAACACATTTGTAAAAGGCCCTCCGAGGACTTATCAGTGTTTGCTTGTTTTTGTTGGTTAATGACGGTGGCAGGGGACAGTAGTTAGATAAACTCCGTATCATTGTTTTAGTGTCTCTTTTTTTTTTTTTTTTTTTTTTTTTTAAATTTTTTTTTTTCCCCCCCCCCCCCCCCCCTCTTAAGTGAGTTGCAAAGGGCCTGGGAATGTAGATCAACAGAATCTACATTTTTCCTCAGTGATTTAAGAAAGACTGTTCAAAATGTCTACACAGACCAGAAGTAAATTGATGAGTAAACTTGTTGAGTACTTCTGAGTATGTTTTGGGATCATATCTTGAATGAATAGATCAAATCATGAAACTCGTAGTGACATTTTCACATTCATTTGTTTGACTTGTATGGAATAACGATGATGATTTATTTCCTTCTTCGAAAGCATAATGATAAATATAACCGAAATAAAACGTTAAAAGCTGGGTTTATCTGGACCTAGGAACACATTCTGTTTTAACTGTAGCACAAAGTCAAAGGTTTATTCTGTCAGGATCAGAAGAAGCACAAGAATGTCACCAGATTATACACATAATCTAGTAACACGCAAAGCCAGAATATCACATAGCTTACTAAGAAAAACCTAAATTTCCTTTTAATTTTCAGGCTTTGATAATTTACCAAATAAACCATTGTTCTCTCTTTTAATATGACAAATGTTCATTTTAAAGTAGATTTGTACAAATGCATGAGCAAAAATAAAAGGCTGTAAAGTTTGATAAATGATATCTCAATAACTAAAATCAACAACTCCTTCAATAAAATGTCGAATAGTTAATAAAAATAATAGCATAGCACTTAGACATGACAAATGAACTACACATTCAGTTAGGTCTTAAACTGAGCTACATATAGCTCGGCTCAGCTTGTAACCATTTGAAATTTCTTTTTCTTTTTTTTTTTTTTGAGATGAAGTCTCACTCTGTCACCCAGGCTGGAGTGCAGTGGTGCAATCTCGGCTCACTGCAATCTCTGCCTCCTGGGTTCAAGCAATTCTCCTGCCTCAGCCTCCCTAGTAGCTGGGATTACAGGCATGCACCTCCACACAGGCTCCTTTTTGTATTTTTAGTAGAGATTGGGTTTCACCATGTCGAATAGGCTGGTCTCAAACTCCTGACCTCAAGTGATCCACCTGCCTCAGCCTCTCAAAGTTCTGTGATTACAGGTGTGAGCCACTGTACCCGGCCTGAGTTTTCAGTAACATAAAGGAAAGATCTATTAAAATGTGGTCATTAATATTATGTACTGCAATTACCAAGTAATAATTCCAAAGACATTTTTATAATGACTTTGGGATACAGATAAATTAAAATTTTTTCTAATATCAACAAATTAATCATTTCTAATAAGTCCAGGATTAACTATTTTACCTACCATTCAGGATACTATATGCTAAACCATACTGTCATTTTACTATTTAATTTTGTAAGGCCTTAAAGTGAGAGACAGGAAAACATCACATATGTGATGTGGAATTGTGTCACACCTCAGTGAAGGGAGAAGATCTCATATTACTTATATATGATGCCTTTTGGGAAAAGTAAAAAATTAAAATATTCTCTATATTTTATTTGGCTGTGTAGTAGTTTTTATTAAATAAAAACATATAATTTTTAAATATATTAATCATAAAGTAATAGATGATACATACATACATGTAACTTAATCTGTATATCAGTTGCCAAAGTATTTTCTGGTTTGGTACTTTAAAAACTCCTATTGGCTGAGTAGAGTGGCTCACACCTATAATCCCAACCCTTGGGGGGGAAATAGGAGAGGGACAGCAGGGGGTGGGGAGTTGGGGGAGAGATAGCATGGGGAGAAATGCCAGACATAGGTGATGGGGGAGGAAGGCAGCAAATCACACTGCCATGTGTGTACCTATGCAACAGTCTTGCATGTTCTTCACATGTACCCCAAAACCTAAAATGCAATTAAAAAAAAAAGAAAAGAAAAAAAAATCCCAACACTTTGGGAGGCCACAGTGAGAGGATTGTTTGAGCCCAGGAGTTTGAGACTGCAGTGAGCTATGATCATGCCAATTGCACTATAGCCTGGGCAGCAGAGCGAGATCCTGTCTCTAAGAAATAGATAAATAAAATAATTATAAATACTATTTTTATTTATTCAATAAAAAGCAAATGAACACATATAAACATCAACCAGGAAGAGTTGTGTCTATAGGTAATATACAAACAAGCCATAAAGCCTGATTTCCAGTGTGGTATTTTTGAGACAGAGTCTCACTCTGTTGCCCAGGCTGGAGTGCAGCAGTGCGATCTCAGCTCACTGCAGCCTCTGCCTCCTGGGTTCAAGCAATTCTCCTGCCTCAGCCTGACAAGTAGCTGGGATGACAGACACGTGCTACCATGCCTGACTAATTTTTGTATTTTTAGTAGAGATGGAGTTTCACCATGTTGGCCAGTCTAGTCTCGAACTCCTTATCTCAAGTGATCCACCGGCCTCAGCCTCCCAAAGTGCTGGGATTACAGGCATGAGCCACCGCACTCAGCTCCAGTGTGTTCCAATAAAGCTGATCATTTTCCAGTCACTTTATTCTGTCTCATGACAGATGCCTCATATCAGGTAACCACTGCATATATCGTCTTATATTATGCTTTAAGCCCATAAAGGACATGGTTCATCCTTGAAACCTACATAGCAAAAATTCTGACATGAATTCAGTGCACATCCATGAACACGAGTTAAAAATCTGTAATTTCCCAATATTTGTAGAGCTCCATAAAATGTACTAAAAGATCTCTCAGTTTTTCTCTGCTATTTCTCCAATATATGAGTAAATCTGTTTGAGTTAGGTTTGGAGAGAGGGGTTAGGTTAGTGATATGCCAAATCTAGTAGAAGTAACTAAAGGGATAAGGTAAAATTTCCCAATTTATATATAAATTAGGCTGAATATTTTGAAAAGAGGAAATACTGTTTTTCAGGCAGAATTGGCTCTAGAGAGTTTTTTTTTTTTTTTATTTTTTTTTTTTTTTTTTTCCCCCCCCTTTTTTTTAGAGTTAAAATGAATTTCGGAAGACGATTTACTGATTAATATATATGAAACTTCAAACAGTCCCCTCAAATGTGAGAACATAAGAAAGAACCTGATACATTTAACAGCTTTATTTTTCATCAAGGAAAGACTTCTATAGATGATTAACTGTAGATATAAAACACTTCTTATGTAAAAGAGACTATTTTCCAAATATGAGGTTGCACATGGGGCTTCAGAGACTGCTTTACTCTTTCTGGGAAAGCATGTTCCTTTCCAAAATGGTAACATTCGCAAAATCATCTCTTTAATACTGTATTTTAAAGACTAAGTTCAGGTTCACATCCCTTACTATAATTCCAAAATCTAAAAAATCTGAACATCAAAAGTTTCCTCTGCATTCGTAAGGCACGAAAACCTTGCCAAATTTGATAATAAAATCTCATTTGAACTAATAAAGTTATTTATAACCTTTCTTCCTCTGATATTGTATATTACAAGCATCAAAGGAGATCGACAGTATAGTACGTGGTTAAGCATCTTGAGTCAATCCTAGCTCTGTTACTGTCTTTAAGACCATGGACAAGTTACTCAGCATCTCCCAGCCCATCTTGGTTTCAACACGGGAAAGGTAATGGTCTTAATTCACAGCTAGCTCCTACTCCTATTATTACTGTTGGAAAGTTTAAAAGCTATAGTGTATATAAAAGATCACTCAGTTTTTCTCTGCTATTTCTCCAATGTATGAGTAAATCTGTTTGAGCTAGGTTTGGGGAGAGGGGTTACATTAATGATATGCCAAATCTAGTAAAAGTAACTAAAGGGTAAGGTAAAATAAAGAACAGTGACTGGCCCATAAGAAAAAATCGGTAAATGGCAGCCATTAGCAGTATCCATCCTATAAAATATCTTGATAGTTTTTCCATACCACATTGTTTAAATTTTGTCTCCAAAGCAATTTTGTCTGTGTTACTTAAATAGTGCATTATTTCTATACAACAAAAACCAGAAAAATAAAATTCTTGTTGTATTTTAATTCTCCAACTCATGATTTGCTTTTTCTTCTTTGAAACTGTTTCTTCTTTTCAGTACTGAACAAACGTTCTTCCAATTATGCCTTTACCCATTTTTATGTGTATTAAATACACAAAAGGACTTCTGAGGATAATTCAAAATGCCAGAGAATTGGAATTCCTTTTCCCATTCCCAGACATTATGAGCAGTGAATAAAGCTTTTATTTTACCTTTTAGTAAGTAATATTACTACTAAGACTGGGAAATACAAAAACAGCTGAGAAGCGTGTGGAAATGAACCATGCAGGCAACAGCCCTGAGCACCAGTATTAATCTCAACCACATTCAATTCTGTTCAGTGGGCAAGAAAACCAGGCAGAAGAGCTGACATAGAGCTGCACTTTATTTGGAACAAGACAATACCCTTCCAAGGACTAGGGTGCTCAGTGCCTTTTAGACAACTATATTGTAGATTACTTGACAGAAGAGAAAGGGACGATGTGGCTGGGTGCAAACTTCCCAGGCTAAACCCTAGGAATGTGTTTTTATGGAAGCTGTGATCACTCTGCAGGAGATGGCCACAGCTATGTTTACTTTTGGCTGTTTTCCTGCCTTCCCAACAGTTTTTTTGTCATCATGAATAGTGGCTGTTATTCATATTAAAAATAAGTGTGCCTCAAAGTCAGAGAAAACTATGCCAAAGGGGTTTAAAAGAAAATGAAAAAAAAAAAAGTACCTATGACGCGCGTTAGCCAGAAACCAGATGAAGCAGTCCTGTTTTAAAAGAAGTACATACAAATTACATGAGGTAACCGTTCTAAAATATGAGACCATTGAGAACATTCAGGAATTTTCACTGTCACAGGCTAATGATGGAAAACTTAGTGACATTGAATGAAATCAGTTTATTTCATTTGGCTTTCTACAATTATTTTTGGCATCACGCTTTTTTTTTTTTAAATGGAAGGAAAGGAGGCTTTGATGTTGTAAAAATTGCCTTTATCCCCAAATCTACCCAGCAAGTTATTAGTATGGCCCCACCCAAACAAGCTATAGCCAATCATTGGGTTGATGAACCAATGAACCCTTTTATATTTACTTATACGAGGATAAGTGATAATATGTAACTTCGAACAGAAAACTACAGCCCTAAGCCCTGTAAATGTTCTCTGTGAATCCCCTCCTGCTTAATTAAATGTTAATCACGCCTGAGTTTTGTTGGAGGTCACTCAGCTTGATAAAGGGTCATGGGGATAAGACTTCATGGACTGGAACCAAAAGAAAAATTTGAAAATTTACAAGGGGAAAGAAAAAGTACTTTAGTTATATTCAAGTTTTCTTCAAATTATTTGTAAGAAGCATTTTAGGTCCACCTTTTTTTCCCCCAAAAAATTGATATATAGTCAAGTCCTAATTAACATTCCCTAAAGATAAATACAATTTAATGTTTACAAATTTTCCAATTTCTTTAAACTTTCTAGCAATTTCCTCTTATCAACATGTGCCAGCCCAGAGCAAATACACTATTTTATTCTCAAAACAATTAGAAACAATAATCATAAATTTTTAGCAGTCTGTTTCTGCTTTTTGAGAATAAAAATCAGACTGGTTGCTCTAATATTTACTTAGAAGAATACATTGTATATATATGGCCACTTTGACATTTTTGTTCTCTAAAATTTGGAATTTTTGTGTGAAATTTCGCTGTAAACAAAATGTACAACTATGTTCATATTAAGACTGCTGCTGTGCGCTTTAGATTGTAGCTAAATCAGTTGTACTATGCAGCCGTGGTGTGCAAATGAGGTTTCAATGTCTTCTGTTTTGCCTGCCCCCGCTTACTCTTCGGACCACAGCCTAGATTCTGTTTTTTTTCTTCTTCCTTCCTTTTACCCCTAAGTGACAACCCTATCTAAAACTGTCAAATAAATTATCTGGGTTTTTTCAAAATAAGTAGGGCAAGCATGAATAGCACAAAACCTTTCAGCACAAACTAGCCGTTTGTTTCTTATTCAGTTCTATACTGCTTTACAATACCTTCCTGGATGGGGGTGAAAGAATGGGAGGAATAACAGCAATGAACACAGAGGATTAGCTCACTTTCTTTATGTTCATCTTTTATGGGCCCTCCTGATGTTTCCTTGATAGATCTTCTCTATTGTATATCTCTATGTACCTTTAAAAACCAATCTGCATTTTACAAGCCCACTTCTTGTTCAGAAAATAAGTAAAAAGAAAGTTTTTTTTGTGATGTGACAGCAACTTTCTCATTGTAATGAAAATAGGGATGGAATCTACTTAGGGGTCAAATTTACATCTCCTTTCACCTTCTCTGTGATCCATCTACTTCAAGGAAAAAAAAAACCTGAAAGAAGATAAATCTGGAAAAACATCTCTTTACCTCCAGTGACCATCTGAGGTTACTTCTAAAGCCAAAAAATTTCAATCAAACTTTCTGTGCACACAAGACCTTATATTAATTGAAAGCAGTGACAATATTAACGCCAAGTCACCATAATTCCTTGAAACAAGGACCAGCATTGATGAGATCTAGCAGGGGAAGAGAAAGACACCTTGCACAGAAGTCAGATGACTTTCCTTCACTTTCTGGTTCATTGCCAGGAGAGGGGAAGGAAGGAAGTACTATAGGGAGCAAATTGAGTTTGATGTGAGTTTTCTGTTGTTTTGTTTCTTCTTTTTACTTTGAGGATATTGCTTTGGAAAAACCCTCACTAATGTGCAAATATAAATGTTTCAGAACAATAGTTATATGTCCAAATTGAAAAAAGGAAACTACACAATGGCATTGACAAAGAGTCTCTCCTGGGCTGAACTCCACTCAAGCTCTTCTGAGCTCTTTTTAAGTGGGGGTTTCCGTGTTTGTGAAGCAGGTTCATGGTGCACTGGTTGCCAACTTTCTGAGTCCAGTAAAACAAAACACCCTCGCACACCACAGTTACATGAAATGGATATATTACTTACAAATAGGCAGCAAAAAAATACAGAAGGCTGTGAGTCCTCCAAGGCTGTGGAAAGCTCCCTTGGGCAGATGGAGCCTTATCTGTGCCTACCCCACTTCCACCGCAGCTGAAACTCTCAAAGCCCCCCACCCTGGCTTTTGTATCCCAGGGTCTCTTGATATACTAGGCTCTCATTAAAGGACATCTTGCTCTGGAGGACCTGGAACAGAGCCTGGGCTGTTCTGGTCACCTCCTCCTTATCTCAGGATGCTGCACTCTCAGCACATTCTGCAGTTATGTTTGAGAACTTGAGAACCCAGTGAAAACCAGGATCAGTCTAAAGCAACCCAGAGAATGACCCTGCACTGTTGGTCATTTCATTGTCCAGTTTTAGCAGAAATTCTCATAAGTCAGTTCAACCAGAACTTCCCACCTTCCATATCTGATCACTCTATACACCTAGTTATGTTTCCTAGCCTCCACTAGCCCCCAGGTGATGTCTGATTACCCAGGCCTGTCTTCAGCGAGAATCCTATTACGTTCGTTTAGCCAGAATCCCCTTACCCTTGATGTTTTTTGCTTAGTTCCCACCCACTGAATCCCACCCAGCTCCTTGATTATAAATTCTCACTTTTTCCTGCTGTATTAATAGTTGAGCTCAATCTTTCACCCCACTGCAAGACCCCAGAAGAGCTCTGTACACCTATCTCAATAGTTTCCCCTTTAATAAAGACTTACTGCCCTCAACAAGTGTCACGAATAATTTTTTCCATTCAAAGAAGAGCTAATACCAATCCTCCTCAAACTATTCCAAAAAAACTGAAAAGAAGAGAATTGTCCCTAACACATTGTATGAGGTCAACATTACCCTGATATCAAAACCAGACAAGGATACAACAACAGCAAAATAAGAAAACTATAGGTCAATAATATTCCAGATGCAAAATCAGATAGATGCAAAAATCCTTAAATTAAAAAAAAAAAAAAAAGATGCAAAAATCCTTAAGAAAATTCCAGGAAACCAAATCCAACAGCACATCAAAAAGATAATGTACCACATTTATATGGTATAATCCTGGTGGGATTTATACCAGGAATGCAAGAATGGTTCAATATACACAAATCCATAAATGTGACACATCACATCAACAGAATGAAGGACAAAAATGATATGATCATCTCAACAGATATAGAAAAAGCATTCTATAAGATAATTTTTTAGGCTGGGTGTGGTTGCTCATGCCTGCAATTCCAATACTTTGGGATGGTGAAGTGGGAGGATCACTTGAGACCCAGAGTTCGACACCAGCCAGAGTAACCATGTACTGGAAAATAGTGTATGTGAGGGTGGTGACTGTAGGGAAGGAAACACCTTTCCTTCTACCCTTCTTAGTTTCATTAGGTGAACAAAAGACAGAATAACAATAGGAAAGCACAGAAATTTATTTACTATTACGTTTTCTGTGGTACAGGAGCCTTCATTAGACAATGAAGACCCAAATAAGCAGTTAAGCCTGAGTATTTTTATGCTTGGTTTGGTGAAGAGTAGAGTCATGGAGAAATGTGATAGGACAAAAAAAGTCCTAAGTGTGAAAACAGCCAGATCTGTTTACTCAGATTTCCCTTGGTGTTACTATGTTTTCAGAGATAAGGATATTCCTTTCCTTTGAGTACAGGGAAGATACCTCTCAGGAGGAGTCTTACAACCTGCTTCAGGAAAAGATTATAAAATCCTGTGCATGCTGTTTCTCAAATTCCATCTGCTTAAAATACTAAATATGCTAAGATGCTATACTTTGGGGTAGTATGTCCTAAACCCCTGATCTAGCATTCGCCAGTTTCCATAGTGTAAATACTACTACTAGCTGATCTCCAGCTACTCATGTGACGTCATGTGAATGTGTGAAGATGTATGACAATCAGCTCTTATGAGGGGGGTACAAACAACTTCCAGCATACCGTTGAGGCTACACTTAATGTTTATCAGATGAGCATTATTTAAATAAACTAAGATACATTTACATAATATTACAATACTACCTGCAATATTGTGCAGCCATTTAAAAATGTTATTGAAATTAACAATTACATTTATATAATATGAAAAAAGCTTCAAGGCATATATTATTAAGTAATAATAAAATTCTGTATGATTCCTATGTCACTAAATCGATATATAATACGTATTATAGAGACCTAATACGTAGAAAATGGCTAACTTTAAATGAAGACTTAATATTATGACACGTGTATGGAGCATATTTTTTTTTTTTTGAGACAGAGTCTCACTCTGTGGCCCAGGCTGGAGTGCAGTGGCCCGATCTTGGCTCACTGCAACTTCTGCCTCCCAGGTTCAAGTGATTCTCCTGCCTCAGCCTCCCAAGTAGCTGGGACTACAGGCACCCACCACCACGCCTGGCTAATTTTTTAAATTTTTTTAGTAGAGATGGGGTTTCATCATATTGGCCAGGCTGGTCTTGTACTCCTGACCTTGTGATCTGCTCACCTCGGCCTCCCAAAGTGCTGAGCCACTGCGCCTGTCCTGGAGCATTTTATATGTTATCTTACTGAATAGTCACAACATCTCGATCAGGTAGGTACATCATCATCACTTTAAAAATGAGGAACCTGCATTGACTAATGAGTGGCAGAGTCAGAATTTAAGACAATCAGACTTCAAAGTCCAAGCTCTGAATAAGCCCTCTTCCTCTGGGTGTTTCTACATATAAATACATGAGACGTGGGGGAAATCTATCAACTATGTTTACCAATTATTTACATTCATATGTGAAGAGGAGACGGATTACAGAAAAGTTCATGGTCTAAGTCAACATTTCCGTAACATTAGGTTGGTGCAAAAGTACTTGCGGGTTTTGCTATTGTTTTTATATTTTTTTAAAAAATGACAAAAACAGCAATTACTTTTGCACCAACCTAAAGTTTGACCATTTACCACATGTGCTACTTATTTAATCAGAAAAAAATTATCTTTTGAAAAATCAACTATATCATTGCCTCTTGTCAGAGAAAAACAGAGTAATATACTGGTTAGTGAAATCAGTGGGATAAAAACAAGTACTTGGTCTATTAAAAGATAAACTATTAACAAATACATTTGCAGCATACACTGACATGCATATATTACAGGAACAAATATTCATAATGATCCTGACAGAATTCATGTCTAAGGCAAAAGCCTCATTTTCTGATTTTGACATTACATATAAAAAGGTGCAGGAACAAACCAGGACCCCCTCAGAATGGCAAAGGATAAAGTATACAACGGTCACATACAGATTTCCTGAGGAAACTAGAGATGTACACCCAGAAGAGAAAGCTCAGGGAGAGGCATGAAGTTTCTTTCCAAATGCTGAAAGGTATTTTTGGCCAGGTTCGATGACTCATGCCTGTAATCCCAGCGTTTTGGGATGCTAAGGTGGGAGGATCACTTGATCCTGGGAATCTGAGACCAGCCTAGGCAAGACAGTGAGACCACCCCCCCACATCTCTATGAAAAATTTAAAAAAACAAAACAAAAAGCAAATCAGGGGTGGTCCTGCACCCTGTAGTCACAGGTACTTGGGAGGCTGAGCTGGGGTGAAAGGATGGCTTGAGCATGGGAGGTCAAGGCTATAGTGAGTGGCGGTTACACCACTGCATTCCAGCCTGGATGACAGAGCAAGACACTGTTAGAAAGAATGAATGAAAGAAAGAAAAAGAAAGAGAGAAGGAGACAAAGGAAGGAAGGAAGGAAGGAAGGAAGGAAGGGAGGGAGGGAGGGAGGGAGGGAGGGAGGGAAGGAGGAGAGGGATATTTTTCTTAAAATATTATTTTAAAAGAGTAACTAGGGACCAGCACAGTGGCTGACATCTGTAATTCCAGTGCTCAGAGAGGCTGATGCAGGAGGATTACTTGAGGTCAGGTGTTGGAAACCAACTTGGACAACATAATGAGACCCCTATCTCTACCAAAAAAAAAAAAAAGAAAAAATTTTTAAAGAATTAGCTGAGCATGGTGGCATGTGCCTATAGTTCCAGCTACTCAGGAGGCTGAGGCAGAAGGAGCCTTTGAGTCTACCAGTTTGAGGTTACAGTGAGCTATGATAGTGCTGCAGCACTCTAGCCAGGGCAACAGAGAAAGACCCTGTCTGCAAAAATAAATAAATAGACACTGCAGGGAAAAGGTAAGCAAAATTAAAAAAAAAAAAATAGGAACTATTATACATTTATTGTGAAATGCTACAGAGTTCGGAATTAGAAACAATGGCTAGATATTTCAGAAAGATATAATTTATTATCATAGAAAATAATTTATTTTTTTAATTTAAAATGTAAGTCAGTCCAAGTGGTCTTCCTCATAACTAAAAAATAAATATGCTAAAAATTAGTCAATTTATAATTGGAAGAGTTGAGAATGATCATCTCTGTAGGATATTATAAAATAATTTATTTCACTGGGTGAAAGACAAGAATAAATAACTCTAAAGTATTTTCTAGCCGCATAATTCTGTGAAAAGTTATGACTTAGGTCTCATTAGACCCCTGAGAAAGTTTCAATGATAAGATGACAGGTCAGCTTGGACTTCCAATTTATCGTGACAGCCGTTTGCCTTCTCATCTAACGATGAAGTCTGGACATGTACTGGGAAAACCTTAAGGCTGATGGGACCTGATAATAACTTCAGGAAACACCCCACCACTCTCCCCAAAAAGTATTTTCTAGGCTATCAGAACAATTTTTCAGCTCATGTCAAACGGAACTTTCAAGACTTCATTGAGCCTCTTATCTAACCCACAGACTGAACTCAGAATTCACCAATCCCAAGGAATTGAAACTTACATTATATCCTGAATTAAATACATTAATTCAAAGCAATTTTGTGAGACAGAATCCAGACCCATCAATTCTTATCTCCCCTTATGATAAAATTTAATAGTAAACAAATTGGCTGTCTCATTTTTAAAATGTTACTTGGGCATTAAAATTGCAGTGATAGAAGTAAAAAGCAGACTTTCTGTTAACTGATTTAAGTTTCTATTATCATTCAAACTATGCTAATCAATGTCAAGCCAAATTTGGCATTCTCCATTTCAAGAGCATTTCTCTAAAAGCTGATAAAAATGGTTGTGTAAACTCTGGACAAAATTTCATTTATTAGGCTCCTCTCTACATCTTGAAAATATTGGGTAGAGAACCAAAGACAGAGGCAATGCTGAGGCCCCTTTACACAATTTCAGAATCAAGGGTTATTTGAGAGTTTGTTAGAGGAATGAACAGTCTCCACAATGACTGTTTATTTCCTCAAAAATAGAAGTATATGTGTCTCTTTAAGTATTTTTGACACATAAAGCATGCTGGCCTTGGATCTTCTGAATGAGATCCAGCTTCCTTTACATAAGTAAAATTAGTTTCAGGGTTTTTGTTTGTTTTTGCCTAGAAAGAAAAGTTCCTTAGACGCAGGAATTGGTTATCTATACCACAGGCTCTTTGGGGAGTGTGGGTTTTTTTTTTTTTTTTTTAATCCTTTGCTCTTTGCTCTTCCTTTCTTTTTCTTTTCTTTCTTTTTTTTCTTTCTTTGTTGTTGTTGTTGTTGCTGTTTTAACGTTTTGTGGGTACATCCTAGGTGTGGTCTTCCTTTCTATTTGATCTTTATCATATTAGAGACCAGGGCTTTTATTAGAAGGCACTGTTGATATTTTTTCAAGTCTTCTTTAGCCATTTTCTGAGCTGAACTATGTAGACTATAAAGGATCTTAAATATAGACCCTATGAATAAAATAAATTATGGCTAATGAGATTAATTTGAAAAATCGGACTGAAGATTTTATTCCTAAACTAGCTCATTCCGTAAGAGTTCTCGGTTTTTGCTTCTGATCATCTATTTCCGTCAAGGTTGAGTATACACGTTGAGTAAGGAGCTGGTCAGCTTCCACGACCCACCGTTATTAGACGGAAAATCTGAGGCTGCTTATAAATGAAGCTTCTACTCTATTAGACTTGTATGTCTTAAAGAAAACCTCTAACTCATGCTCATCACCCAGGCACCACAGAGTCTTTTTGATAAACGGCATGACATTTGAAGAATCACAGCTTTTTCACATCTGGTTTTTTAATTTTCTCCATGACCAACTGTTACCAGTAAGAACACTTCTTTTGCCAGCTGGCTAGTATCCTGTGGACTAAATGCTTACAGTTTTGAAAAAATACTGGTTTGTAGCTTTAAAAATATGCATTACTTGAAATCCCACTTCTAATACAGAAATGTATCCTGAAGAAATACAGCACACGTGCATACAGATCTTTAAAAGGATGATATGCATGTAACATTTATGAAAGTTAAAATTGGAAACACAAGTGTACAAATAGAGAAGATTATTTGCAACACAAAAGTGATGGAATGCTAAAGAGCTCTACAAAATGACTGTTTAGACTTGCAACACTGAACATTAAAGATACTTTGGGAGGCCAAGGTGGGAGGATCTCTTGAGCCCAGGAGTTTGAGAACAGCCTGAGTAAAATAGGAAGACTCCCATCTCTACAAAAAATTTTTAAAATTAGCGAGGTGGGGTAGTGCACATCTGTGGATCCACCTACTCGGGAGACAGAGGCAGGAAGATTACTTAAGCCTTGAGCCCAGGAGGTTGAGGCTGCAGAGAACAATGTTAGTGCCACTACTTTGGGAGGCCGAGGCAGGCAGATCACCTGAGGTCAGGAGTTTGAGAACAGCCTGACCAACATGGTGAAACCCGGTCTCTACTAAAAATACAAAAATTAGCTGGGCACAGTGGCAGGTGACTGTATTCCCAGCTACTCGGAAGGCTGAAGCAGGAGAATCTCTTGAACCCGGGAGGCAGAGGTTGCAGTGAGCCAAGACAGCACCACTGTATTCCAGCCTGGGTGATAAGACAAGACTCTGTCTCAAAAAAAAAAAAAAAAAAAAAAGTATAAACACTAAAATGTGGACAATGATTATCTCTAAGTGATAGAATTTCTGTGTTTTCTATTTTTAATAATATGTATATTTTCACCAAATTATTGCTTTACAGAACACTAAGTATGTGTGCACTTTACTCCACCAAGTAAATGCTATGAAGGTCATTTTTAACTTTGACAAGAATAGTTTGGTGGGGTGATGAGTCTGAAATTTTGTTTAAATGTGTTCATATACCTGTGACTGACTTTGAAATAAGCTGGTAGAGGCTAATTGATGGGTGTTGGAGTATTCATTTTACAACTGTCTCTCTCTTTTTGTTTTTTGGTTGTTTAAATTTTTCTATAATAAACAATAAAAAATTGAGTGGGCTCAAGAAAAAATGAGAGGGGTAAAATTGGAGACAAATCATAAAAACGTATAGGCAACTCTTTCAAAAGATTAATTTTTTTTAAAGGAGAGAAATGGTATGATAGCTGAAGACTATCCAGAGAGAATTTGTTTTTTAAGGTGGGAGAAAGTACAGCATTTGCAAATGATCCAGGAAAGAAGTTAAAGAAAAATGCAGAAGTGATTGGGGTACAATTGCTGGAGGGATGAGTTTACATGGATAAGTGGGAAGAGAATTTATTGTGCAGGTAGAATGGCAACAAAGAAGAGGGGAGAGGGCCAGCCCAATATGACAGAGACTTTACATCCCTCTCTAGAGAAACTGGATTTACTCAGCAGGTTACTGGAAACCTTCAAAGAATTTTAAGCAGACGAGTGGCAAGGTAGATTTGTGTTTTGGTTGAATGACAGCATATTCAAAATGAGATTTAAGTGAGACTGTGAATTTCCATCTCTTATTTATTTATTTATTAGAAATGTGATTTCAGTATGTTGCCCAGGCTGACCTCCATCTCCTGGGTTCAAGCGATCCTTCCACCTGGCCCTCCTGAGTGGCCAGGACCACAGGTGTGCACCACTGCACCTGGCCTGGTATTTGTTTATTGTACCAAAACTTTCAGTATTCAAGTGAATTATCTTGAGTGGCATTTTACATCTTTTTTGGAAATCCTCTGACTGTCAAAAAATAAACTTTGTCTCAGAAAAGAATACCAACATTCATGATGTCACTATATAACAACCAATATTACCAAGTGTAACCTTTGGCCAGGTTTGGTGGCTCACACCTGTAATCCCAGCACTTTGGGAGGCCAAGGCAGGAGGATCACTTAAGCCCCAGGAGTTAGAGGCCAGCCTGGGCAACATGGTGAAACCCTGTCTTAAAAAAGAAAGTGCAATCTTTTATTATTTGTAATTCAATATATAAAAACTGGTATCTCATCACTGTTTTAAGTTGCTTTTATTTAACATCCAATGAGGGTAAACACTTTCATATGTGTATTCATTTTCAGTATTTCTTTATTACTGGACTGTCAGTCAACTTCACTGGTGAAGTTTCTAAGGGGAAGTTGTTGTACAATATGTGTTAGTAACCGAGGAAGTCTCCGTTAAGTCTAAGAAGAAACTGTATCTGGCTGTTTCTATTATCAGCCCAGAACTCCCTTCTTAAAAGAACTTTAAGCTTTTAAATCCATGTGAAATATTTATTTTTAACTTTCTAGGCATTGAGTGTAAGAAGCTGGAGACACAGTAACCACAAAGGAACACGTCCATTGTAGACAACACAGTCACATCCGTGGCAAGGCTGTTCTTTGCTGTCTCTTTACAAATTACTTCAATGCATACCTTCTGTTGGTATGCTGCAGAAAGCTTTTCATGTCTGACAGATAGATGCAAACGTCACTTGCAAGCTTTAATTTATCAGGGAAAGGAATACACAGACATTACACATAGTATTAATGAAGAAGAGAAAGTAAAAATAAATCTAAGGCCAGGCGTGGTTGCTCATGCCTGTAATCCTAGCACTTTGGGATGCCAAAGCAGGCAGATCACAAGATCAGGAGATCGAGACCATCCTGCATCCTGGCTAACACAGTGAAACCCTGTCTCTACTAAAAATGCAAAAAATTAGCCGGACATGGTGGCAGGCGCCTGTAGTCCCAGCTACTCGGGAGGCTGAGGCAGGAGAATCGCTTGAACCCGGGAGGCAGAGGTTGCAGTGAGCCGAGATCGTGCCACTGCACTCCAGCCTGGGTGACAGAGCAAGACTCTGTCTCAAAACAACAACAACAACAACAAAATAAATAAGTTAAAGTAAATCTAGACTAATTTTGGGTTACTTGCAATTTAGGGATAAACCTTTGGATTACCCTCAAGATATTGAAATCACTGGTACCTATTAAACATCTCTTAATGTTCCTATCTAAATGTCTCTTAAGCATTGGGAATGAGAGGGAAGTATAATATGGTATTCATTGCTGTAATTCAGGGGTGAGTAAACGTTTTCAGTAAAGGGCTAGAATATATGTGTATATATATATATATATATATATATGATTTTTTTTTTTAAAGACAGAGGCTCACTTTGTCACCCAGGCTGGTGTGGGAGTGCAGTGACAAGATCTCGGCTCACTGCAACCTCTACCTCCTGTGTTCAAGTGATTCTCCCACCTCAGCCTCCTGAGTAGCTGGGACCGCAGTCACGTGCCACCACACCCAGCTAACTTTTGCATTTCTTTTTTTTTTTTCTGTTTTTTTTTTCTTTTTTTTTTTTTTTGAGACGAATTCTTACTCTGTTGCCCAGGCTGGAGTGCAGTGGCGCAATCTCAGCTCACTGCCAGCTCCACCTCCCGGGTTCGAGTGATGCTTCTGCCTCAGCCTACTGAGTAGCTGGAACTACAGGTGCATGCCACCACGCCTGGCTAATTTTTGTATTCTTAGTAGAGACAGAGTTTTGCCATGTTGGCCAGGCTGGTCTCGAATTCTCGGCCTCAAATGATCAGCCTGCCTTAGCCTCCCAAAGTACAGGGATTACAGGTATGAGCCAGCACACCACCATGATAAATATTTTAAGCTTTGAGTGCCATATAATTTATTCTGCACCTATTTCACTTTGCTGTTGTACTCAGAAGGCAGCCATAGACAATACTTAAACAGATGCACATGGCTGTGTTCTGATAAAACTGTAACAATGGATGCTAAAATTTGCATTTCATATTGTTTTCACATGTCAGAAAATACTATTCTTCTTTTCATTTTTAACTATCCAAAAACATAAAAATCATTCTCAGCTCACAGAATTGTAGAAAAATAAGTATCAGGCCAGATCTGGCCTCTGGTCTATGGTTTGCCCACTGCTGCTGCAATAGATTAATTAAGTGTTTCTTTTTGAAATGAATCAGCATTTCTCAAGCACTTCCAAGGAAAACAACTTACCTGATTTCCCAAATGCAGATATTTTCATAAATAATCCATAGATGACAAGTTGCAAAGAGCAGATGACCATGTGAACCTGAAAGTTAAAGGTTATATTAAATTCAGATGCAAACAATTCACAATTCACAAAAATCCATGTATTAACGACAACCGAAACCTTGCCTACATGTTCAAATGCTTGGCAACAAGATGAATGTTAATGGATAAAGCCATGGAAGGGAGATCACAGCTGTGGTAAGAGCTGCAATTGTATGACATGAGGGCATATCACTTAAACTTTCTTGACTTTTAGTTACCTCATCTATGAAATAAGGCCATTAGGTTAGATTACACCTAAACTTCCTTCCAGCTGTGAGTTTTCATCACGTCTATCGAGTTACTGCATAAAATAATTCATCTTGCCTATATCTTAGAATTTATGAGCCCTGAATATCCAGACCATTACTAAACCATGTTTGTCTTTGTTCACCATTGAATCCAACCTCAGAATCTATCCAAATGCCATAGTAAAAACATAATAAATGGGTTGAATAAATTTCAAAAATATAAATTTCCTCACTTTATAAGACAGTGTATAAAAAGTGATTGAAATAAGGTGTTTTTTTGTTTGTTTTCTTTGAGACAGAGTCTTGCTTTGTTGCCCAGGCTGGAGTGCAGTGGCACCATCTCGGCTCACTGCAACCTCCACCTCTGGGATTCAAGTGATTCTCCTGCCTCAGCCTCCCGAGTAGCTGGGATCACAGGCACCTGCCACCACACCAGCTAATTTTTTGTATTATTAGTAAAGATGGGGTTTCACCATTTTAGCCAGGATGGTCTCGATCTCCTGGCCTCATGATCCGCCCTCCTCGGCCTTTCAAAGCGGTGGGATTACAGGCATGAGCCACCGCGCCTGGCCTAAAATAAGTCAATATATTTATTCATTTAGCAAATATTTTCTGAACAACAACTGTGTGTCAGGCACGGAAAGTGGACAGACACCAAGATTAATAAGACAAGGAGGCTGGGCGTGGTGGCTCACGCCTGTAATTTCAGCACTTTGGGAGGCTGAGATGGGCAGGTCACAAGGTCAGGAGTTCACGACTAGCCTGGCCCAATATGGCAAAACTCTATCTCTCTATTAAAAATACAAAAGTTAACTGGGCGTGGTGGCACGCACTTGTAACCCCAGCTACTCAGGAGGCTGAGACAGGAGAATTGCTTGAACTCAGGAGTGAGCCAAGATCATGCCACTGCACTCCAGCCTGGGCCACAGAGCAAGACTCCATCTCAAAAACTAATGATAATAATAATAATAAGACAAAGTACCTGGCCAGGGAATTTCACAGTCTGGTCGATGGACCTAAGGACAGAATGGGGTCGGGGTACAAAGAATGATGGAAAAATTTATTTATTTATGCCAATGTTCCCTTCAATTTCCTTTTATAATTATAATATAAACATTTAGTAGAAAGAATGAAATCTGAGATAAAAGTTGGTTTCTATGTCTCTGTCCCAATCTTTGGAAATGAATAAATATTGGCCTGACCCAGTGGCTCACGCCTGTAATCCCAGCATGTTGGGAGGTGGAGGCAGGTGGATTGCTTGAGCCCAGGAGTCGGAGACTCTCCTGGACAACATGACGAACCCCATCTCTACCAAAAAAGAAATACAAAAATTAGCCAGGCATGGTGGCGTGTACCTGTAGTCTCAGCTACTTGGCAGGCTGAGGTGGGAGGATCTCTTGAACCGGGAGGCGGAGGTTGCAGTGAGCTGAGATTGTGCCACTACACTTCAGCCCGGGTGATAGAGTGAGACACTGTCTCATCAAACAAACAAACAAACAAACATAAAACGAAATTAACTTTTTAAAAATTAAAAAAATCATAAAAATAAAATAATTAAAAAATGAATAAAGATTTTCTGTCATTTGCTCTTTCCCTAGCAAAATCTTTTTCGCACATATATACAAAAACACACATACGCTCTTGATTCTTTCAACTCGTAACCTTTTAATTTGTCATCTCTAAAAAATGTTAATATTATGAGGATATGTTAATAAATGAGGATTATTACAGAAATGAATAAAAAAGGAACAGTAGGCAAACACGGAAAGTGTTAGCTCTCGATTCGGAAGACTATCCTTGCATGAACACAGTAATAAACAGCACCAGACGGACGGGTGGGAGCATAGCAACAGGCCAGGAGCATCAGAAAAGCACAGCCTACAAGGACTGAGTGGACGGTAAAGAGACGTGGCAGATTTTCTGTGAGTGCTTCCATTTTAATCAGTGAAATAGTAAAGAAGCATAGTCAAAACGGAGAACAATTAAGAGAAAGGGAAGAAGGTATTGAAAGCTTAAGGCAAAATTGAAAGCTTAAGGCAAAAAATAATCACCCAGGACATTTTTTTTTCCCTGAAATACACACTAAGGTAATTTTTTAAAATTCTATCTTTACACTGTTTTGGTTTTGCTTTGTTTTGAGATAGGGTCTCGCTCTGTTATGCAGGGCTGCAGTGCTGTGGCGTGATCTCGGCTCACTGAAACCTCCACCTCCGGGATTCAAGTGATTCTCCTGCCTCAGCCTCCAGAGTAGCTGGGATTACAGGCGCCCGCCACCGCATCCTCTAATTTTTTTGTATTTTTAGTAGAGACGGGGTTTCACCATGTTAACCAGGATGGTCTCCATCTCCTGACCTCGTGATCCGCCCTCCTTGGCCTTCCAAAGTGGTGGGATTACAGGCATGAGCCACCACGCCTGGCCTAAAATAACTCAGTATATTTATTCATTTAGTAAATATCTTCTGAACAACAGCTGTGTGTCAGGCACAGAAACTAGACAGACACCAAGAGTAATAAGACAAGGAGGCTGGGCATGGTGGTGATCACAAGGAGGCTGGATCAAGCGATTCTGGTGTCTCAGCCTCCTGAGGAGCTGGGACTACAGGCACGTGCCACCACGTCCAGCTAATTTTTTATATTTTTTGTAGAGACGAAATTTTGCCATGTTGGTCAGGCTAGTCTCAAACTCCTGGCCCGCCCAAGTGATCCTCCTGCCTTGGCCTCCCAAAGGATCACAAGTGATTGCCTGCCTCGGCCTCTCAAAGTGCTGGGATTACAGGTGTGAGCCACCATGCCTGGACTACACACTTTTAAATTGGCATATAAAATTTTTCATTATGACTTTTAAAAGTTGCTAAGGATGTAATGTCTGGTATATTGTAAATATAGATATTTTAAATAAGACTTTTAAAAGGCTAGTCATTGAAATTTGACAAAGTCTACTTTACAAAAATTCAAAATATGACTCATACAAATATAAAGTGAGCAGATAACCAAAGATATATTTAAAGAAGGACCCATTAATAAGGGAACTAGCAAGATGGTGAAGCAAGCTCAAAGGGAGATAGCAGAGACCATGAATATTGTTCCTGAAAGGAAGTGTGATGAAATAAAACTGCTAAATTAAATATAAAACTGGTTAATGTCCTCCAGGGCCACACAAATGCAACCTTTGAGTTATTGTTTCTTTTTTTATTTTTTTCTGAGACGGAGTCTCGCTGTTTTGCCAGGCTGGAGTGCAGTGGCGCGATCTCGGCTCACTGCAACCTCCGCCTCCCAGGTTCAAGCAATTCTCCTGCCTCAGCCTCCCGAGTAGCTGGGACTACAGGTGCATGCCACCACACCCAGCTAATTTTTGTATTTTTCAGTAGAGACGGGGTTTCACCATGGTCTCGATTTCTTGACCTTGTGATCCGCCCTCCTCGGCCTCCCAAAGTGCTGGGATTACAGGCGTGAGCCACCGTGCCCGGCCTGAGTTATTGTTTCTATAGGACAGAAATTATTGACATATCTACTGGACAAAATTGTATTGGACAGGAATCTTTATATTGCTATTTGTCATTTAAAATTCTGCATCTACCCTTAGATAATTGGTAAATTTTTAAATTATAAAATATTTTTTAAATTTATTTTACTTTTGGTGCATACTATATCTGGCATTTCTCCCCATGTTATCCCTCCCCACCCTCCCCTCCCTAGCTACCCCCATGTTGTCTCTCCCCTACCCCCCCCCCCAACTGTCCCCTGTGTGTGATGCTCCTCTCCCTGAGTCCACGTGCTCTCATTGTTCAACACCCACCTATGAGTGAGAACATACGGTGCTTGGCTTTCTGTTCTTGGGTCAGTTTGCTGAGAATGGTGGTTTCCAGATTCATCCAAGTCCCTATAAAGGACATGAATTCATCGTTTTTTATGGCTGCGTAGTATTCCATGGTGTATATGTACCACATTTTCTTTGTCCAGTCTATCATTGATGGGCATTTGGGTTGGTTCCAGGTCTTTGCCATTGCACACAGAGCTGCAATGAACATATGTGTGCATGTGTCTTTATAGTAGAACGATTTATAGTTCTTTGGGTATATACCCAATAGTGGGATTGCTGGGTCAAATGGAATTTCTATTTCTACATCCTTGAAAAATTGCCACACTGTCTTCCACAATGGTTGAACTAATTTACACTCCCACCAACTGTGTAAGAGTGTTCCTATTTCTCCACATCCTCACCAGCATCTGTTGTCTCACATTTTTTAATGATCCTCATTCTAACTGGCGTGAGATGATATCTCAGAGTGGTTTTGATTTGCATTTCTCTAATGACCAGTGATGATGAGCATTTTTTCATATGTTTGTTGGCCTCATATATGTCCTCTTTTGAAAAGTGTCTGTTCATATCCTTTGCCCACTTTTGAATGGGGTTGTTTGTTTTTTTCTTGTATATCTGTTTTAGTTCTTTGTAGATTCTGGATATCAGCCCTTTGTCAGATGGGTAGATTGCAAAAATTTTTTCCCATTCTGTTGGTTGCCGATTCACTCTAATGATGGTTTCTTTTGCTGTACAGAAGCTCTGGAGTTTAATTAGATCCCATTTGTCTATCCTGGCTTTTCTTGCCATTGCTTTTGATGTTTTAGTCATGAAGTCCTTGCCTATGCCTATGTCCTGGATGGTTTTGCCTACGTTTTCTTCTAGTGCTTTTATGGTGTTATGTTTTATGTTTCAATCTTTGATCCATCTGGAGTTAATTTTAGTGTAAGGTGACATGTAGGGGTCCAGTTTCTGCTTTTTGCACATTGCTAGCCAGTTTTCCCAACACCATTTATTAAACAGGGAGTCCTTTCCCCATTGCTTGTTTTTGCTGGGTTTGTCAAAGATCAGATGGTTGTAGATGTGTGGTGTTTCTTCTGGGGTCTCTGTTCTGTTCCATTGGTCTATGTCTCTGTTTTGGTACCAGTACCATGCTGTTTTGATTACTGCAGTCTTGTAGTATAATTATAAAATATTTTTATGAACAGAAAAGAGTAAGGTTAAAAACGTATGTATCCCCAGAAAATGAGATAATTCATGTGTAAGTCTGTTAGACAATGTTCCAATATAAGATTAAAAAACCATGTGATCAGCTGGGAGTGGTGGCTCATGCCTGTAATCCCAGCATTTTGGGAGGCCAAGGTGGGCAGATCACTTGAGGTCAGAAGTTTGAGACCAGCCTAGTCAACATGGTGAAACCCCATCTCTACTAAAAAAAATAATAAGAAGAAGAAGAAAAAAATTAGCTGGATGTGGTGGTGCATGCCTGTAATCCCAACTTCTTGGGAGGCTGAGGCAGGCGAATCCCTTGAACCCAGGAGGCAGAATTGCAGTGAGCCAAGGTCACACCACTGCACTCTAGCCCGAGTGACAGAGCAAGACTCTGTTTAAAAAACAAAACAAAAAGTAAAAAAAAATGTGGTCATTCTTTTACCTGTTCACATTTTAGATATTTTATTTCTTAGCAAATCAAAATAGCATAATCATCTGATACCCAGAATCATTCATTTAAAAAATACAAGACTCTTCAACAGAATAATTTACGACCAAGAACCCAAAAGCAAATGCAACAAAAACAAAGATGAATAGATGGGACTTAATTAAATTAGAAGGCTTCCACACAGCAAAAGAAATAATCAGCAGAGTAAACAGACATCCCACAGAGTGCGAGAAAATTTTCACAAACTAGGCATTCAACAAAGGACTGATATCCAGAGTCTACAAGGAACACAAACAAATCAGCAAGAAAAAAACAAACAACCCCATTAAAAAGTGGGGTAAGGACATGAATAGACAATTCTCAAAAGAAGATGTACAAATGGCCAACAAACATATGAAAAAATCTCAACGAAGGGGATCCAAGATGGCCAAGTAAGAGCAGCTCTGGATTGCAGCTCCCAGCGAGTGCGTGGAGGGTGAGTGATTGTCGCATTTCCAGATGGATTTTTATTGTCCACAGACCAGGAGATTCCTGGGCGGAGGAGTGCCATGGGTCTCCAGCACAGCTGGTTCAGCCATTGCACTCGCTGCACACACACACACACACAAAACTCACACGGGTCCGGGTGCCGTTTCAGCTGGCAACTGGAGTGCCTGGGAGACAGAGTCACCCATTCAACTGATAAGAAGGGGACTGAAATAGGGAGCCAGGCCAGGAGATTCCCAGATGAAAAAGCACCACGAGTCTCCAGTGCAGCTGTTTCAGCTGGTGCAGTGGGTCTACACACAAAATCTCACACAAATCCGGGCACCTTTTCAACAGGCAACTGGAATGCCTGGGGAGACAGAGTCACCCATTCAACTGATAAAAAGGGTACTGAAACAGGGAGCCAGGCCAGGAGATTCCCAGACGGAAAAGTGCCTCCAGCATGGCTGTTTCAGCTGGCCCAGCACGTCTCCGAACAAAATCTCACACAAATCCGGGCACCTTTTCAACTGGCAACTGCAACGTCTGGGAGACAGAGTCGCCCGTTCAACTGAAAAAAGGGGACTGAAACAGTGAGCCAGGCCAGGAGATTCCTGGGTGAAAAATCACCATGAGCCCCCAGCGCAATCCGGGCACCATTTCAACTGGTGACTGGAACGTCTGGGAGACAGAGTCACCAGTTCAACTGAAAAAAAGGGGTCTGAGGCAGGGGAGCAAGGTGATCAGGCATGGCCGGTCCCACCCCCAAAAAGATCAGCAATCTGAAATGCTCTGGATTGAGAGTTTCACAGCAAGCACAGCTGAACCCAGGATCGTCCAGCTCTGTGGAGGAGGGGTGTCTGCCATTGCCAAGGCAGTCCACCATTACCGAGGCAGCCCGCCATTGCCAACATAGTCCACCACTACAGAGAGAGTCCACCATTACAGAAGTGGGCTGCTATTGCCGAGGCAGTTCTAACTACACCCCTATAAACAGGGCTGCAGGGAAGTTCACAGGGCAACTGGGCAGAGCCCAAAGCAGCTCAGCAACACCTCTGCTGGCAGATTGTAACTAGGCTGCCCCTTCGTTGGGCAGGGCATCCTTGAAAAAAGGCAGCAGCATGACAGAATCTTATAAATGAAGCCCTACCTTCCCAGGACAGATCACCTGGGAAAAACAAGGCTGTTATGAGTTCTGCTGCAGCAGACTTAAAAGTACCTGCCCAGCAGCTCTGAATAGAACAACGGAGCTCACAGCTCAGCACTTGAGCTCCTATAAAGGACAGAATGCCTCCTCAAGCAGCTCCCCGATCACCATATATCCAAAGAGTCACCTCATAAAGGAGAGCTCAGACTGACATCTGGCTGGTATCCTGCTGGGACAAAGGTAGCAGAAGAAGAAACCGGGAGCAACACTTACTGTTCTCCAGTCGCTGCAGGTGAGCCCCAGGCAAGCAGGGTCTGGACTGGACCTCCAGCACTCCTACAGAAGAGGGGCCTGACTGAAAGAAGGAAAACTAAGAAACAGAAAGAAATAACTTCATCATCAACAAACAGCACATCCACTCAGAGACCCCATCTGAAAGTCACCAACTACAAAGACCACAGGTAAATAAATCCACAAAGATGGGAAGAAACCAGCACAAAAAGGATGAAAACACCCAAAACCAGAACGTTTCTCCTCCTCCAAGGGCTCACAACTCCTCACCAGCAAGGGAACAAGGCTGGATGGAGAATGAGTCTGATGAATAACAGAAACAGGCTTCAGAAGGTGGGTAATAAAGAAACTTCTCTGAGCTAAAAGAATATGTCCTAACCCAATGCAAAGAAACTAAAAACCTGGAAAAAAGTTTTGACGAAATGCTAATGAGAATAAACAGATTAGAGAGAAATATACATGAATTGATGGAGCTGAAAAACACAAGGGAAATTCGCGAAGCATACACAAGTTTCAATAGCCAAATTGACCAAGCAGAAGAAAGGATATCAGAGGTCAAAGATCAACTCAATGAAATAAAACAAGAAGGCAAGATTAGAGAAAAAAGAGTGAAAAGAAACGAACAAAGTCTCCAAGAAATATGGGATTATGTGAAAAAACCTAATCCACATTTGATAGGTGTACCTGAATGTGATGGAGAGAATGAATCCAAGCTGGAAAACACTCTTCAGGATATTATCCAGGAAAACTTCCCCAACCTGGCAAGGCAGGCCTATGTTCGAGTCCAGGAAATACAGAGAACACCATAAAGATATTCCTCAAGAAGAGCAACCCCAAGGCACATAATTGTCAAATTCACCAAGGTTGAAATAAAGGAGAAAATGCTAAGGGCAGCCAGAGAGAAAGGTTGGGTCACCCACAATGGGAAGCCCATCAGACTCACAGCAGATCTCTCAGCAGAAACCCTACAAGCCAGAAGAGAGTGTGGGCCAATATTCAACATCCTTAAAGAAAAAGAATGTTCAACCTAGGATTTCATATCCAGCCAAACTAAGTTTCATAAGCAAAGGAGAAATAAAATCCTTTACGAACAAGCAATTGCTCAGAGATTTCATCACCACCAGGCCTGCTTTACAAGACCTCCTGAAAGAAGCACTAAACATAGAAAGGAATAACCAGTACCAGCCACTCCAAAAACATACGAAATTGTAAAGAGCATTGACACAACGAAGAAACTGCATCAACTAACAGGCAAAACAACCAGCTAGCATCAAAATGGCAGGATCGAATTCACACATAACAATATTAACCCTTAATATAAATGGGCTAAATGATCCAATCAAAAGACACAGAATGGCAAATTGGATAAAAAGCCAAAACCCATCAGTGTACTGTATCCTGGAAACCCATCTCACATACTAGGATACACATAGGCTCAAAATAAAGGGATGGAGGAAGATTTACCAAGCAAATGGAGAGCAACAAAAGCAGGAGTTGCAATCCTAGTCTCTGATAAAATAGACTTTAAAACAACAAAGATCAAAAGAGACAAGGAAGGACATTACATAATGGTAAAAGGATCAATGCAACAAGAAGAGCTAATGATCCTAAATATATACGCACCCAATACAGGAGCACCCAGATACATAAGGCAAGTTCTTAATGACTTACAAAGAGACTTAGACTATCACACAATAATAGTGGGAGACTTTAACATTCCGCTGTCAATATTAGACAGATCAACGAGACAGAAAATTAACAAGGATATCCAGGACTTGAACTCAGACCTGGACCAAGCAAACCTAATAGACATTTACAGAACTCTCCACCCCAAATCCACAGAATATGCATTCTTCTCAGCACCACATCACACCTACTCTAAAATTGACCACATAATTGGAAGTAAATCACTCCTCAGCAAATGCAAAAGAACGGAAATCATAACAAACACTCTCTCAGACCACAGTGCAATCAAGTTAGAACCCAGAATTCAGAAACTAACTCAGAACCGCACAGCTTCATGGAAACTGAACAACTGGCTCTTGAGTGTTAACTGTATAAACAATGAAATGAAGGCAGAAATAAAGATGTTCTTCGAAACCAACGAGAATGAAGACAGAACATACCAGAATCTCTGGGACACGTTTAAAGCAGTCTCTAGAGGAAAATATATAGCAATAAATGCCCACATGAGAAGCAATGAAAGATCTAAAATCGACACCCTAACATCAAAATTGAAAGAGCTAGAGGAGCAAGATTAAAAAAAAAAAAAAAAAAAAAACTCAAAACCTAGCAGAAGACAAGAAATAACTAAGATCAAAGCAGAACTGAAGGAGATAGAGACACAAAAAAAAAACCCTTCAAAAAATCAATAAATCCAGGAGCTGTTTTTTTTAAAAGATCAACAAAATAGACCATTAGCCAGATTAATAAAAAAGAAAAGAGAGAATAATCAAATAGATGTAATAAAAAACAATAAAGGGGCTATCACCACAGATTCCACAGAAATACAAACCACCATCAGAGATTACTATAAACAACTCTATGCATATAAACCAGTAAACCTGGAATAAATGGATAAATTCCTGGACACTTGCACCCTCCCAAGCCTAAACCAGGAAGAAGTTGAAACCCTGAATAGACCAATAACAAGGGCTGAAGTTGAGGCAGCAACTAATAGCCTACCACCCAAAAAAAAACCCAGGTGCAGATGGATTCACAGCCGAATTCTACCAGACACACAAAGAGGAGCTGGTACCATTCCTTCTGAAACTATTCCAAACAATCCCAAAAGAGGGGAATTCTTCCCAAATCATTTTATGAGACCAACATCATCCTGATACCAAAACCTGACAGAGACTCAACAAGAAAAGAAAACTTCAGGCCAATATCCATGATGAACATAGATGCAAAAATCTTCAATAAAATACTGGCAAACCAATTGCAACAGCACATCAAAAAGCTTATCCATCACGATCAAGTAGGCTTCATCCCGGGGATGCAAGGCTGGTTCAACATACACAAGTCTATAAACATAATTCACCACATAAACAGAACCAAAGACAAAAACCACATGATTATCTCAATAGATGCAGAGAAGGCCTTTGACAAAATTCAACAGCCCTTTATGCTAACAACTCTGAATAAACTAGGTATTGATGGAACATATCTCAAAATAATAAAAGCTATTTACGACAAACCCACAGCCAATATCATACTGAATGGGCAAAAACTGGAAGCATTCCCTTTGAAATCTGGCACTAGACAAGGATGCCCCTCTCTCACCACTCCTATTCAATATAGTATTGGAAGTTCTAGCCTGAGCAATCAGGCAAGAAAAAGAAAGAAAGCGTATTCAGTTAGGAAAGGAGGAAGTCAAATTGTCTCTATTTGCAGATGACAAATTCAAGTTATCTCTATTTGCAGATGACATAATTGTATATTTAGAAGACCCCATTGTCTCAGCCCAAAATCTCCTGAAACTGATAAGCAACTTCAGCAAAGTCTCAGGATACAAAATCAATATGCAAAAATCACAAGCATTCCTATACACCAATAACAGACTTAAGAGAGCCAAATCGAGAACGAACTGCCATTCGCAATTGCTACAAAGAGAATAAAATACCTAGGAATACAACTAACAAAGGATGTAAACGAGCTCTTCAAGGAGAACTACAAACCACTGTTGAATGAAATAAGAGAGGACACAAACAGATGGAGAAACATTCCATGCTCATGGTTAGGAAGAATCAATATCGTGAAAATGGCCATACTGCCAAAAGTAATTTATAGATTCAATGCTATCCCCCGTCAAGCTACCAATGACTTTCTTCACAGAACTGGAAAAAAACACCTTAAACTTCATATGGAACCAAAAGAGAGCCCGCATAGCCAAGTCAATTCTAAGCAAAAAGAACAAAGCGGGAGGCATCACACTCCTGGACTTCAAACTATACTAGAAGTCTACAGTAATCAAAACTGCATGGTACTGGTACCAAAACAGAGATATAGACCAATGGAACAGAACAGAGGCCTCGGAGGCAATGCCACACATCTACAACCATCTGATCTTTGACAAACCTGACGAAAACAAGCAATGGGGAAAGGAGTCCCCTGTTTAAGAAATGGTGTTGGGAAAACTGGCTACCCATGTGCAGAAAGCAGAAACTGGACCACTTCCTGACACCTTACACTAAAATTAACTCCAGATGGATTAAAGACTTAAACATAAGACCTAACACAATAAAAACCCTAAAAGAAAATCTGGGCAAAACCATTCAGGACATAGGCATAGGCAAGGACTTCATGACTAAAACACCAAAAGCATTGGCAACAAAAGCCAAAATAGACAAATTGGACCTAATTAAACTTCACAGCTTCTGTATAGCAAAATAAACAATCATTAGAGTGAATCAGCAACCAACAGAATGTGAAAAAATTTTTGTCATCTACCCATCTGAGAAAGGGCTAATATCCAGTATCTACAAAGAACTAAAACAGATTTACAAGAAAAAAACAAACAAGCCCATTCAAAAGTGGGCAAAGGATATGAACAGACACTTTACAAAGAAGACATACATGAGGCCAAAAATCATATGGAAAAATGCTCATCATCACTGGTCATTAGGGAAATGCAAATCAAAACTACATTGAGATATCATCTCACGCCAGTTAGAATGGTGAACATTAAAAAATCTGGAGACAACAGATACTGGAGAGGATATGGAGAAATAGGAACACTTTTACACCATTGGTGGGAGTGTAAATTAGTTCAACCATTATGGAAAACTGTGTGGCGATTCTTCAAGGACATAGAAATAGAAATTCCATTTGACCCAGCAATCCCATTACTGGGTATATATCCAAAGGATTATAAATCGTTCTATTATAAGGACACATGCACACGAATGTTCATTGCGGCCCTGTTTACAATAGCAAAGACCTGGAACCAACCCAAATGCCCATCAATGATAGACTGGATAGGGAAAATGTGGCACATATACACCATGGAATACTATGCAGCCATCAAAAACGATGAGTTCGTGTCCTTTGTAGGGACATGGATGAACCTGGAAACCATCATTCTCAGCAAACTGACACAAGAACAGAAAATCAAACACCGCATGTTCTCACTCATAGGCAGGTGTTGAACAATGAGAACACGTGGACACAGGGAGGGGAGTATCACATACTGGGGTCTGTGCGGGGGAACTAGGTGAGGGACAGCAGGGGGTGGGGAGTTGGGTAGGGATAACATGGGGAGAAATGCCAGATATAGGTGATGGGGGAGGAAGGCAGCAAACCACCTTGCCATGTATGTACCTATGCGACAATCTTGCATGTTCTTCACATGTACCCCCAAACCTAAAATGCATTAAAAAAGATATATATATATATATAAAAGAAAAAATGCTCAACATCATTAATAATGAGGGAAATACAAATCAAACCCACAATGCAATACCACCTTACTCCTGCAAGAATTGCCATAATAAAAAAATAAAAAAATAGTAGATGTTGGCATGGATGTGGTGAACAGGGAACACTTTTATGCTGCTGGTGGGAATGTAAACTAGTACAGCCACTATGGAAAACACTGTGGAGATTCCTTAAAGAACTAAAAGTAGAGCTATCATTTTATCTAGCAATCCCACTACCGGGTATCTACCCAGAGGAAAAGAAGTCATTATATTAAAAAGACCCTTGCACACGCATGTTTATAGCAGCACAATTCACAATTGCAAAAAATAAGGAACCAGCCTAAATGCTCATCAATTGAGTGGATAAAGAAAATATGAGATATATATATATATATATATATATATATATATACATACACACACCATGGAATACTATGCAGCCATAAAAAGGAATGAAATAATGGCATTTGCAGCAACCTGGACGGAAGTTGGAGACCATTATTCTAAGTGAGGTAACTCAGGAATAGAAAAACAAATATCGTATGTTCTCACTCATAAGTGTGAGCTAAGCTATCAGGATGCAAAGGCCTAACAATGATACAATGGACTTTGGGGACTCAGGAAAAGGGTGGGGAGGGGAGCTGAGGTCTCAAGAACCACACATTGGGTACAGTGTACACTGTTTGGGTGATGGGTGCACCAAAACCTCGAAATCTCCATTAAAGTTATTGAATTTATTCATGTAACCAAACACCACCTGTTCCCCAAAAACATATCGAAAAAAAAATAGGGGAAAAATAGACACTGAAGTCTACTAGAGGTGGGGAGAGAGGGAGGAGGGCAAGGGCTGAAGAGCTACCTGTAGGGTACTATGCTCAGTACCTGTGATGGGTTCAATCATACCCCAAGCCTCAGTGTCACGCACTATACCTTTGTAACACACCTACACATGTACTCCTTGATCTAAAATAAAAGTTGAAAGAGAAAAGAAAAACAAAAAGACAATGTAGTATCAGTAGAAAACAGCAAAATAGAGCAATGGAACAGGATAGAGCCCAGAAACAGATGCACACATATATGAATAACTGATTTTTTTACTTTATCAAGATTACTTGCAAGATGAGACTATAAAATACATCTTGGTCACTCTGTCTTGTGCCAGCTACCACGTCATGAGTAACCCTTGGGAGATCCCCATGTGACAAGGTACTGAGGTCTCTTTCTAACAACTGTGTGAGTGGGCTTGGAACTGAATCTCCCAGCCTCACTCGAGCCTTCAGATGGTTGTTTGACCAAAACCTTGTGAGAGAGTTGGAACCAGAACTTCTCAGCAAAGCCACTATTAGATTCCTGCTCCTCAGAAACTGTGTGACATAATAAATGTTTGCTGTTTTAAGGAAAAAAAAAAAAAAAAAAAAAAAAACCTAGGCATGATGGTGCACACCTGTAGGCCCAGCTCCTCAGGAGCCTGGAGTGGGAGGATCACTTGAATCCAGGAGATGGAGGCTGCAGTGAACTGTGATCACGCTACTGCACGCTAGCTTGAGTGACAGAGCTAAGACTCTGTCTCCAAGAAGGGGCCGAATTTTATGGTATATATATTACACTGCAATAAAACTGTTATAAAATAACAAACAGGCTGGGTACAGTGGCTCATGCCTATAATCCCAGCGCTTTGGGAGGCCGAGGCAGGCAGATTACCTGAGGTCAGGAGTTCGAGACCAGACTGGCCAACATGGTGAAATCCCACCTCTGCTAAAAATACAAAAATTCGCTGAGTGTAATGCTGTGCTCCTGTAACCCGAGCTACTGGGAAGGCTGAGGCAGGAGCATTGCTTGGACCCAGGAGGCGGAGGTTGTACTAAGCCAAGATTGTGCTACTGCATTCCAGTTTGGGCTACAGAGCAAGACTCCATCTCAAAATAAATAAATTAATAAATAAAAACCATCACCACCAACAAAAATGAACAGTCTGAAAAACAGTAACATAATAAGAATAATGGCCGGGTGTGATGGCATATACTTGTAATCCCAGCACTTTGCAAGACCGAGGTGAGTGGATGACCTGAGGTAGGGAATTTGAGACCAGCCTGACCAACATGGAGAAACCACATCTCTACTAAAAATACAAAATTACCCAAGCGTGGTGGTGCATGCCTGTAATCCTAGCTACTCACGAGGCTGAGGCAGGAGAATCGCTTGAACCCAGGAGGCAGAAGTTGTGGTGAGCCGAGATCACGCCATTACACTCCAGCCTGGGCAACAAGAGTGAAACTCTGTCTCAAAAAAATAACTAATAATAATTTGGGCTCTAAACCTCAGAAAGTTCTAACAAAAATGAACATTCTTAATATGTGAATTGTTCTTACAAGTTAATAAAAAAAAATCACAAAAGCAAAGGAGAAAAATACTCAAAGAAGAGACTCAGACGGAAATGTCTAATAAACATGTGAAGAGTTGCTATATAAATATGTCACTCATTTAACCCTCACACCACTGTATGAAGTAGGCTCTCAGCTTCTTTGAGGGAATGCCAGAGGCTCCTCAGGATTGTGTGACATCCTTGTCCCACTCATGGTTCTCTGCTGACCTATAGGGGTGGAGTGTGCCCCCACAATGCCTATATGGGGACCATTGACTCCAGTGGCCTGACTTAATCCAAGGGGTCATTGAGGGTGTCAAGCGAATTTACTGCACACCTTCAGGCAAGACTCCTGGAAACATTCTTTCTGGAAGAGGGAGTTTTGCTATATGCTAGGTGGCAGCATCTGATTCCATCTTCCCTAATGAGCTCCTGGAGTGCAAATATTCTGTGTGACAGGCTCCGTGCAGTACGTGCACACCCACCAGCCTTAGCAATCAGCTGGGCTGATAAGGAAGATTGTCAGCTGCTGATGAAAGCTGAGTTGCCCAGCGAGGGCACGCACACCCCTGCGAGGAAGACCACTGGGCTCCTGCCCAGCAGTGGGTCCTGGAAGGCCCTGCTGGCAGGGCTGAAATTTCCTGCAGGGAGCTGTTCTGTTCTGCACCAGCGGGAGGAAAAATAGGTAATCACAGTCACAGAGTCTGGACCTTATTGCCTAGCTATAGTAATCTCAGCCTGGACATTTTTAAAAGCAGGTGTTACCAGTCATCCCCTTTGGACATAAAATCCCTTAATAAAGTGTCCATGGAAAGTCCATCCTGAAACCTGCAAGCTCGGGTCCTTGCAGAATATGCCTGGGAGCCTGACTGGGCTCGCTGCTTTTCAGGGTTGTCAACTCCAAGCCAGGGCCTCATTAAAACCTGAATGGTAGGAGGAGGCAAGGGAAGGAGAGGAGGGCTGGACCACCTCAGACCCCCCACAGCAGGCTCTTTTCCTTACTAGCCCAAGCAGACTCTTCATACCAGCAGCTACTAAGAACTGAGTGACTGAAAGAGCGTCTCAGGTAAGTGGCTTCCATGGGGACGGGAGAAAGTAAGAGTGACCTGCCTCAGTTTCCTCCAAGGTCACCAGGTTGAAGAGAGACAAAATGTTTCGAGGAAGCCATGGACAAAGGTGAGGCTCGGGTTGGTGAGCCCTCTACTCAAACATGCTTGTTGGTCTGAGACTGATGGCTTACTGGACATGGCATGTGGTGAGGGGGAAGTGACTTGGGTGTCTCTCTCATCTCTTTAAGTCTCAGGTCCTAACACCTGCCAGGTTCCCAGGGGAGACCCAGCAGTGTTTGTGAACTGGACTCACCTATGCTGATTCCTAGGGGGAGACTGGCAGGATCTCTGATGGAATCTCCCTGTTTGGTCCTGGATTCTTGACTTTTCAGGCATCTGATGTCTGTAGGAGCATCCTAGCCAGCCATCACCTCCATGTATGACAGGACCTGGGAGACTGCTCATCTGGCCTGGGCAATCCGTCTTTCTGTCAAATGATGAAACAGAGAAGACTTGCCCTGAGATGAGAAGAGGGGAGCAGGAGGAAAGACTCAGAGCACACAGGTCTTTGCTGTGGCCAACACCATTCCCTGACATGAGGGACTGAGCTGCAGTCATCTCTGTGTCCCTCCCAGGAATAAAGGCTGTGTCTGGCACGTGGCTGATGGAGATACTTGTGGCTTGGAGCCAGAGAGACCTGCATAAAACCTTGGGTTCTGTCACTTACTGGATGCAAGACAATACTTAAGTCACTTGGCTTCTGAGTGCTCCAGTTTCCTCGTCTGTACATAGAATGAGTTTCATATGAAAAAACGAATACAAACAACCTGGAATGTAGTAGGTGCTCAATTAATAGTAGCTGCCATTACCAGTACCACTATCACTACCACTGCCATCATCACCATCACCGTTAGCATCTGTCGAGTGCCTCCCATATGCCTATCCCTATGCTTGGCCTTATGCAGAAAGGTAAAGAAAAAGCAGTCAGTGGTTTCTGCCCCAGGTTAGTATCTAATGGGAGAGCTAAGATGTACACAAACAATGAAAATCCAAGTGGCGATCTCCGGCTGTGCAGTCAGAATGTGGAGCTCAAAGAAAGGAACAGTCCCTGTGGGCTAAGGCCTTCCAGGAAGGCTTTCCAGAGGAGGTGGGTGCTCAGGCAGGCCTGGAAGGATTAGATTTCCAGTGTCTGGAGGGAGAATAGGGAGAAGGCAGGGCGGTCCTGGCTTAGCTCAGCCCAGGCCAGCACTGGAAGCTGGCAGTGTCCCAGTCTTGTTTGGCTGTTGGGGGTGAGACTCAGTGCTGGCTCGGCTTTAGGGATGCAGATACTTAGCTAGCCACTAGAGGTCGACAGAGTTCGAGCAATAGCCAGGCTACTAGGGGCAAGAAAAGATTGCTTGGGGACTCCACCCCTTTGATTCAATAACCGATCTACTGCCTCTTTTCCCTACCAATAAAATCACACCCTCTCCCTCCCTGGTCTTTGGAGCTCTAGTCCCCTCAGGCACTGTTAGTGCAGAAGCTCCCAAACTTCCTGCATTCTGCACCTCTGCCAGGGACACCTATCCCAGGAGGAAAGTTCCTTCCCTCTCCACACCCCCCACCCTTCCCTGTTAAGGCAGGGGCTGCCTGAGGCTCTGCTTCGCCTCCTGGAGAGAGGCTGTGGAAGAAAAACAAGCCAGGCCAGGGAGATTATGTTCCTCTGAGGGGCTGGCTTCCTGGCGAGGAAGATGCTGGGTGATTTGTCGATCGAGGTCTGTCGGGGCCTCAGCCTCACCCCAACCCTTCTTTGGGCAGCCCTGAAGGGGTGAAGGTCTGGCAGGGGTGGGGCGGAGAGGGCTTGGTGGAGAGACTAAAGGCTTAGATACTGGGCCCTTATGAGGCCTTCCCAATTGAAGGTGGAAAGGAGGGTCTCTAAACCAAGATAGACTACATTGTGAGTGGGGGAGGGGAAGTGTCAATGTCAGTGATCCTGGCTGGGTTGGCTGAGTTGCCACTGGAAGGTGGTGGGCCTGGGTGCCATATATCTGCCAGTGGCTATCTGGCCAGCTGGGTCCAGCCCCTATTCTGTCCTCAGGATGCCCCGAGAGGCTCATGGCCTCTCTCGTGGTAGGCCTGGGGTTATCAGCCAAGAAAGCCCAGAACCTGACCCTTTAGCAGGAGGAGGATGTTAGCTCAGAGCTAGGGGGCTGAGCACTTAGGAAGCAGCTTTTCCTTCTCTGCTCTTCGGTTGTCCAGATGCACTCTCGGCTTGCGGTATTCCTCCGTAGAGACTTTATTCCCTGTTTATGGGGCCTGACATGTCTAATGTGTTCCCCAGGAGCCAGGAGGAGGACCCGGCAAAGATGCACCCATCGCCCTCCCACAGGCCCACTGGCCCTCTGAGATGAAGAGCTAGGCTGGGGTCAGTGACAGGTGGGGACAGGTGCTGCTCCCCTGCCCCGAATTCCTGGAACTCTGACAGTGACAAATGGCCCAGCCCAGACTTGCACATTCTCCAGGTAACCAGAGCAAGAGAGCAACAAGTTTACCCTCACCTAGGCTGCCTCCTGTCGGGCTGGTGAACAGGGGAACGGGGGGGCACTACTGGAGGAAACTGAGCCCAGATCAGTGAAACCTAGCAGGGCAGGGGTGTCCAAAGATGAGTTCTCTGAGGGCCCAGGGTCCCAGCTGCCACTCAGAGCCTTGTCCACCTGTTATGCACACCAAGTCACGCTCTGGCTCTCAGATGCCCTATTTCAGGCTCTTGCAGGGACAGGGGGCAGATCATTTGCCTGTATGGAGCCTGAGTCCCCGGGACAGATGTCTAGGAGTCCAGGGTAGGGGTAAGGGATATGAAGAGGAGATAAAGAGAGAGAAGGAGGGAAGGGGACCAGACCCATCTCAGGGAGAGAGGGGCTCCTCCCATCTCTGGTGTCATTCTGCCATCGGCCTGACCCAGGCTGGCACCTGGCAGATCACGATGATCTCAATGCAAACACCCATAAACCAGGCATGCAGCTGGGGCAGGTACAGGGAGGGGCTTGGAAGAGAGAGTCTGGCTGAACCTTTGGCCTTTGAGACCACCCGCTTCTTCCCCAGGCACTGGGAACTCTCATGGGTGCAGTGAAAACAGACTTCCAGCTCTTACCCACGTGGGGCTGGATCTCGCCTAGCCCTGGGGTATGGTGCAGCCAGGTGGGGAGAGGAGGAAGAGTGGGAGGGCTCAGGCCCCACCCCAGGCTTATCCTGAGACTGCCCCAGAGATAGAGTAAATTGGAAAAAACAAAGTATTCATAGAAGAGAAAGGGCAACCCGGGATCAGCGTAGACCCCAGCCGGTGTCAGCTAGGAGGCAAGTGTGGGCAGAGGGAAGGACAGCAGAGAAGGGGGTGGTGGGAATAAGCTGGCTGAGCAAAAGGGGGCTTTGTGGACTGAGCTTGGTGGAGGCCGGGGGATGCAGCCAGATCGAGCCTGGAGCCTGTTTTCTCAACTCTGAAACAGGTCTATCAATATCAAACCTCAGGGATGTTGTGAAGATTAAACAAACATAATAGAGCACCAGGTGAAAGCACCCAGTCACACTGCCTGACATATACCAGTGTTTAATAAATGGTAGCTCTCCTCCTTGTAGAGAATAGGTGCCAGTGTCTGTGCAGTAGGAGGCATGGGGCAGGTTAGAGATGACGGCAGACAGGAGGGAGGGTTGCTAGCCCCACTGGGTTGTCCCGGTTGGCAATGCCCTGGGCCTCGAGGTAGGATTCTTGCTCCCTGACTCTTCAGTCTGCTTTTGTAAGTGTTGGTTCTGGTTGGGCCTGCTGGCTCTCTAAGGCCCACACCTTGGCACACACTCCTTTCTAGAGCCTTGGGATATCAGTGCGGACTGAGTTTCCATCTGCACTTCTCCACTTCCTGACTGTGTGGCCTTAGGTGAGTTACTTCACCTCTCTGTGTCTGAGTGCTAGGCAGGCAGGGAGAAGTCAAGGTCAAGGGCCACAGAAACAGAAAGGAGGTGTGTGCGTGTTCATACACGTGTGTGGATGACAGTGAACATGAGAAACTGTGGGGGCTAGATTTTAAATTCCACGAGGACAGGACGCGGTCCTGCTACCTTCTGCTGAATGAATGGATAGGTGAGAAAGAATGAGCTTGTGTGTGCTTACGTACAAGTGTTTGAGAACACGAGAGGAGATAAAAAAATGTGCATGTGGCCCACAAAGCATGTGTGAACAGGTGAGAACGCGTGTGACTGGGGGATGAGAGTGTCTCTGTGGGAGGCTCTGCAGAAGAATAAGAGTTTCCATTTAGTAAGCACCGTGACGGGCCAGGCACGATGCTAAGCCCTTCACACGCATTATCTCATTCACCCTTCACCACAGCTCTGTGAATGAGGGATCACCTCTAGGTTACAGACAAGTAACTGAGGCACACAGAGGTGAATTGACTTGCCCGAGGAGACACAGCTCATAAGCAGGAGACTCTGTGGCTCTGAAGTTTATACTTCCCTGATGCTCGTGGGTGCGAGAAGCTGAGCTCCGAAGGAGCTGCTCTGCTCTCCCAGGGCTGCACAATGCCTGATACTTTCTGCAGCTGCCCGATGTTCTCCTGCATCTCTGGGTCTAGGACCCGCCACATACAGGCGCTCCTTGTGGGCAGGACTTATTGTCGCCGCTCTTTGTGTCAGCAGGGCTGGCCCAGCTCAGAGGTTAGCACAGAGGTACTGCTCGGGAAATGCTGGTGGACTAGAATCCTGGTAGTTGTGTCCGTGCATGCATCTGTAATGACACAGTAACCTGGGAGGCTTGGGTGGGGAGTGACTGCCAGTGGTATAGGGAGGGCTTGGATGAGAGAGCCCCCAACACCCACAGATCCTGACTGCCTCTCAGGCTCCCTTGGGAGTAATTTTTCCTTACCTCGGGGGCCTGAATCATTACATCTGAGGCCCCGCCAGGGTGGGGGCAGGAGGTGGGGAACCTGGAATCACTGCCCTGGCCATGGCAGGGAGTAGGCTCAGCTCCACTCCTGAGGCCCCTGTAGCTGGAGTGGGCAGGTTGAGGCAGAAAGGCTGTGCTGTGAGCGGGGATAACTAGCATGCGGAGCAGGTCTGCACATAAAGAGTCTTCTCATTTCCTCTGCCACCCTGCCCACCGGGATTAGGGGCTGGCACACTCAGGAACTACTTCTGTCTTCCCAGGTTTCCCAGGCCTGGCTGCATAGCCTCATCTCCCCCACCCCCCCACCTGGCCTTGGGCTCTCCTCCTGAGAGGCACCGGGCATGCTGGCTATGGGGGAGGAAGAATCGAGGTTGGCTCTGGGGTTGGCAGTGGTGGTCTTAGATGAGAAGAACGCTTGGCTGTGGCCAGGAACATAGACGAACTTTCCAGGCCTGGCAGCCTCTTGGACTGTGAGAGAGAGAGTTCTGGCCAGCCTCAGGATGCTGCTGTCCAGGCATGAACTAGCCTTAACCAGGAATGAACCAAAGAAGCAAAGAACCAAGAATTGGCTGGGAATTTGAGCCAGTATGGTACAGGGGAATGGCCACAGGCTTTGGAGACAGATATGCCAGGAGTCAAATCCTGCTTTCCCCACTGATCACCTCGGTGATCTCAGGTGGGTCACTTGTCTCTGAGCCTTAATTTCCTCTGTAGGTAAAATGGGGATACTGAAACTCATTTCAAAGGGTTAGGAAGGGAGAGCGTCTAACGTGGCTCTTGATAATAGTAGGCACTCAGTAAGCAGAAGGCTGCTTTCTGTATTCAGGTTCTGATGTCCTACCATGCACTCTGGGGATCCCAGTCTCCCAGCTAGACTATTGGTCTACACCCTGTTCTTCTCATCTCTCCTTCCTTACACCCCAAGGCAGGGTCCAGCTGAGCTCAGAGACCCCAAACAGCTCCTCCTCTTTCCTACCTACCCAGATCCACCTCGCCCTCAAGGGCCTGCCCTTCTCCTCTATTTGGGAGAACATAAAAAGGGAAAATCTGGGCTCTCCCACCTCTACAGCCACAAAGATCATCAGAGGATCCAGTGAGAAACATAGTAGCTCAGTCACCTATTAAACGTGACGATGGACATGAAACTGCGTGTAAATGGTGGGGGCCCTTTGGGAATGTTGCTCATCTAATTACCTCCATAAAGAAGCAGTGGGGGAAACCTTATATTCTTCGCAGTCCCTAAGCCTACCCCAAACTCAGATATTCCTCCTAGTTCTTTCCCTTCCTCCCCGTACAGGGTGGCAGTTTTTGCCAAGGCCACGGCTGTCCCAGGTCTTGTGTTCAAGCGCGTGTGCCAGGCTTGGCTATGCCACGCTCCGTGTGGGGAGCTCCAGGTTTGTCCCAGGCGCCCGCAGTGCTATGGAAGTCCAGCAGGGGGAGACATTAGCACGTAGGTACGTCCTCTGGGGTCCGACCAGGGAGAGTGGGTCGGACCGGGAGGGTCTGAGCTATGGGATCCAGCCAAGTTATAAGCAAAGAGGCAAGGCGGGGCGGGGAGAATGGGCCAGGGCTGGGAGACAAAGACCCAGATGGCGAAGCCGGGAGAGTATTCTGGGGCCAGGATGCCCGCTTTTGCTTTTTCAAAAGGCCTGTGCCCTGTGCTTTTTCCTCTTTGCCCTCGAGGTGTCTTTCTTTATCGACGGGCTCTCTCCCCGTTTGCCTATCCCGGGACCTTGCCCGCGCCATCGGACAGGACAAGACTAAATCTGGGCTTTAGAGGTCCCACAAGACTTCTCCGGAAAGCTGAGATTCCGAAGGCCTGGTCCCTAGGGGCGATGAACACGCCTTCTCTCCTCACCCCACCCCACCCTGGCCCTCGCGCAGCTTCCAACCCAAGATCCGGTACTGGACCCTCCCGAGTCCCCCCCCCTTCCACTGCTTTCACTTTTATGTTCCGGACTCCAGGTCCAAGTGCAATCAGACAGCGCATTTTGAGGGCGAGAAGAGGAAAGCCCACCAGAGCGTTACGTGGGACTGGACGAGGAGCAGACAGGCTGTCCTTGATACGGAGGTGGGCACAGAGCAGGCAGGCTTCAGGGATCCTGTGTGTAAAAAGAGAATGGAAGCACATTCCCGCGGTACTTGAGACAGGGTCTGTCTGGCCCGGGTCAGTGGGCTGGGGTGTTGACCAGACGCGTGGGGGAGGAGAGCAGGCCGGCAGCTCTTGAGAGTGCCAACTTCCCACGGGTTGAGCGCTCTGGGAACAAGACTGAGCGGTACCCAACCCTAACCGCACGAGCCGCACACTCAGATTGGTGCCATCGGGCGCGCGGCGTCCTTAAGAGCTCCTGAAAGCCCGCCCCTTCCTGCTCTGGGGGCGTGGCATGGGGCAAGGACCCGCGCCACGGAGCTTGCTATTGGCTAAGAAAGCAGGGTTGGCCTTGCGTTCGCCTGAGCAAGGGAGTAGACAGCTCGGCGGCAGCGGAGGGAGTCTATGCGAGCTGGTCAGCAGTGGGAAGTGTGTGAGGCTCGCACCGGCCGCAGACCCTCGGGCTCGATCGCCCGGGAGCAAGGACTCGGCGACGCGAGGCTGCCGGGCTACCCGGCCGAGGCTTCGGAGGGGCAAGCTAATGGGACTGGCTAGCTCGGCAGCATCTCCCCCGCTCTTCTAAGTGCACCGAGCAGGGCCCGCGCTGAAGTAGAAGCTGTCGGGGGCGCGTAGCCCGGAGTCCCAGTGTGGCCCGGAGGAACGGAGCCCGTGCCAGGGCGGCCCAATCGGGAGCCCGGGGAACGAGCTTGTGTTGTGGGGGAGACCCCCCACTTTTTCCCAGGGGACAGCGATCCCGGGACGATCGAGGCGTCGGGGCGGCCACCGAGACCTCTGCGAGAAGATCCCGTCGGGGAGAGGGCGCGCAGCCCCGAACCGTCTCGCGGAGTCGAGCGGAATCGGGCGGGATCACCCGGGGGCGCAGAGCCCCCGTCGCGCCTCGTGCGGCAGCGGAGAGCCCAGGAGAACGAGCCCTCGGAGGCCGAAGCCCATGCCCGGGTTGGGGGCGGCTGCCCAGTGAGTCCTCCTGGCCGGCCGGGCGGAGAAGAGCGACACCGAAGCCGGCGGGAGGGGAGCACTTCAAGGCCGGCGGCTGCGGAGGATGGGCGCCTGAGCGGCTCCGAGCGCAGCGCGGCAGAGGAAGGCTAGGCGAGCTTTACTGAGGAGGCTTCCGGGGATCCCGGAGTGCAGCCTGCTCCCGGGAAGATGGCTCGGCCTGGGCAGCGTTGGCTTGGCAAGTGGCTTGTGGCGATGGTCGTGTGGGCGCTGTGCCGGCTCGCCACGCCGCTGGCTAAGAACCTGGAACCCGTATCCTGGAGCTCCCTCAACCCCAAGTGAGTAACTTATCTGCTCTGGACCCCTGGGTGGGAGGCACTCCTTCGAGGTGAGGCCGCACGCCCCGGAGTGCATTTGGGGAGGTCTTCGGAGGAGGAGCGGCGCCTCATTTTGTCTCCGGCTTTTTCGAGTGTGTTTTCCTGAGGGCGGGCGGGCGGGCGGAGCAGGGTGCGGCGGAGTGGGGTAGGGGCACTTGGCTGGGTTGTGACCCCTGGACTTCCCAGCCCTCGCCTCCGCACGTCCTGGATCAAGTCTAGATGGTCGCATCAGGCGGAGCTGGGGAATCCGGGCACCCAGCGCACACCAGAGTGCTGAGTGGAGGCAAGAACGCAGCTCCCTCAGGGGCCCCTGGGAACGTGGTGATTTTCACTGAGAGCCGCTCCAGGAGCCAGCTTGACTCGGGCGGGGGACGAGGCCAGAACATGGGCTCCTCGTTTGCTTAGCTGTGGAGGGAACACAGAGCGTGACCCGGCGCTTGGGGCGAGTGGCAGCGCCAGTATCCCCCACTCGGGCTTCTCCCATTTTCATTTCTCTTTCTTCCCTGTTTGCCTCCCCAGGCTTTTTGCTCTGCCGTCTCTTTCTTGCCCCGCCCCTCCTTCTCCCTGCCGGGGCGGTAGAAAGGCGGGCACTGCTGCCCAGGCTCACAAAGGCAGCGGGTGGGAGAGGGGCGGAGTGGGAGAGTGGTTGTTGGGGGGGGTGGGGGTTCGATCCAGCGCCCGTCGGGGGTCCAATGGAGCCGGGCAACTGAGCTTCATGGGCCCGCCAGGGCGGAGAGTGGCGGCCGAGCTGGCGAGGGAGGTGGGTGGGGAAGGAGCGATTCCTGCCCAGGCAGGTCCTCTTGGCCCCCAGGTGTATCCCCCAGTATTGGGAAGCTGCGCTTAGCTTTCCCCAAGGGGTTGGGGGGCACCTATATAAAGAAGATCCTTTCTTTTCTTTCTTCTCCTTCCCTTGCACAAGTACCCACCGCCACCACACACACAGCCCCCTCCAAACAACACACACACCTTTCAGGGCGGTGGCTCGGTGGTTTCTGGGCTTTTAGTGGGAAGTCGCTGGGGCTGTTGTAGTGACCTCTGGACCTTCTTCTCTTTTGGCATCCAGGACTCGGGTTGGAACCCAGGGTCAAAATTGCTCTTCCTCTCAGTTTTCTGGAGGTCCCAGCAATGTGCGAACAACCCCACTTAGCAGGAAACTGGGGAGCTTTGACCTGCCCCATCCGTGCTCACTGATTCCTGTATCTCAAATTTCTTCCTGTCCACTCTTGCTGGGTCCCCCTCCCCACTAACTTCCCAGGCTCCTGCCTACCTGGGCCTCTTGGGTCCCAGGGGCGGTTGATCTCCCAGCCCTGGAGTGGGGGAAGGCAGCTTGAGTTTTCCTGTCCTCAGATTAAGGGAGAGTCCTATTACTGGTTGGTGGGATGGCTAAACCAGGGTGAGGGTAGAGGGTTCTGCCTGGGTACAATGCAAGGGATTGGCAACAATTTCTCCCCTACCCAGAAGCAAAACTGGGTACAGCGCTTTCCTAACAGCAGGGGCCCAAAATGCTCTGGGAGCCCTGGTTTGCTTGAGCCCAGGGGGGAATGTTGTGAAGTGCTCGGTTCCCCCCTGTAAGGGTGGAGGCTAGAAATGCTCTCTCTGGAGCCAGGAGAGTTGAAAGCCGCCTGGGGTAGCCCATCACAGGGGCTCATGGGAGTGACCTAATTGCTCTCTGGGTCTCTAACCAGAGATCATGCAGCTCCACAGCTGGAAAGGAGCCCTCCTGCAGAGTTGGGGGTGCTGGAAGAAACGAGATCTGTCTCGCTTCTCCCTTTTTTGTGTTCTGAGCTTTTAGTGCTCTGGACTGATTTACAGATTTGGGGGAGGTGGTGTCCTCTCTGACCCCCCTCCCCATCCACCTCAAGCTGAGGTGGGGTGGGGGATGGGGGGTGACTGAAGACTCTCTAGAACCTGTCCGAATTCCATTCTGTAATTGAGTAGATCTGGGAAGGGTCAGGGACTGATCCTGGTGCACTCCCTTCCATCCAGGCTCAGGGGTCTAGAATCAACCACTGCCTGTGTGTGTTGGCTTGAGGGGGCACAAGAGGACAGGAAGGAGGCACTACCCTCAGCTCTCCTGGAGCTCTGGGGGCTGCCTCTGCCACCGCGCCCAACCCTCAGGCCGCCAAAGCCTTTCAAATAAACAGTCCCTCTCTGTCTTCCTCCCTCTCTGCCTCCTGCCCAAGTTCTCTCAGGCCCAAGTCAGTTCGCCCTCTCACACCCTCTGTGAGCAGCGCTCACCTCCCCCTCTCCAGCTAGGCTCGCCTGCTCTGCCTCACTCTCACACTCCCTCTCACTCTTAGTCACTCTCTGCCTCTTTTTCTCAAGTCCTTTTGTTTCTCGCACATGCCCGTGCTCTCCCTTTCAGACTCATTTGCTCTCTTCCCTCCCCCTCTTCCTCTCCCCGGCTTTTGGTCTCTCTTTTCAGCCCCGTCAGAAGCTGGCAACACCCCTCCCAAAAAGAAAATCTCCCAGTGCCTATAAACCCTGCTTAATTGCTTCCTCCTTGGGAAAAAATAAAAATAAAGAAGTGGTGGGGCTGGGGGTCTGCTTCTAGCTTCCAAGGTGCGTGCGGCCCAGCCCCGGTCCTGACTAGGAGGGGGAAGCTGGAGGGCTGGCCCAAAACTCTCAACCTCTTTCCCAAATTGGTGCTGGGGCCTTCTGGGGTGCTAGTCCCTGAGTGGCAGGAGCTTCTGCCTCCTTGGCCCCTCGTGTCACATTTGCCCCATGAGCGCAAGGTGGGGGATGGGTTCAGTCCTGCTTGAGTTTTTTTAGGAACCTCTGTGTGTGCATGCGTGTGTGTGTGTGTGTGTGTGTGTGTGTGTGTGTGTGTGTTGTGAGGCTGTTATCTAAATGGTCCTAGGCGACCCCTCCTGCAGCCTCTTCCCCTGGGGCTTGGGGCAGCCGGCAGGGCTCACACTTGAGTCCTCAGCCAAGTCCAGCTGCTGCAGTTCAGTCTCTCAGTCCCGTCCTGACCCCTTCCTGCCCCCCCACTCAGGTTCCCCCACCTCCAGGGAGTGGGAATGTGCCTGAGATCACATTACAAACGTTCCCTGCAAGAGGGTGGAGGTGGGGGGGGTTCAGCTTGGCATCCGGGACCCTTGACTCCAGCATGGGTGGGGGGCAGCCTGCAGACCCTAACCCATGCGTGCCTGCTCCAAGCCAAAGTGTTGGCCCCAGCCCCACACAGCTGTTCCAGCTCACAGTCCTGGGGAGGCCAGCTCAGGGGGCCCTTTTCCGGGGTGGTTAGGGACCTGACCTCTTCTACTCTGTGGCTGATTGGACACAGGTGGGGGCCTGAGAGTGATGGGGAACCCAGCAGCTCCTAAAGTCCCCTGTTCCCCCTGCCTCCCCCACTCCCACACAGGGCAGCCGGGCAAGGGCAAGAAGGACCTGTAAAGCTGGGGTGGGGACTGAATCGAGAGTTCTCTTTCTTCCCTTGGGCTCTCTGTTGCCTCATGCGCTCAGGTGAATGGGGTTGGGTAGGCCCTGGAGACTATGGTGCATCACTGTTTTCTGGGGTTAGGGACTAAAGAGAGAGAGTGGGCCAGCCAGGAGGCTGCTAGTTGCCATGGGAACACCAGGTTTGGGGGGAGCGTCCACTCTGATTATTAGGGGAGCTGAGATATGGGGGTGCTCACCAGCCACATTCTGGATTCCTTGCCCCACAGCCCATAGCAGCCCCTCTGGGTGTGTTTCCTGGGCATTGTTTTGGGTCAGGGTGCTGGCGGCCAGGAACGTAAGCTCCTTGAGCTTTTTACTTCTAAATAATGCTGTGTTTGGCATGCTAACTAATAGGCAGGCGGCACCTTGCTACTTACAATGCATTCTCATATATGATCTCATCGGATGCTCCCAACAGCCTTGGGAAGTAGGTATTGGCCCCATTTTCCAGAATAACAAGGCATATGCCCAGACAAGGGAAGTGGCTTGTCTAAGGTCAGTCAATGACTTGCCTATGGGGGCGGAGCTGTGCTGTGTGCCATTCATTCCTGCTGCCTTGAAATGTAGGAGAGACAGGAGCACCTTTGGTTCCTCTCTGAGCCAAGAATCTCTCTTCTCAGGGACTCCGCAGAAAGCAGACATCGACATCGGGGAAGTGGATGTTAAATTCCTAATGGACACTAGCTTTAGCCAGGTGGGGGCAGACGGAAGGGCATAGTTCAGTGGAGGTGGGGGAGGGTGACTTCCTCCAGGACTCTCGTGGTTTCCCTGCCTCCGACAAAGCTGTGTGTGCCAGGACCCAGCTGCTGTTCCTGCCCACCCACGCCTGGGCGGGCACTGCTGGGACACGCCAGGCCTGCTCCTGCCAGCCTTGGGGGCTGGGTGGAGCTGGGGTAGTGAAGAGGAGCCTTTAATTTGGGGGCTCCCCCACCCTAGCTGGGATGAGAGCAGACTTGAGCTCTGGCTTGGGGTCTGTCCTCCATTGGTCTTGCCACCCTGTGGGGGTGCAGGCACAGTGGTGATGGGATCACTGAATCGAGGTTGAGGCTAGAGTCTTCTGCCAGACTTGGGCTTGCATGGCCTAGAACCAGGGTCCCCCCTTGGCCATTCTCTCGCCACAAGTTGCTAGAGCCTGAGAAAAGAGTGACAGGGAAAGAAGTATAGACTTGGTGGGATGTGGGCAGCTTTTTGGGCAAGACCCTCCTAGCTGCAAGTTCTCCCCTGCCCCCCCTGTAAACTGTATTCACATGGGTGGAGAAGAGCTTACCTGGAGAAAACAAGGAGGGGGCTATTGGTTAGTTGGTTTCTGGCCAGTCCAAGGTCTTGGAGGCTACTGTCCTCAGACCCTTCAGGCTTTTCATATCCCAGGATTCTTTGTCGCAGTCATGGCATGGCTTCTAAGCTTCTAAGCTAGGTAGAAAGGCTGAAGGTAGAACTTGGGCTAGAGTGGAGGGGAAGAGCTGGAATAGCTTAGGCTGCCTCCCCCCAAGTCCTTTAACTCCCTGGAGTGGCTCCCTGGGGTCCCAGGGCTATCAGAGGCTGGAGAGGGAAGGCCTCAGGGGTTACCATGGCGACCTGCTTCAGGCTTCCTGCTGGGCCATGTCAATCCCTTTATTTTTCAGAAAAGGGCTTTGTCTGGGGGTGGCCCCAGGCAGGAAAGCTTGGCTTGGTCATGGGGTGGGGAAGTAAGGTGGTGGGGGATAAGAGTTTCACTTGGAGACATCTCTTCCTCCTCTTCCCTTACTCCTACTCCTACTCCTAAGGTAAGAGGAGAGACCTGTAGGGTCCCCCTTTAAAGTATGACTAGTATTATACCTAGCTTTGGGCTTCACTCGCACTGGCTACAAACCCATCCTTCGTGGCCCCTCACCACTCTCTTGGGCTTCTGACAGGCCAAGATGAGGTTTGCCCAGTGGTAGGGAAGATGTTAAGAAGGTTACTAGTACGGGAGGATCAAAGTCAGGGAAGGCGGGTCTCATCGGGCTCCGCTCCCTCTGCACTTTAGGGGAAGGTGAGTTTCCCTCTGCCAGCTGCTATGCAAATGAACCAATGAATATTTATGAAATCTGTTCACTGAGGTTGAAGAGACTCTGAGGGGTGTTGGGGCAATAGTTCTCTCTCTCCCCACCTCCTCCATCATGTAGAGATCTGTTTCCTCAATGCCTCTGGCTTCAAGGTAGAACCCCAATTAGCTAGAAGCCCTGTTCCAATTCCAGGGCTCTGGAGCCTGGGTGGCAATGGGAGACTGCACTTGGGGGAGACAGGACTCCCCTGGTGAGTAAGCCAGAACCAAGTGGTTAGAAAGGTGAGCTGCCTTGTCTCCCTTTCCGCGCCCTCTATGTAGCTGCATATATATATGTGTGTGTTGTTGAGATGCAACTATACAAGGATTCAGGCAATGTTTTAGGGCCTCTTAGACCCATAGGGTTACTGTCCTGGGGTAAGTCTCAGACCCCTCTCTTCAATGGGAACATTCATATGATCATTCATTCCCTCACATGAAGGGCCTGGACTCCTCAGTTCCTGCTTCTAAGATGTGAGCAGTTGTCTAATCCTCCCATCTGGATGGAACTGTTGTGTGCACTGGAAAGAGGGAAATGCCTGGAGAATTCTAGAGGCTTTGGGGAAACTTATTGGCTTTGTATGGTGCATGGGATGGGGTGTTCTATCTGAAATGTTTCTCCAGGCTTCCATCCCCTGCCTGCTTCCTGTCTGGGCCCTGTATAGTTAGGTACTAGTGGGGAGGCCATCTCATTCTGGCTTTACCCTCCTTGCACATCAAGATGGCAGCTCCCAACTTGGTGGAGCCTCACTGGACATGGAGGAAGGGCTGCTTTTCTTCATCCACTTCATCCATGTGGTTACTTCCCCCTCTTCACCTACTTGGGTATCATTTCCCTCCCTCCCATGAGGACATAGGTTTGGCATTGCAAAGGCCTTTGCCCAGAGCTCCCAGTAGACCCTTATTGCTTGTGGTCCCTTTGGTGTAATGGGCCCTAAGGAAATGGAACCACTCTCTGCTCAGATGATTGCAGTAGCCTGTGAACTGGTGCATGACACTGTCAGCTTCATTCTCTTAAGCACTGCCTGCAGCCCTCCATTGTTCTTTCTACTCTGAGAGCCTGTCTCCAATGGGATCACACCCACCTTGCTTGCCGGGACCCTTGAGGCCTTTCAGTCTGGCCCCAGGTGAAATTTTCTACCTCTTCTTCCGTTCCTCTCTCCTCACTCCCAAGCCCAGCCGGACCAATCACTGGCCTGGGCTTTGTGTGCTAGCCACTGCTGTCCACTGCTGTCTACTCTTGCTGTGTGTTGACTTCTTATTCCTCACCCAAGACCCACTCTCATCCTGCCTATCCTGTGGGTCCATCTCTGACCATCGTGGTCAGATGTGCTATCTGCTTCCTCTCCGTGCCTCCAGCCCTTTCTGCTTGAATCATCATCCTCAGACGTACCTACAAATAGCCTGGTGCTGTCTGCCTCTAGAGGGTGGGTTATTTACTTTTATAACCCAAACTGGACAGTAAAGTCCTTGATGATGGAGCCATATCTTCTCTTCCTGGTTCCCCTCCAAAATATGAGATTGAGCTTGTAGGTACTTAGTGTTAGCATCTGACCTCCTGCCTCTTGGGAGACTGCTTCTGAGAGGCAGTCAAACACATTGAACACCTGTTGTGTGCTAGGTGTCCTCCACGTGCTGCCTGGTCTCCCCATCACAATATTGGAAGGTAGGGGCTCTTGCCACCCCCACTTTACAAGCGAGGAAACTGAAGCTCAGAGAGATCAGGCAGCTCATCTGAGGTCACAGAGTTAGTAAAGGCCTAGCTTTGGAATATGATTCTGAAGTCCGTGTTCTTTTTCCTGCATAGTTCTGCCTTGCTCTCAGCACCAGCCCATCCAGGCTGAGACATGGCCAACAGAGCATCATTTTCTTTCTGTGTGCTTAGGCAAGGACAGAGTCCTATGGGTAGGTGGTCCTGGGCAGCTGACCCTCCCTGCTGTCCCCCAATGCCTGGCCTTCTGGATTAGAACATGAACCTGGCTCAAAAGGCATTTGTCCGTCTCCTCTGAGGAGCTAGAGTAGGACCACCATAAAAGTGAGGGGTTAGGATACAGATGCGTGGAATTACTGAGGCCCTGTCTTCTATGATCTGCTGTCTCTGGTTGAGCCCCTTCTTTTCTCCTCTGTTCTTTTAGGAATGAGATAAATCAAGTTTAAGGATTCAGGCTCTTGCATTTTGAAGGTGGGATGAATTGCCAGTAGACAATGGGCAGTGGGAATGAGGAGAGCTGCACCTGGCCAGAGACAGTGGCCATCATCCCTTGGCTCTAGGCGATGCCTGTTTCTATCTTTCCATCATGCCCAAGATTAGTAAGGATGGGGGAGACGACATGGGTCCCAGACAGATTGAGCTCCCCTAGCCTTTGGCTGGGAGCTGTGGGGGTGGTGACTAAGACATGTGTGGACTTGCTCTGTGTGTGTGTGTGTGTGTGTGTGTGTGTGTGTGTGAGTGCGTGTGTGTAACTGCGTGTGTGTGGGTATAGGGAAGGCCGTAGCAGTGGTCATGAAGGAATGCTTGTTGGGGGGTGGGAGTATAAGGCTGCCACCTCCAGGTAGCATGGGCCTGACACCTTGGTACCCAGCCCATTAGCCACGTCAGCCCCCTGCGGAAATGCCACATTAGGACAAAGGGCTCCCCCAGCCAGGCAGTGCTCCACCCTGCCGAGCAGTCAGAGCCTGGCAGCCTTGCCCATGGGCCACCCCTTCCGTACCCTGCTGGGAGTGTGGTCTCTCTCCCCCACCCCCAACCTGAGGACAGAGGAAGGGCAGAAGGCCTACTCGTGCCATCTCCACCCAGTGGGCCTGGCCCGGCTCTCCTCCGCTTCCCTGGTTCTGGAATGGCCTGGGGCCACCCCCAACCCTGAGGCTGACCGTCTTCTTCCTTCTGGGCAGGTTCCTGAGTGGGAAGGGCTTGGTGATCTATCCCAAGATTGGAGACAAACTGGACATCATCTGCCCCCGAGCAGAAGCAGGGCGGCCCTATGAGTACTACAAGCTGTACCTGGTGCGGCCTGAGCAGGCAGCTGCCTGTAGCACGGTGCTCGACCCCAACGTGTTGGTCACCTGCAATAGGCCAGAGCAGGAAATACGCTTTACCATCAAGTTCCAGGAGTTCAGCCCCAACTACATGGGCCTGGAGTTCAAGAAGCACCATGATTACTACATTACCTGTGAGTCCCGCCCATCCCATCCTCTGGCTCTCTCCCTGGGCTTAACTCTTTCCTCTCCTGTAGTAGTGGGAGCTTCTAGGTGGTACAATGCTATTGCACACAGTTAAAGCCCTGTCGGATCTGTCTTCTTTGAAGACTGGCATGTTCTTCTCCTAGCTTGGCCTTGGAATTCTGGCCCCAACATTTCCCAAGTGGCCTGCCGCTAGCTCACCTTGGCTCCAGGGGTTGGGCAGGAGAGGCCTCCAATTTATGTTGCTTCTCTCTTATTTTCTTTGCCCACCGAAGTTCTAATCTTGGGAATGGCAGCATTTGCAGGCCCCTTTGGGATCAGCCAGCTATTCAGCCTTTTTCTTCAAGGGAAACTGAGGCCCCAAAAGGCGAAGGGCCTTCTTGCCTTAGATCACACAGTGAGTTAGAGATAGGATCAGGACTCCAACCCAGTTCTCTTGATTTCTACTGCAGAATTCCTTTTAGTCTATGTAGAAGCCCCCCACTATGATCCCAGTTCTAATTGCTTTGCCTCTGAACAAGTTCTCCCAGGGGAAGGCAGACCTTATCGAGGGGCTATGGCCTACTTGGATAGAGGAGCAGTGCTCCTGGGGTTGGGGGCTGGTTCTTGGCATGGGCTGGACTAGGCCACTCTGTTCCAAGTGGGAGGGAAGAAAATGAACAGGTTCACTGGGAGTTGGGAGCTGCTTGTCTCTCCCGACTGCAGTTTCTATCCCTGTTGGCTGAGGCAGCACTGGAGTTCCTGGGTAATGCCGATAGACCTTTCTCTCCTCCTGACTTCTCTGACTTCTCTGGCCTCTTCCTGCAGCAACATCCAATGGAAGCCTGGAGGGGCTGGAGAACCGGGAGGGGGGTGTGTGCCGCACACGCACCATGAAGATCATCATGAAGGTTGGGCAAGGTGAGTGCCTAATCTGAGGGTCCCCCGCGACCCACCCCCGTAAGACCTTTGGAACAGATGTTCCTGGCTGGGTGCAGGTGTATTACGAGTAGGGGAACGGGCATAGGGTTACAGTATCCAGGCCATTCTTGGCCCACCCTTGATGACTGAGGGCACCTATGCTGGCTGGGTCCCTTCCTCTCACCTGTCCTCCCTCCACCCTCAGATCCCAATGCTGTGACGCCTGAGCACCTGACTACCAGCCGGCCCAGCAAGGAGGCAGACAACACTGTCAAGACGGCCACACAGGCCCCTGGGGGTCGGGGCTCCCTGGGTGACTCTGATGGCAAGCATGGTAAGGGTATATGTGTTTCCCAGAGATCAGGAGCCATTGCGCTGTTGCCCTGTCAGGCCCTGTTTCTGATGAAATGCAAGCTGGGCCTGGCCTGAAATTCCTCCCTTCCCTTCCCTTCCTCAGAGACTGTGAACCAGGAAGAGAAGAGTGGCCCAGGTGCAAGTGGGGGCGGCAGCGGGGACCCTGATGGCTTCTTCAACTCCAAGGTGGCATTGTTCGCGGCCGTGGGTGCCGGTTGCGTCATCTTCCTGCTCATCATCATCTTCCTGACGGTCCTACTACTCAAGCTACGCAAGCGGCACCGCAAGCACACGCAGCAGCGGGCGGCTGCCCCTCGCTCAGTACCCTGGCCAGTCCCAAGGGGGGCAGTGGCACAGCAGGCACCGAGCCCAGCGACATCATCATTCCCTTACGGACTACAGAGAACAACTACTGCCCCCACTATGAGAAGGTGAGTGGGGACTACGGGCACCCCGTCTACATCGTCCAGGAGATGCCACCCCAGAGCCCGGCAAACATCTACTACAAGGTCTGAGTGCCCGGCGTGGCCTCAGGCCCTCGAGGGACAGTCAGCCTGGACTGGATCTCTCCTTTGCCCCCCACGCCCCCTCCCCTCGCCAGCTGTGCCCACCTTTGTATTTAGTTTTGTAGTTTCTTGGCTTTTATAATCCCCCTTTTCCCTGCCCCCTGGGCTTCAGAGGGGGGTGCTTGTGCCCCTAACCCCTATGCTCTTGTGCCTTCCCCCTCTGGCCAGGCCTCTGGGCTCTGTGGGGGCGCCCCTTCTTGGAGGGCAGGGCTGGATGCTGGTGGACAGCAGGCGGGGGACCGTTCCCTGGCCCTGCCCCTCCCTCGCCCCCCTTGCCCCCTTGCCAGGACCGCTTGTCCGCTATCATCACTGTTTTTAATGCTTTTGTGTTCATTTTTTAGCCGTCAACTCATTTTCATCTGTTTTTTGAAGAAAAATGGAAAAATGTAAAAGGCAGCCCCTCCCCAGGCTTTGTGAGCCTGGCCCGAGTCAGTATAAGAGGGCCTGGGGCACGATGTGGTGAGCCAGGAAGCTTAGGGTGCCGTTTCTTTGTAGACTCCTTGGTATTTCTGGCGGAGTAAGGGGCAGGCCAGGGCTGTTCCTGTCCATGAGGGAAGAGGAAAGTGCCACTGGGCAAGGTGCCCCCACCCTCCCCTCTTGACCCTCCTTCTACAAAGCTTATCCTGGCAATGGGGTAGTCACTGCCCCCCTTCCACCAAAAAAAAATCCCTTCCTTGTGGGATTCTTGGGCATCTCCTGCCTCCCTCACTCTCACGGTAATTAATGTCTTAATTGGCTGTTGCCTGGGGAACAGGAGAGCTGCTGCAGGCAAATGACCTCATGGGGGGTGGAGGGAGGTGAGGTGCCCAGGTGGCTATTTGCCCTGAAGAGCTGGGAGTTCTCCCCACCCCCCGCCCTGTTCGCTCCTTACCTTTGGCATCCTTTGGCCTGGTGGGGAAACAGAGGCCCAGGGTGGAGACCTAAGCAGGTATAAGGCCAGGTGGCCTGCTCCTTTTCTGGGTCCTAGCACAGGTGGGTAACCCCCACCCAACCCAGCTCCTGCTGCTCTCCCAGTCTTGGGCTGGGGCCTGGAAAGAGGAAGAGGCTGCCTGGGGCTGGGTCAGCCCGCCGTGCACTTTGACCCCAGTTCCTTGCCAGCACGGCTGCTAACAGACTGCCACTTGAGTGCGCCTTGCAGGCACTCCCAGAGCAGCCATGGAAGGAGCTGGGCCTCACACCATCCACCTCCACACTGCCTCCTGGCCGGCTGCCCACCCCGGTGCCAGGTGGGAGAGGGAGCAGAACAGCCAGCCCCTTCCAGGTGGCAGTCGGAAGGGTTTTTGTTTTTGTTTCTGTTGCCATTTGTGTAAATACTAGTCTTTTTGGAAAAAAAATAATGTAAAGATGTTTTGTATAAACTCTGAATTATTTTCTTGTTGCTTTTTTCTTAGAAAAAAAAAATGAGAACTAAAAAAAAAAAAAAAAAAATTAACCACATGGAGAAATGGGTGTAAAATGGTGTCGTGATGTTGGGAAATGGAGTGTGATTGTGTGTGCGTGTGTGTGGTGGGGTGTATGTGTGTGTGTGCTTTTCTGTGCCCAAACCACTGGTGACTGGGGCAGGTACGGAGAGGGGCGGTTATCCTAGTGGAACAAGATGTTTTAATGCCCTATGCCTGTCTTGCCACTCCCCTCACCCCAGGTTTTTCTGCTCTCTTGTTCTGCTGTCATGGAGCCTGGGGCCATTTCCCCTGTTCATCCTGTCACCTCTGTGGCATAGGCCATGGGCATCTGCCCAGTCTGGCACAGGCTCAGCTAGAGAGGGTTGATGGAGGAGGGGATGTTTCCATGGGGACCTGGGTGTGTCCACAAGTACTGCCACCACCTAGCTGGGCTAGAACTGGGACCTGCTGGCAGGCCCAGCCCTGCCCTGCCTCAGGACGCCTGGAGGTGGATAGAAATAACTTCCCAAGATCTGAGCTTCAGCTGCGGCCTACTGGGTATTGGGCCTGCTTCAGGCTGCCCAGTTTACCTCTCAGCCAGAAGAATCTTGCTTCTGAGCTGGGCCACACCATAGCCACCACCATGGCATAGTTGGGGGCTTCTGGCCGGCAGTCCATATTCTCAAGCTAGAGCAGCCTTGAACACCCGATCCACCTCCCACAGGCTGATGAGTAACTTGCTCAAGTCAATGAGTATGGTGAGGGCCCTGAAGAGGGTTTGGCCTCCATCCCACAGCAGAGAGGCAGACTGGCAGGGCCTGGAGCCTTCCTGCTCCAGCCTGGAGCAGCCTGCTGGTCTTGTTGGGGGGACTCCCTGTGGAGACGGCTAGACAGATGTCAGGGGAAAGAGCGCAAGTGACATCCAGCAGCTAAAAATGGGGAAGAAGGCAGCAGAGGAAAGAGGAAGAGAAGGAAGGAGAGAGAGAGTGATCCAGAGCAGGAAGCCCCAGAGAGCCAGCCAAGGAGTCACCGGGATATGAGGGAAGTAGGGGAGCTGGTGGAGAAGGAAGGGGGCGGAGAGCCACGGGGCCTGCGGGCGGAGGGGAAGGAAGGTTGGGCTAGTGCAGGGCTGGGCCTGGCTGGGGTGCTCCCGGAGCCAGCTGGGGCAGAGGCTGTTTATTTGGTTTCTCATTAACCAAAGGAAGTGCCTGGATCAGATGGGGCCTCTGCTGCTTGACTGCCTGCCCGGAGTGGGGGCCGGACCTGGGCTGGGGGTCTCTCATCAGGGTTGGTTCAGGCCAGATTGGGGTAGAGCTTGACTCAGGTTGTGTGAGCCCTTCCCCACACTTCTCCAACTGAGTGTCCTCCTGTAGTCCCCCACCCAGTCCAGGACACCAGCTGCCTTCAACTCTCCTGGTGGGGGATGGAGCCCTGGGGCCCCCTGGGAGCAGCTGTGGGAGTGTGAAGTAAAATCCAAGGGGATTTTTTACAAAGGGAAGTAGGGGGCAATCTGCTAGGTAGCCCAGAAAGTTTGCAACTGGCTGTTCCCTTGCCCTAGCATGGATGCCATGGCGGGCGCTGGTTTGAGCTCTGCGCCCACACTGTTGACCACACGGTGTGCGTAGTAGTTCCTTGTGTCCTTCACCTGGACAGCACCTACCAGTTTGTTCAAATGCTTTTACACGCTTTGTTTCATTGAGTCTCATAAACTGCCTTGTAAGGGTGGTAGGTGGGGAATTACCTGACTTATATTTGAGATGAGGAAACCGAGACCCTATAAAGGGCTGTAACTTGCCCAAGGACACACATCAGGTGAATGGGAGCACTAGGATATAAGTGCAGGCCTTTTATTACACCACGAGCAAATAAGAGGTGTTCCTTGAGAGCGAGGGATATGACTTCCCACTTGCCTCTGTCTGAGCAAGCATGCTTCCCTGGAGATTTTAAAAACAGGAGCCCTCCTCACCTCCACTCCCCATTCCCTTTCCATCTATCTTGGTCAGGGAGGGACCAAGCTCAGCTAGCTGGAGGCAGGAGGTGTGAGCCTCCAGTGGTAGGGCCTCAGACCGCCCCACCCTCGACTCTCCTTCCTGTCCCAGCTGGGCCTAAGCGCCTGGTGAGTCAGGGATAGAGGATGCTTCCCAGGTGAGGGTGGGGCTGCCTGGCTCTCCTCCACAGGCTGAGTCCAGTTCACCAATAAAGCCAAACTGAGCAGGTGCTAACCAGGCCTCAGTTTCCCTGAAAGGAAAGGCCTTGTGGAGCGCGGAGGCCAACGCTCTTGTGACCTTATTGCACTGGTTGATTTTAAGCTGCCAGGTGGCCTCCCTAAGGAACCAGTGACATGAATGGCCTGGCATCCTCTAGGCAAGGGCATGAAGCTGAGCCAAACAACCCATGGAAAGACCCAGGCCCCACTGGGGCCATCCTAGGTTGGACTCTGCTGAGCGAGTGGCCCTCTGGCCACCTGGCATCAATCGCTCTCAGAAATCCCGCCTGCCTGCCTACCTGGTCTCCTGTCCTGCCTGGGCATGTCACAGTCCCACTGACACCCCAGCTGAGTCAGCCCCAGCCTGCCTGGGACCCTCCTCGCCCATCTGCTTCTGGCTTCCCATACAGCTGGCCATGGGATCTGGGGGACTGGGACCCCAGCTGGTGCTTGTTAGATTGGCTTCCCCTTTGGGAGGCTGCTGAGGGGGAGACCAGCCCCCACCCAGGACAGGGGTCATAGAACCCAAAATGAAAGCAATTTAAGGGCAATGGGGAGACAGTAATTACAGTTTCTGTGTTCAATGGTTAATTATTCAGCTGGCAAAGAGAAAGGAAAGAGGGAAAGCTGAGGGTTGGAGGGAATAAGGAAGAAGGGATATGGAAGGGTGGGAGGAATTTGCCATGGGGCCCTTTGATCCAGGTGATAGAGCCCTGGACCAAGAGGCTGGAGACCTGAGGGCCTGTCCCTGCTTTGCCATAACTCTCTTTGACCAGGGGCAGGCAGATCCCTGCCTGGGTAATGAAGGGGTAGTACTAGATTTATTCATTTATTCAGAAAATATTTACTGAGCACCTACTATATGCTAGTCAATGGTCTGGGCACAGTGATAAACAGGATAGACAAGGTCCCTGTTCCCAGAGACCTCACATTCTAGAAAAGTCTTTCAGTGCCCGGCTAACTCTTGATTCTGTTTTGTATTGGTGACTAAGTCACAAGAATGTGAGAGGCAGAATGGAGAATACACTGATTTAAAACTTGGGCTCTAAAGGGAGTCTTTCATTCATTCACTTACTCAATATTTTTTTAACAAATATTGAATGCCTGGCACATAGCAAGTACCAGTAGATGGTAGCTGTTGCTTCTCCCACGAGGGAGGGAGTAGAGAACTTGGCTCTGGGGCTGAGCTTCTAGGGGACTCTTCCTGCTTTGAGAGTGGACCCTACGACCTGGCTGTTGCTGTCATCATCCACCAAAGCTGGCCTTTTGCGAGCTCCTAAAACATCCTAAGAAGTTATCCTGTGGTTCTAATGCCGTCTTGCTTCCTCTAGCCCATGGGCCAGGTACCCTAGCAAAACGTACCCATGATAAACACTTCCCAAGGCCTGTAGGCAGAAGCTGCCCAATCTGGAAGAGGTGTCCTCAGCCCTTGCCTATACCTGTGGCCCTATGGCTGGTCCCTCCCCCGCCTCCCTAGTGGGGATGGGTGAGGAGCTGGCTTCTAAAAGAAGAGCTTACCCCCTTTCTCTGGCCAGGTCCCTAGGGAGAAGCTCCATGTGGATCCTTCAGTTCCAGGGTACCAGGGGAAACCAAGGGAGACCCTAGAGTCACCCCCCTGCACCAGAAACTCCACACTGGCTGGATTTTCCTGGGCAGAAACCTTGCTCTCAGGGGGACTGACGAGCAGCCTCACTGGCTGCGCTCATGCTGGTTCAGGTAGAATCTAAGAAGTCAGGGGCCAGGAAACAGTAGAGCTAGGACTTTTCTGAGAGCTCTTTTCCAGACCAAACCCCTCATAAGGAAACTGAGGCCCAGAGACGGGAAGGGACTTATCCAAGAGCACACAGGGAGTGCTGGCAAAGCCAGGCCTTGGACCCACAGGCCAGAGCCGGTTGCCCTTCTTGCATATTGTGTGGTTGTTCTCCCAGAATCCCTATGAGTGTGTGTGTGTGTGTGTGTGTGTGTGCCAAACCTATATATACACAGTTGACAAACTGTATAAGTTTACACGAGGCAGTTACCAAAATGACACATTATAACCCCGAGGAAAATATGGTCCTGGGAGGTTTAGGCCTGGTTTGGAGCAGACCTCGAAAATGTACTCAATAGTCTGCCCCTCTCTCTGGGGGTCCCTCACCTGTGGCACTTTACACAACTCTGAAGTCACTCATCAGCAGAATAGCTTGGAGGTATTTGTAGGGGCCAGACCCACTGGTTCACAGCCCAGACCCAGAATTGGGCACCTCAAGGCTGGGCAGAGCCTTATAGATCCAGCGGTTTCGCCCTTCTCTGGATGCTGAGTGTGGCTGGCCGGCCTCCACAAGCACACCTCAGGGCCGGCCTTCCTCCCTCCCCCAACCCCGGCCGCCTGGGCCTTTCCGGCCAGCCTGACAGTTAGCTGTCCTAGCCCTGTGTTCAGCCCCCCTGCACACACTAATAGCCATGGCAGTAACATGCTTTCACATGCAAATTGCTATGGAATTCTCAGCCCCTGCTGGTGCCCCAGCCCCCAAGGCCTCCCCCTGGGCAGATTCAGAGAAGAGAATGGAATCTTTCAAGCTGTTAGGGCGTCTAGAGACCTTCTAGTCCAGCCCCCTTGTTGGATGGATGGGAAAACTGAGGCCCAAAGAGGGGAAGAAGGAACTGCCCACAGTCACACAGAGAGTTCACCGGGACTGGCCCTCACCCAGGTCTTCCGACTTCCAGCCCATTGCCTCTTCAAACCACCACACAGCCTCCCAATCCCTCTCGTCCCCCACACCACCCCCATCATGGGGTGTTTACTGTGGACTCTGGGACCCCTCCCTCTGGCACAGATGCTCCTGGGAGACACCCCTCAGTGGGGCCTGGGAGTGTGAAATCCAGAGAAGAAAAGACCAGAGACAGCCATGACTTAGGGGCATTGCCCAGGGAAGGGAGCCATTCTCCTTTGAAACAGGCAAAAGACAGGATTTGCTCACTTCTCTCTCTGCGCAGCCATCCCCCATCGCGGCCAAGCCGCCCCCATCCCCCCGCCCACCCAACAGGCCTGCCAAGCTATGCCAAGCCTTCTCCTGGGCCCTAGCCCCACCAGATCTTTCCAGGTTTGTGCATCATCACTCTGCTGGAGTGACCACCAGCAAAGCTTGCGTCCTGGGAGGCCCTGGGAACCCTGGTCCCAGCTGGAGTATGGAAAAATTTCCCTTCCCTTCAGTTCAGCTGAAACAAGATGGGAATTTTCTGAAATGAACTTTACAAGGAAACCGAAAGGAAATGAAAATAAACACCAAAAGGGAAAAGAGACACGTTTACGGAGCACAGGTGTCTGCTCCCAGCTCAGCTGTGGTCTTACCACAGATGGGCCCAAGCTGGAAAATTCCAGGTTATCCTTGAAATTTGCCTTCGGTTCTGCCTCTGAACTGAACTTGACTCTGCCCATTTCGGAGCACCCCTAATACTACCAGCCACACTGGTTCGTACTACCTTTATCTCTTGCCTGGACAATGGCGATCGCCTTCTGACTGGTCTCCCGGCCTGCATTCCACCCCCTTTCTCTTGCAAAACAGCAGCCAGGGCCATCTTTCCAAACCTCAATCCTGATCTTGCCCCTCGCTGCTTACCTTTTGTATTTGCCCATCGTTCCCCAACTCCTCAGCATGGCTTTCAGGGTCCTGGGTGATCTGGCACTTGCCCATCTCTTTAGCCTCTCACCTCTACCCCACCCCACCACGCACACCTTACACCCCAACAACGCAAAGCTACTCAGTGGCACCTAACCAGAACAGTCACCCTTAAGCCTCTGTGCCTTTCTGTATACTCTTCCATCAGCCAAAAATGCCCATCCCCTTGCCCGTGGCCTGGAAAACTCCTATTGAGCCTATCTTTCATGGACATTTCTGACCCCCAAGCCAGGCCAAGTTGGTGTTCTCTTTCCAGCCCTCACAGCGCTTCTGCTCACACTGTGCCAGCGTCTGTCTCCCCCAGTAGATTGTGAGCTTCTGGAGGGCAGAGCCTGTGTGGCATATCTGCATCTCACCTGGAATGATGCCCAGCACAGAGTTTAGCACAGAGACAACATCAATAAACCTTTGAAATGTTTGTCGGCTTGAATGGGCTTGGCTGGGCTGGGATAGTCACCCCAGGGCTCTGTCCCTGCCCTCCACCGCTCACTTTACCATCCAGCCAATCTGGAGAGTCAACATCTTATTATATTCCCCTACGATAAATGCTAACATTTATCGAGTACTTATTGCGGGCCAGGCACCATGCTCCACACTTTGTGTGCATTACTTCATTGACACCTTCTGCTGCAATGATGTCTCCGTGAGGTCCCTAACTGAGGTAGGACTGTGATTATCTCTGTTTTACAGATGAGGAAACGGAGACTCAGAGAGGGAAAGTTCCTTGCCCACAGGCACATGGCTAGGAAGTTGTACGTAAGGGTTTGAACTCGAGAAGCCGGAATGCGGAATCCAAGTGCTTAGGTGCTTCACTACACTAGTGAGGCAAAGTGATGGTGGCAGCTTGGGGAAAAAGGGAACTTGGGCCCTTCAGTCTGTACTCCTTGATGCTGGCCACGTGGCTTCAGAGGCCGTCTAGTGTGGTAGTTAAGAGCCCAGATTCTGGAGTCAGGCTGCCAGGGTTTACATTCCAGCTTTACCACTTTCTAGTTGTGAATTCTAACCAAGTTACTTAAACTCCGTGCTTCTGTTTTATTCATCCAAAAGATGAGATTGAGAGTAGCAGCCATCTCATGAGACTACAGTGAGGATTAAGTGAATAAACACACATCCAGCCCTTAGAACAGTGACCAGCCCTGGTAATTGCTCCGTAAACGCCATTTACTGCCCTTTGAGTCCCGAGGCAGCCTTTGGTTCCTGTCACTCAGCCTCGGGCTGCCTGAGTCCTCTCTGGGCTAGTCTCTGCTTGGCCACTAGAATCACAAGGTTCAGCTGCTAAGATTCCCAGGCCTCAGCCTGGGTTGCTACGTCCCCAGCGAGGGTGCAATGGGTAGTGGGCTGCAAGCTCCTCCAGGCCCCAGCCCCAGGGCTTAGCTGGCCTGGGCTTGACTCCCGAAGGCCCAAGGGGAGGAACACCCAGGCTGCTGTGACCCCTACAAGGAGCCTGGAGTCAGGATTCGGAGACTTGCATTTGAGGCCTGACTCTGCCTGTAATAGTCAGATGTGTCATGTCTTCTCTCAGGCCTGGGTATCTTCTTCATCTGTTGAATGTAAATGGGATGATGTAAGCAAAACTGCTATGTGAAAAAAACAGTATACTTTGATGTAAGGAGCCACCATTCCCCATCAGAATGTGTTTTCCTTCGGGGCAGTGAACCTGGGCCTCAGTAAAGGGCCAATGAATAATGAATGAGTATTTCTCCACCCAGAATCCACGCTGCTTCCCAGCCAGACTCTAGCAGCCAGAGATCCAATTCTGAAGCAGGGACACTCACTCTGATAGTGACCTGGAATGCTCTGGGGAGGTCGAGAAGCATGTGTTGCCATGTTTAGGAAAAGCCCATGCACCACAACGTAAGATCCAGAGACCATTTTGCTGCCATCCTCAACAGGATCGCTTTTGAAAGGAAGACACTGCTACACTAAATGGCCCCTTTCTACACTCTGTTATGCTGGTGATGTTTTAGCAGGTACAGCCTGTCTGGGAGCCACTTAGGTAACGATACACATCGAAAACCTAAAAATGTGGAAACGCTCTGACCAAGCAATTTCAATGTGGATGAAGTCCCTGTGTAAGGGATTTCATCACAATCTTGTATATTTGCAGTGGTTTTCTAATATCAAAAAATTGGAGAATATCTCAAAAGCCATCTCCTCTGGGTAGTTTTGGGCTTTTTCTTTTTTTTTTGAGATGGGATTCTCATTATGTCGCCCAGGCTGGACTCAAACTCCTGGGCTCAAGTGATCCTCCGCCTCGACCTCCCAAGTAGCTGGGACTACAGGCACAGGCCACCACTCCTGACTACATCTGGGGTAGTTTTCTTAATCTGTACCCTCCCACATACGCATACACACACACATGCGCACGCACACACACACGCACATGCACACACACACGCACACAAATATACAGCTCCAGTAACAACGAAAAATTTTCAGTGCAGCGTATATTAATTGTCTTCTTTGCAAAACCTTCACCTCTCAGTAACTCAGTTTCCTCATCTGTAAAATGGGGAAGCTGATACCGCCCATGATGTTGGACGGCTGAGAAGATGCCATGAGATAATAAATACAAAGCCCTTATCGGAGTGCCCGGCAGGTCCTAACCACTCAATCAATTTTATGATTGTGATTATTATCTCAATGCAAGACAGCCACAAGTCTGTCTCTGTCATTAGTCAGTGATCTCTTTCGTGGTAGGCTATATTTTTTGCTCTCTGAATCTCCAGTGCCCAGTACAGAGCCTGACATATGGTAGGTGCTGAGTGAGTTTGGTAAAATGATAAATTGAGTCCCATGCCCTCAATACAAAGAAGCAGCTGAGGCCCAGGAGAGGACAAATCAAGAGTTAGGACTAGAACCCAGGTCTTCGGTCTTCAAGCTGTGGTCCCTGGGGAGTTGAGGTTGAGGGTGGGATTGGGAGTGACCTTCTGGATTCCTTGAGCTGGACTGCTTGGGCTCTTTCTGAACTTGGGGCCTGAGATCCCTGTGATCAGAGGGACTCTGGGGCTGGGGCAGTTGTGCTGATCCCCCCTCCTCATTCTTGCCCTCGTTCCCTCTATCTCGGGCTCTAGCCTAGCCCAGCCAAACAGGAAGATCCATTAACCGTCTAAATATACAGAGCCCAGGGGCCATGTGCAGCCTGCAACAGAGCTGGGGTCCCAGCAGGGCCAGAGCCTGAGGCAGCGGTGCCGGCAGAGGGCTGGCTGGGAGGGAGGCCTGGCGAGGGGGAAGCCCAGGGAACAGCTAATGTGATGATTGATGGGGAGGTGAGTGAAGCCAGGCCAGCCCTCCCTGGGCCCTCGGACCTCTGGTCTCTAGTCCCATTCTTACCCATCTGTCCTTGCATCCCCCACCCCAGGTCCAAGCCTGGTCCCCACCCTATCTATAATACCATCCCCCTCTCCATCCCCTCCACCTCCTCCGTCCAGGTCCCTGGGCTTCAGAAGTATGGAGTCTAAGAGGTGGGCAGCCAGGGTTGGGGGTGGGTTTCTCCAGGCTCCTGCCTGCTTATTATTATAAGGGCTATTTCTCTAATCAAAACTCCCCAATTACCTAAGGGCCCCTCTGATTAATATTCCATGATAACAGGAACAGGTCACATCTGGCTGCAGGAGCTGGAATTCGACACTCCAGGAGCCCCATGATTGGTCTGCAGGAAGAATAATAAACTTCCTTTCTCCTGCCCCCTTTCTCTTCCTTTCCATTCAGGGCTCCCCTTTTCCTCCACCGTCCCTTCCCCAGCTGTCTGTCTGTCCCCCTCCACCCCCATTCAAGGCCTCTGCGTTGCACTCTGCCCTCTGTTGAGGTGGAAGCCAGCTCTCCAGTCTAGGTCAGCCCTCTGGCCATTGTTGTCCCCTTCTTTGCCAGGCTGATCTTTGGTGTGGGAACATTTTTACTGGGACACAGTGGGCTGAGTAGGGGAGGCTGTTTTCTGAGTGATTGTGGGTGCTTTACATGTATCATTTCATGAAATCCTCCTCTCTATCCTTCCACAAGGGAAGAAGTCTTATCCCTATTTATTGACAGGGGCACAGTGCGCCTAGAAGCCACAGACTTGCCCAGAGTCACATAGTCTTTCAGTGACAGAGCTAGCATTTCAAGCCCAGAGCTTTCTGCTTCCAAAGCTTCTCTTCTCCCCCACACCCCACCCTGATCTCCGGATGCTTGGATGAAGATGGGACCCGCTGAGATGGCACGGAGCAAGTGCCCATGACACCTAGACTCTTGGGCTTCCGTTGGATTTGAGATGGGTTTTCAGGCAAGAATGCGCTAAGAACTTTTAATGTAATCCCACAGCCCAGAGAGGAGAAAAGACTTTCCCACGTTCATATGACAAGGTGGTCAAAAATATAGGACTCAGACCCAGATCTTCTGACAGATGAAAACTTCGATTTGCCATCATGTGGACGGCCCTGAGTGACAGAGGTTTCTCATCACACCTGCATGTAAGGGACTGCCAGACACCCCCTCCTCTGACCTAACCCAAAGACACCCCAGACAGGGCTCGGATGCTTGTGTTTGTTCAGTCTTCACCAAAGAGCCTGGGAAGAACATGGTCTCTGCTTAGGGTGGGGGTTGGGACGGCAAGGGAATGGGTTGTGGCTGATGCTGGTGTCCAGAAAAGATTTGCTCTAGCCAATCCTGGCCTATGGCTCTTGGCCCTGGGGTCAACCCGTGTCGTGTCCCACCGTACATCTCAGTAATCAGGAGGAGGACAGACTCTTGAGTTTCAGGGGCACAATCAATCTTGCACTGCTCTCTCCCCAACACACTAACAGGTGTCTGACTGTGAGACATCAGCTTGGATTTGCTGAGGAGGGGCGGGGCAGTGAAGTGATTCTTTCCACCTCTGACTCTCCTACCTGGCTCTTGCCTTGGACTCTCACCTTGCTCCTAACTCCCCCAGGGAGCTTCTTTGCTCAACTCTAATCGAGAAACACCCTGAGGCTATCTCCCTAATTCATACCTAGGTAAACTGGGGGCCCTGGATGAGGAGGCTGAGACTTTGACTCAGTCAGTGGCCCCTGGTTCCAAGCACTCTTCCCTTCTGCTCCATCTCCTGGCTGGGACTGTCCTGGCTACAGGCCAAAACCACAAAGCTGCTCAGTCCCCCACGTCCTGCCCATTGGTGGGGTCTGAGATATCCACTGAGTTTTGTAGGTATCCGTGAGGCTTCCGGGGCACAACTACCTTGAGATTAATGGAGGCCCAGACAGGCCTTGCAATATCCTGAGCCCTGCCTGGGGGGAGCTGTGAGGCCCAGGTCTCTCCCCCTCCCTTCTGCCTGGCTTTCTTCCAGCCACTGCTCTTATTTTCCAAGCCCCCACAGCCGCTCAGTCCAACCCCCTGCCTCTACCGCCCCCCCAGTTGTACTCTGACTTCCGGTTGCCACGCTAATTTACATTCTATACACTGAAGCTACCTTCTTAAACTCCAGATCCAGGTTAGTTACTTAACTTCTCTGTGCCTCAGTTTCCTTATCTGTAAAGTGGGGACAAGAATCATACCCATCGCATAGGGTTGTAAGGATTAACTAAGAGCACACATGTAAAGCATTTAGACCCATGCCTGGAGTAGAGTAAGTGCTCAGTATCATGATTTAACCTGCTAATAATGAAACAGGCTAATGGCAAGTGAGCAGTTACTATGTGCCAAGTACTGCTCTAAGCACCTCATGTGTGTGATAGTTTAGGTCAGCTCCACAGCATTTCAATGTGGTAAAGATTACTGCTGTCATTCCCATTTCACATTGTTAGTGACCTGCAGAGCCAGCCTTTGAACCCAAATAATCTGACTCTAGATTTGGCCTCTTAACCCATCTGTCGTTTTTGCCACCCTAGGAACAGTCACTCGACTCCCCAGTACCTAGAGGACAAAGTGTAAATTCCCTAAACTGCCATTCAAGGCCCTCCCACCCCTCCTCCCTCGCGTACAATGCACCCTGAGAACTGAATACTTCCAGAACACCAAGGGTACTTACCTGCTTACGAGCCACTGCTCAGGCAGTTCCTTCCACTTGGAATGACCCTCCCTATCCCCCTGCAAACCCTCACATACACACAAAACCCCACCTCTCCCCGTGTTTATTTTCAGCCAGTTTCCAAAGCTAATGGGTTTAGAGTAAGCGCCTGAAGATGTGGAGTTCATGTGTGCCTGTTTGGGGTTTTGACAGGCAGGGTTTACAGGGTCACTTCAGGTGTGACCACTGTCATGAGCTAGATGGGACCTTAGAGGTGCCCTGGGCCAGTAGTCCTTAACCGTTTGGCCACCTAGAACCATCCTTTTGAATGATTATTCCCCATTCCTCTTCTCCCGCTGCCCTCACACCAAGACTCTGAAGGATCTTGTCTACCAAACACTCTGCATTGGAAAAATATAAAGCAGGGTTAGCAGGAAAGGCCAGTCTCCTGGAAAATCAGGTACCACATTTGAGAGGTGTATGGATTGTACCTTCTTCCTCAACCCTGCTTCTTCTGAACTTGAGTTTTGAATGACTCCATGTGACTTCTGGACAAACCGATGCCTGGGCTGGGCCCCCTGCAAGTGAGAATAGAAGATCCGTATTTTTCTCTCCACTGTTGATATGGCTTTATTGTCATGCTCTAGGACTGGACTGCAACAGACAATTGATCCTACTGCCCAATTATTGTCAGAAAGCACGACTTAAGATCAACTACCCAAAACTCAGATCATCAGCATTGGCAGTCGGCCCCCAGCATTCAATTGGTTTCTCTCCAACAATTTAATACAGCAGGTCAAATCATCGAGTTACCTGGGGGATGCAATTTGTGACTAATCCATCTTGGAGGGTTCACCGGGAAGCTATATTGCCTAAATTAGGTGTTCTAGGGGTGTTTTACTGAGAGTTTTTAAATGGCCACAGTGGCAGTTGGTAACGCCTGCATTGAAAGCATTCCAGACAGAAATGGCTGTGGGCCTGGCTCGATGGTGGAGAACTTTGCACTTTGGCGGGGATTGAGAACTGTTTCCGGGGGGATGATTGCCCTCCTCCATGGATACCCCTCTGGGCCCTTCTGTGAGAATCACCCCTAGGCCTTCTTGATCCCTCCCCCTCTGCCTGGCTCTCTGGCTGAGCCTGGGGCTCTGGCCTACATCAGCAGCTCACAACTGTGACAGCCCAGGATCTCACTGCAGATAACTCAGCCTTGAAGCTCCTGACGCCCCAGCCTTACCGATAGCTAAGTTGGCAGAGATCATATTTATGGTGGACTGCCTGAAGGGGCGGACTGCCTGAAGGGCAGACTGCCCACTCTATCTCTTGGAGTCTCGTATTCTCCTTTGCTTAAGGCAGCTTATCAGAGAACACTGTACTGTGGCCTTTCGGAGGCAGGATAGCATAGGGACTGTGAATCTGGGCTTCAGTAACAGACAGACCTGGGTTTGCCTCTAGCCCCACCACTTCCTCCCTGTGTATTCTTGGGCAAGTGATTTCACCTGACTCAGTTTCCTCTCTGTAAAATGAGAACAATAGCAGTGCTTAGCTTTTGGGGGATTCAATGCCTACCACATAGTAAATAATGGCTATTATTACTATTATTAAGACAGAGTCCCACTCTCTCACCTAGAAGGGAGTGCAATGGCGTGATCTCAGCTCACGGCAACCTCTGCCTCCCAGGTTCAAGCAATTCTCCTGTCTCAGCCTCCCGAATAGCTGGCATTACAGGTGCCTGCCACCATGCCTGGCTAATTTTTGTGTTTTTAGTAGAGATGGGGTTTCACCATGTTGGCCAGGCTGGTCTTGAACTCCTGAGCTCATGATCCACCTGCCTTGGCCTCCCAAAGTGCAAGGATTACAGGTGTGAGCCACTGCGCCTGGCCTGGCTATTATTATTTATTGTTATTCTTGGAAAATTGCCGAAGGTCCTTGTAGTAGATGGTTGGAGGAAACATCGTGACAATGTCAACCTGGTACTCACTGCAGGGATGTTGTTGAAGATACTGTGTGGTCGCTTCTCCCAGGGCCCCCTTTGTAAAGGGCCAAGGGAAAGATGTGATTCCTTTTCCAACTGGCAAAAGCCATGCTTCTCTGGAATACTTGGTTTGTTTTTATGTTACAGAGGCCGTGAAGCTTATAATTGATGGAGTTTCCTTCTTTTATGTGGCTACCAGGGGAGCTGAGAGCCAAACACAGGCACTAGTAACTAGAACGTCAGAGAAATCGTTCGGTGTGTGTGCCAATCTCAATCCTGGCTTTATTCTTTTCCTAACCTTATTTTTCTTTATCTTGCTTTTTCTCAAGTACATATTTCATGAGTTTATATTTTATGGCTTTTGTTCAGTTGTCCCAATTCTTTGATGCAAACGTATGTTACAAATGGGCCACCATCATTGAATGAATATTGACTATTACCAATGCTTACCAAAAATGAGTTTATTGACTCTTGCAACAAACAACCACATGAGGAATGGGCCATTAATATCAACCCCTCCTTACAGATAAGAGAATTGGGGTTCAGAAAGGTTAAGTTACATGCACGAAGCTTGGTAGGTCTGGGAATGAACCTGCGCCGTCGTGATCCAGAGCTGTACCCTGGCTCGGCTGTGCTGCCTCTGATGGATCAATGGAAAGAAGGGACACAGGCAGGTATCCAGGGGATGCGTGTGCACAGATGACAGATGAGATAAATGGACATAAGCATGAATGACAGGCATAGATGGCAGACAGTGAGATGGAAGATACGATTGGTTTTTCTATAAGATACCCAGGGTTGTCTCATAGGTGATACAATTCTAGCCCAAAGCAAAAGAACTTGATATCTTAGCCAGTGAAATCCTACCATAAAGGTATATCAGTCTCCCATAGGGCTTTTGAAATGGAGATACTTGTGGCTGTTTGTTAATGCCTTTGTGGACCTCTATTTATTCATGTGTGCATCCATCATGCAACTACTATGTAGCTGGGCACTGGATACAAAAGTCACTGAGACATGATGGGTCCCCGCCCTCAAGAGGCTCCTAACTCACTGAGTGAGACATACATGAAGACTGCAGATCATGATACAGACGTGCTGAAACCGAGGCCTCTTCATGGGGCTTGGGAAGCACCAAGGCAGTCGGGGTGGGGAGCAGGTCAGAGAGAGTCAGGGAATGCTTGAAGTCATCATCTCATTAGGAAAGGCTTCCAAGATGGGGAGTTGAGTGAAGGGTAGAGGAGGACTAGGAGTTTGCTAGGCTGCAGATAGAGGTGCCGGGGGCAGACAGAACCACATGGGCAAAGGTACAAACACAGTCACAAAAGCACAAAGATGGGACATATTGGAAACGCTGCAAGTAATCCCTTCTGATAGGAGGGTAGAGAGTGTGTTGGTGGCCTGAGAAACAAAGCTGGAGGGGCAAGGAGGCCACATCGTGAAAGGCCAAGGTGTTTGGAGTTTTTCATACGGCAGATGGCGAACCCCTGAAAAGGTTTGAGGCAGGGGAGGCACCCGGTCAGCTTTGCATTTTGGAAAGTCATCCACACACTCAGAGAGGCGTAGAGGGGAGACCAGCTAAGGGTCAGTTTTCACCGCCATCAGGCCACCACACTGCTCTGAGCTGCTATCACATGTGTTGCTCATTTCAAAAATATCTATTGAGCACCATCTTAGTCTGCTAATACCTGAGACTGGGTAATTTATAAGGAACGGAAATTTATTTCTCACAGTTCTGGAGACTAGAAGTCTAGAGATCAAAGCACTGGCAGACTCTGAGTCTGGTGACGGCCCACTTCCTGGTTCATGGGTGGTGCCTTCTCACTGTGTCCTCACGTGGTGAAAAGGATTGCGGTGAGGGAGTGGAGGGTCTCTCTGTCTGGCCTCTTTTATAAAGGCACTAATCCTAATCACCTTTCAAAGTCCCCACCCTCTAATACCATCACCTTGGAGGTTAAGATTTCAACATGTGAACTCTGAAAAGACACAAACATTCAGACCACACATAGCAAGCACCTATCAAGCATCAGGGACTGTTGTAGCCACTGGAGATATTGCAATAAACAACACGGACAAAGCCCCCTCCTTGAAGACAGCTTACATGCTAGTGGAGGGAGATGCACAATAAATAATAAACACAACAAACAAGTAATTTATATGTCATGTTAGAAAGCAATAAGAGCTACAGAAAAAGAGAAAATAGAGCATGATAAAAAGCATGGGGATTATGAGGGTGGGGCTAGCATGAGACCTTATTAAGAAGGTATATTAGTTCGTTTTCAAGCTGCTGATAAAGACATACCCGAGACTGGGTAATTTATAAAGAAAAAGAGGTTTAATGGACTCACAGTTACACTTGGCTGGGGAGGTCTCGCAATCATGGCAGAAGGTGAAAGGCATGTCTTATGTGGTAGCAGACAAGAGAAAATGGGAACTAAGCGAAAGGGGTTTCCCCTTATAAAACCATTACATCTCATGAGTCTTATTCACTACCATGAGGACGGAATAGGGAAAGCTGCTCCCATGATTCAATGATCTCCCAACAGGTCCCTCCCATAACACTGGGAATTATGGGAGCTACAATTAGATGGGACTTGGGTGGGGACTACAGCCAAACCATATGAGAAGGTGACATTTAAGCAAAATGCTTGAAGAGAGAAAGTAGAAGCAATGTGGGGACTCTTCCCATGTCTGACTCGCACAGATGTTCACAGGCCAGAGCAGTGGACTTGGGATCTGGCTGGACCGAATTTGAGTCCCAGTACCTTGGGAAAGAAACCACCTCCCAGAGCCTCTATTTTCTCCTGCACTCCCTGACTTCTGTGGCTGTGGTGAGATGATGGACACAGTGGTGCTTAGGAGCTGGACAGGCAGGGCCTGGAGGTAAAGGGGTTGTCACACATCTCCTCTCTGACATCCACCACCCACTCCTACCCCAGAAGCCCCATGGCTCTGGCTGAGGAGCCAGTAGAAAAGCCTTGTTCAGGGGAGGGTGAACAGCTTCTCTCAGCTCCAGTAAAGATAAAACTGGGCCACAAGTTTCATCTTTACATCCTCATGATGCCAAACTGTGGCATTATAGCTGTCACCTCTGCCATGCATGACTGAGCATGAACCCATGGTATGGCAGAGCTGGAAAGAAGTCTCTATAAGATGAATAGGGACGCTGAGGCCCAAAGAAGGCGAAGGACTGGCCCAAAGGCACGCAGTGAGTCAGAAACACACGTGATATCGGGGTCTAGGTCTCCTACCTGCCAAGTGGGTCGTGGAAGCTGTTTTGACCTGGGTCAATTTATGAATAGTTATGGCCCCTGGCTCAGCCTTTTTATCTTACTGATACTTCCTTTGAGAGTGTGGAGCCCGCTGCTAAAAACTATAACAGTAGCTACATTTAGCGTTCTTCCAAGAGATGTCCATTTGTTAGCTCATGAGTCCCTCAACAAAACCACGAGGTATTATTATTACCCCCATTTTCATCGATAAGGAAACTGAAGCACAGAGAGACTAAATGACTTGCCCAAGGCCACACCTTAGGAAGCAGGGGAGCTGACAAATTTTGGCAGTTTTGCTCATGAATCTTTGTATTTAGCCACTAGGTGACATAGGTGTGAGACGAGTATGTGTGTGTGCATGATGTCTGTGAGTGTGGTTGAATACATGTGTTGCGAAGTGTTCCTGGCTAACTCTCAATTGCTGTTTCATGCTCTTCACATGAGCTGCCTGGGGAACAGGGCAAGCTGACTAAGAGATCTCTCTGTCAGGCCTTTTTGGGACTGGAGAGTGCCTGTGGATCAGCATAGCTGCGACTCCATGTCCAGATCCCCCTCATCGCCCCGTCATAGGAAGAGCAACACAACTTGCAAGAACATACACAGACACCATGGTGGATGTGAAACCCTTTGCACACTTGCACACTGTAGGGCAGTGGTTCTCCAACTGTGCTCGCTGCACCAGCAGCATCAGCATCACCTGGGAACTTGTCAGAAATGCAATTTCTTGGGCCCTACCCCAGTGAGACTCAATCAGGGACTCAGAGTGAGGCCCACCAATCGGTGTTTTAGCAAGCCCTCCAGGGAATTCCATTGCATGCTCATGTGTGAGCATTAGATCCATACAGGAGAGGAGGGGCCCCACAGCATACTGGGTTTGCAGGCTTCCATGTATGTGCACACATGTGTTCAGGGCACAGTGCTTTACAGTTTTCAAAGAACCTTCTCACCCATAACCTCCTCCTAGCTGCTCGACAACAAGGAACCGCCCACTTCTCCATGAGTAAACTGACATCCAGGAAGGTGAGGTCATACAGCAGTCAGTCCCCCGGCAGATGCCAAGCATGGCGGTCTTCTCTGACATGCAGTGCCTCTCATAGATCCTTCTGCCCTGCCCCCTGTGCCAGTCCAGGGGCACCCTCTGCCCACAGCAGCCTCTCAGGGGAAAGAGAGGGAATAGAGAGATGGCTGTGCTTGGCTTCCTGCTCACCACTACCCCCTCATCTCTCTCTCTCCTGTCAGCAGCACCTGCAGAACAAGTTCCCTGTTCTTTAGCTGAGTTCACTTGGCAAGGAAGGAGAAAGGTGCCCCAGGAAGCTGGAGGGGCTCTAGGAATCCAATGGTCATTTTCTAGGAGATACTCAGTGGTGGATCGGGGTCAGCAGAAGATTCAGATGTAGAGTCCCCCTTTCCATTTCATCTGCTGGATATGAGCGTCCCCTGGGGTTGACCCAGGGGACATGATCCCAGCCCCAGTATAAGGTGAAAGGTGGGGGACTCAGGCTGACTCCTGCCCAGGCCTGTTTTCCACTCTGGCCACCTGCCTGCTTCAGGGCTCTTGGCAGGGAAGTGAGGGGATTGTTCTGTCTAGCCTGCCAGAGGGGCTGTGGGGTGACAGGATGGGACAGCGAGAGAGGGAATATCTGGATTCCCCCAAACATAAAGTGTATACGCAGCCAATAGACCATAAAAGTAAGCTCCAGCCCAGAACCTGTTGGCAAACATCTGGTGGAGTGATTCTCAACCTGGAGTTTGTGCAATTTTGGGGTGGGGAGGGTCTGCTGATATATTCCCAAAGGCCACAACTTCTCTGAGAATTAAACTTTTTTATGGTCTTATTTTGATGGTAAATACATTTTTGGTTACACTTATGAAAACAGCCATGATTCACAATTGTAAGTCATTTTCATAGCCTGCATTCAGTTCTGAAGGAGCTTCTCAAGTGGGGGGACACGCAGATCTGGAGTGGGGAGTTAGAGGTGTTCACTGATACCTTCTCAGAGGGTGGTTCTGCTGAAATTGTTGTCCTGTAAAGGGAAAGTCTGTGTATTCCATCCCAACATTCAGAAGCACTGATGTAGTCCAACCCCCTCCATGTTTCACTTGCGGACACAGAGGCCCAGACGGGGCCAGATACTTGCTCAAGGTCTTCCAGCAAGCCAGAGCAGAGCTGAGACTGGAAGGCTGGGCTCCTTCAGCCTGGCCCAGGGCTCTTGTTGGCACACTCTGCAGGAGCAAGGCTCAGGCCAGACCAGGAGCAGTAGGGGTGGCAGAGGTATGTGTCTCAGATGTCTCCATTACAAATTTGTCGGTTCTCTTTCTGTTCACTGGGGCTGCATGGACTCATTTGGATCTTTTAAAGAGATCCAAATCCTAGTGTGGCGGTTCACACCTGTAATCCCAGCACTTTGGGAGGCTGAAGTGGGAGGATTGCTTGAGACCAAGAGTTTTGAGACCAGTCTATGTTCCCAAAACATAGCAAGACCCTGTCTCCATAAAAAAATTTAAAAAAAAGAAAAAGAAAAGAAAAAAATAAATAAAGTGATCCACCCACTTTATTTTGGGAAAGAAGGAATCAAAAGCTTCATGTCATGGTGACTACCATGTTCGTGTTCTGAAGCAGATACATACATGGGTAACGTTAAGTCCCTGACTTCCCCCAGCTCCTAGACTGCCAGTGAATGGGGAACAGTCATGAAAATAATAATAGTGCCTCACAATTCTCCAAAGTGGATATTTCCCAGAATGACAACTCACATTTATTGAACATATACTGTGTGTCAGCTACCTTATACCTATGATGTCAAGCTGTCATTCAGGAAGGTACGGCCACGTTTTGTACATGGGGAAAATAAGGCCTGAGAAAGTTAAGTAAAACGATTCTAGACAGCAGAGCCATGCACACCGATTCCTGATTTCTGAGCACACTTTCTTAATGCTCCTTCATTTCAATAGCCCTGGAAATAATAAGAGGGATGGTCATTTCCCCCATTTCACAAAGAGAAAACCGTGGCTCAAAGAGGAAGAGCATTTGGATCACAGGGTACAAAGCTAGGAAGTGTTCTGTCTGCTTCCTGATACAGTATCTGTTCACTAGCCCCAGTATGCCCCATCAAAGACCCAAGACTGTGGGGTCTTTGAGGATTTGGTAATATGTCAGAAACACACTTGCCAAAAATCAGTGACAACAGCAAATCAGCTGAAATTATAAATTGGTTGAAAATAAATGTTTTCAGTCAAGTTTTTCCATGCAATAGTAATTTCCAGGTACTCTGGGGAAGGGAAGGGATTTTTTTTGTGTGTTTTTTTTTTTTGCAGCCTTTGAGCATGTTTGTTTTCTGAATTTTAAATTTTTTATTTTGGGGGAGAATAATTTGGGCATTCATTTTCAACTCATTCTCCCTGCCTTGCTTGTTCAGCAATATTGTCATGAACTTTGAAATTTTACCTGTAATTCTAAGTAAATTGTCTAAAAAAGCAAGTGGGTTGAAACTGAAATATTTCCATCTGCTAGTTCCAGCTTCTCTGAGTTTGTGCAAGCTGGGATGAAAATGCAACCTCTAAATGAAATACAATCTGCTTTTCAAGTGATTTGCCTTTAAGTTTTTTAAATTAATTTTTTTGCCAGTGATGCCAACTTTATCTTTAGCCCACATCCTCATCAATTTTAATGTACACTCCTTTTCCATGTAAGCAGCTTTTGCTTAGCATCTTCTAAACTGTGCCATGATAATCACTTGCTACCATTGCGGACGCCGCTTGCTGTCAGAATTGAAGTGATTTGTAGTTTCAGGGACAGGCTTAGGCTGAGCTTCGTTGGTGTAATGGTGCTTGAAAATACTGGTGAGGAAAATGCCAGTTGGCATAAAGACCACACACACGGGACACAAGATGGGGTGTGAAGAGAGAGAAGCCTCTGAAGTCATTGAAGAGAATCAGAGCGTATTGTTCCTTACACCCCACCTACTGCTGCTTCAGTGTTTGTGTTGTCTGAGGCTTGGTGCTTCCAACCCTGGCTCTCCTTCCAAAACTGGTTTGAGCCTCTCTCTCGGGTGGCAGTGATTTGGATTCAGGGCCCAGAGTAGTTTCCCCCACTGACCTTGCACACGTCGATCCTTCCACTGAAATGAAATGACTGCCCCCGTGCAGCCGAACAGGAAACGTAGGTGTTTCAATAAACTAGAGATAACCCCCCCCAAATGAAAAAGAAATTTCCCCTTTCAACATAAACAATGCACTAAAAATGCTTAAAGTTGATGAAACAATTTCGAAAACATCTTCATGGTACACCCAAATCACCAATACCTGAAAACTCAGTGACGGTAAGTATCCATTTTTCTCCAATGTATCATTTAGAACCAACTCTTCTTTCATTATTTTACTCCGAGCAAAACCAGATCCATTGGAGCAAAGGTCCTCCTCTCCTTCTCCTTGGAGGTGCCTAGACCACTACTGGTTCCATGGTGGAATTTAATTCAGCTGGGCCTCATGCTTTCTTCCTTCACATGCATGCACCACAGTATTTGTCTTGAGTCTCTGGCTTCAGAATTCAGAGAAGACGCATGTGGACCAATCATGGTCATATCAACCCTATGGCCATTGTGGATTCAAAGCAGAGTTCCTCTTCTTTTTTGAGTTTTTCCATATTTGCCAAATTTTCCACAATTATCGTGTATTACTTTTGCAATCACCAATCACAGACCCCACAACAGACAGGATGAAAGCTCATAGTCAAAATGCAGAACCAGACCGCGTACCTAACATTGTATTGGGGGTTTTGGGCTGAGACTGTGGATCCCTGTCTTGGGCTGTCTGGTTCTACTGGGGATTATTATCTCAGCCAATAACTGGGTTTCTCCCTGTCTCTCTGGCTTCATCTGCCAAAGGAGCCAGGGAAGGAGGTGGGGGATTCCAGTCTCAGTCACCAGGGGAATAAAGTGATTAGTCTAAGGGGAACACATAGTAAATTGAGACTATGTTTGGATAAGACAAAACTTAAGATAGTAGGAACAATTATTTAGTGCTTGCTTTCTGAGTGCCAGCTTCAGGGGGTGTTCGCAAAAAGGCAGAATTCTACGCTTTGAGAGACTGTGTGATAGATAGGCACAAACTTAGGCACTTGAGCCAAAAAGAATGAGTCCAAATTCTGGCTTCACTATTTAGTGGGGGCTGTGACTTTAAACCTCAACCCCTAACTTCCTGGAGACTCAGCCTCATCATGTATAAGATGTGAACACTGATTATCACACCATCACCGTAAGGATGTATTGTGGGCTTACTTAGCATCAGATATATATGTGCAATTGACATACACAGTCTCACTGCATCTTCACAGCAGCACTACAAGGCAGGTACTAATAGACTCGTTCCACATATGGGGAAACTGAGGCTCAGAGGGATTAAGCGATTTGCTCAGCATTCCACAGCAAGCAAACAATGAGGTCAGAATTGGAAGACAGGCAGGCTGACTCGAGAGCCTTTGTTTCTCACTCTGCGGGTACGACCTCCCATTGGTGAGCTAGTGAGATGAGTCGATGTGGCTTCTGGACATCGAATGCCAGGCCAGTACTGGGCCTAGCACACAGTAGGTGTTCATCCCAAGCTAGTCCACTGCCCTTGAAAATCTTGCAGTCCAAGTCCAAGAGCAGAGGGAGAAGGGAGGAGCTGTGTCCAGCCCAGAATAGCATTTCCACCCCAAGACTTAAAGACTTGTCTTCGTAGGTATCTCTTCTCCTGCTTCCTGCTTCCCTGACCCTCAGGCAGGCCAGGAGGCACCCCTGTCCTTCCCCTCCGCCACCTAAGACCTCTCTGCACGCCCCCATGGTCTGTCTGGGCCAGTCTGTCTTCCCCACCCTGGAAAGGCATTAAAAATTGAAACCTCCTTTGAAGAGAAAACAGTTTAATAAAAGCTCCATCCATTTTTCATGAGAGGATCAGGAGAGGGATGGTGAAGGGAGGAGAGGCAGGCTGGGGGGAGACAGAGTTGCGGGGTGCAGTGAGGGTCTTGGAGAATCTGCAGTGAGGGTTCAGCACAGCAAGGGCCAGGCAGTGTCTCCTACCTTTTACCTGCAGCTCTGATGGCCCGATGCCCTCTTCTTTTCTTACTTCCTGTCAGCAGGATCCAGGCAGCACCTGTTGGTATGAGGTGGGGGAAGCATAGCTTCCTCTTTGGGGGAATCTCCTGCCTTTTCTTTAGGGAAGGCCTCAGAGGATGGGGGCTGCAGTCCCTCAGAGGACGATGGGCACTAGGTGATGTCTGGCCTAGGGGACCCGCCTTCACATCAGAGCAGCTTCTGAGGCTGGGTAAGATGAGCCTGTCGCTTGAGCCCTGGCCCTGTCTTTGGCACCCAGAAGACTAGGAGGAGCAGAGCCTGGCCAGGGCCTGGGGCAGGAGGCTGAGCTTTGGGAAGAGCCCAACAGAGAGGTCAGGGCATGAGGAAGCCAAAGGGAATTAGGTCCAAGTCCTGGCTCTGTTCTGTAGACCTTAGAGTCTTTTCCAACCACAAGAGACAGAATTACATTCACCATCCTGCCCAGCCTCCATGCTTTCTTGTCTTCCTCACCCCAGACAAAGACAGGTGCATCTAGAAAAAAGATGCCCCACAGACTGGCCCTGGCAAGCGAGGTGTGTACCTAGGTCTAACTGAATGGATTTCATCATAGATCTGTTTGGGTGCATGCGTGCCTACATGCCGCAGTGTGTGTATATAGTGGCATATGCATGGGTGTTCGTAGCCAGGAGACAGAAAGAGAGAGAGAGAGAGAGCGGGGGCACCAGGAGGATGTGTGCTTGTGCCCATGTGTGACAGTAAATGTTTCTACTGCTCCATGCTTCTGAACAGGCACGTAGCCCCTCCCCAAGCACATGCCACAGGGCGGGTGGGATGGGTAATGTGGGTGAGAGGGTAATGGGAAGAGTGGAAAGGAGGGCAGGCCCCAGAGAATTTGAGCAGGCCCTAGGGTCTAGAAGACAGGCAGCTGTGGATGTGCCAGCCCCAGTGGGCCCTAGGAACTGAGAAAGAATTTGCCTTTCTAGCCTTCCCAATTGAGGAGGGCAGTAAGGTATATGTGTGTGTGTTTGTGCCATGGCAAGGCCTCTGCTTCCTTGGCATGGTCAGAGGGGTCTTTGGGGATGTTCTGGAGTGAGCACTGGGAGGGGTCTGAGAGGGTCATTGATAGTGCTTCTTCCAGTCTGGGAATTGAGCTTCAATCAAAGCTCCAGCAGTTTTTCTACGCATCCATTCAATACATATTTGCTTGTGCCAGAGGTTTCATCAGAACCGTGAGCAGGCAGATATGGTCCTATTCTTCAAGACCACCGAGACTGGCACATTCTTGGCTTTGTGGCTTCGTACACCCTGTAGGGCAGGTGGCAGCTCTATAGGGCGGGGAGTCAGGAGACAAGGATCCTGAATTTCATTCACCTGTGACCATCAGCAAGTTGCTCTCCATGCCAGGCCCTCCATTTTCCCATTGGTATTTGGAGGGGTTGCACCAAGATATGATCCGGGGGTCTTCCTTCTTCAATGATGGTCACCCCTGGATACAGGCTTTAACATCTAGGACTGAACATTCCTGGGGAATTTTTTTCCTCAGTCAATGATACTGGATAGCCTTACGCAATTGATGGCATCCATTTAGTCTAGTTTCACAAACTGTAAAAAGGGCATCAGAAATCTGCCTTGCTTGTAAGATCTTTGGGGGCATTAATTGTGGATGCTTATGCATGCACAAGTCCTGGCACAGAGCCTGTGGGCCTCGAACAGCACGGGGCCATCAGGCTTGGGTTAGTGCTGGCATCCTCACCAGTGGCCCCGGTCCCAGGGCCAGACTCATTTCCCCATGCACACTGAGGCAGGGGTATGGGTTAAGGCGGTGGGCATAGGGGTTAGTGGTTCATGGTGCTGGTCGGGGTCATGAGGAAATCTGGCAAGGGAGCCAGGGGAGAGAGGCCACCCAGGGGGTGGGTCCCACTTATCTCCTTACTGCCACCTAAGCCCAATATGGGAAGGTTCCCAGAGACCCCAGGGCAGGGGAAGGGGTGACCGCAGCACCTCCACTTCACTCCACCCACCCCCAGGCATTCCTTAAATGAGAATGCAGAGCTGGAGTCCTTTGTGTGTGAAACCTGGCAGGGCAGAGAAGTGAAGGGGTGTACTAGGAGCCTGGCAGCCACAGGCTCCAGCCCTTCCCCTTCTTCCCCTTCTCAGCTGCCCTCTTGCCTCCCCAACCCCGCCCTCCTCCTTCCAAGTCCTACCGGCCCATCCCCCCAGGGGACCACACTCCAGTAATTATCTCCCCTCTCCTGGCTCCCTGCCCTCAGCCTGCAAATACATTCTGGTTTTTCCCATCTGAAAACTCCTCTCCTCCGCCCAGTTGCCCCCCCCCTCAAGCTCCCACCCTCCTGCTGGCCTCCCCCTCTCACGGCCAATCGGGCAGTAGTCTCAGTCAGTCAGCTGTGTTCACTGTCTCCTGGCCTGGCCGGCCTCCCACTCCCTGCTGTCACTGCGAAAGCCAGCGATGTCTGGGTGACTGAAGGTCATCTCCTCCCCCCCACCCTTGGGCCTTGACAACACCCGCCTGGTGTCTTGACACACTTGCCTGGCGTCTTGTCACTGGGCTCCTTCCTGGGTTTCATCTGAACCTTGCTCTCTCCTGGTCCTCCTGCCTCTCTGCGAGTTCTTCTCAGGCGTCTTCATGGCTTCCCTTGGATTCCTTCTCTTCCCCTTCTAAAATCTCCCCTTGGCAAACTCCTGTTGCTGTAGCCTCAGCTCTCTCTCCCGGTGTGGAGGAAGCGTGAGGCTGGACCAGGAAGGGGGAGGCCTCTTCCTTCAGTCAGGAGAGGTGAGGGCTAAAGAGGGAGGCTGCCTCAGACCTCCTCAGGCCAGAGGCTGGGGCTGCAATCAACCTCTGTGAATTTCCAGAGTCCCTCCTCCCCCTCCTCGCTCTCCTCCCCTCCCTTGTTTTTACCCAGCATTTTCTGAGCGCTTACTACATGCTACGCGCTCTGTCCTGTTGGAGGGCAGGGCCCTGGGGAGCCATGATGAGGACCTGTGGTTTTATTCTAAGTGAGACTAGAGGCCAGTGGCCGGAGTGGGGTGGTTAAGCAAGAGAGTGACTTGATCTGATTTGCATTTTTAAAAGAAAAATCACCCTGGTCTGTGTGGAGAATAGGTTGTGGGGAAGGGTGGTGAGGGGGAGTCCTATCAGCAGACTCCTCCTGTCATCTGGATGAGCAGAGAGGTGGCTTGAACCAGGGTGGTGGAGGAGGAAGTGGGGGAGGGGTGGATGTATTAGGATATATTTCAGGGTTAGAACTGGACTTGCTGATGGATTGAATGCAAGAGGTGAGAAAGGGAGAGATTTAACGGTAACTCCTAGGTTTGGGGGTGGAGCAACTGCATGGATAGTGATGCCATTTACTGAATTGGGGAACACTGGAGGAGGAAGGTTTAGGGGGAAAGCGAGAGCTCTGCTCTGGCCACATTAAGTTCAAGATCCCATTAGATAGCCAAGCAGAGGTAAGCAGAGGTGTCGTATTGCCGGGAGCTCAGTGAGATGATCACAGCAAGAGATACATACAAGGCAGGCATCTGAGTTTTCACCCTGGAGCCTTTGAACTTGCCTCTCCCTCTGCCCGACACTCTGACTTCCTATCTTCACCTGGCGGACTCCTTGTCCTCATTCAGGTCACAGCTCAAACGTCACCTCAATCTAAAGTCACCTCTTGCCACCTACCGAGTCATGCTCTATCCCACACCTCTGCTTTCTTTCCTGGCCACCACTTATGCTTGGCTAAAGTTATTTACCTTGCTCACTTATTTATTGATGTGCTTTTCCACTCTCTTGGCCTGTAAGCTCCATGAAGGCAGGGATTGCTGCTTGATTTTGTTCACTGCTGTATCTCAAGGACCTAGATGGTGGCTGCCACATAGTAGCTACTCACTGAACATCTGTGGACTGAATGAATAAGCACTTTACAACACATCAGCTTCTTTCGTCTTGACAACGATCTCATGAGAGTGATAGTGGTCACACTCGGGTTTCACAGGAGGAAACGGAGACTTAGGGAGCTCGCTGAAAGTCCAAGGCCACACAGTTAGGAAGTGGTGTAACTGGGACTCAATCTCAGCTCTATTTGGCTCCAAAGTCCATGCCGTAACCACTCCCTCATGCAAGAAAGTGCTGTCCAGAGAAAGCTTGGGTTGGAGTCCACCAATCCTTGCTCTGAGACCTTGGGCAAGTTCTCAAGCAGTTCTGATCCTCAATTTCCTCCCTCTAAACTGGGAATAATAATCATCCCTTACTTGCAGGATTGTTCTGAGGATTCCATGTAGGAACCCATGCTAAAAAGCTTTGTCCACTCTGTCAGTGAGTTCATATATAAGGGATTAATAATGCCTTTGGGCCTCAGTCTCCTAATTTGGATGATATGCAGGGGTTGGGGAGGGGGTAGTGGGACTAGATCTCCAACCATCCTTCTAACTCTGTCATTCCAAGAATCCTTGAACTCCAATGTTGGTAGAAATGAATTGGGTTTAAAAGTTCCAAATTGCAAACATTGTGAACACAGGGGCCTCTACTTTGGTCATCAAAGCTTCAGCTCTGTGGATGTGGGAGGCCTCTTTGAAGCTTGAGGGGAGGTAAATTGAGGACAAATCAAAGGAAGTCCTTCTTCACCCCAACTTAATGAGCTTATGGCTTTCATTACACACAGGAGCGGTCCAGGCAGGAAACAGGAATGGCTTTGGATAGAATGATAAATGCCAGAGACATGGATGGCTCTGAGCAGGAGCTGGCAGTACTGACCTCTAAGGTCAATGGGAGGGGAAGTGGCCCCTTAGGGCCCAATCAGAGACCGGCCCTAGGCTTTCAGGGCAGCAGTTCTGGATGATGGAAATGGGAGGTGGAGAGGTCACCAAACCCATCTACCTGTACTCCCTCCCCCTAACTCCATTAGCTTAGCCCCTGGCTGGTGGGGGAAAGGAGGACTTGGATAAAGCAGGTGTAGGAACTGCAGGAGGGGGCGGAAAGGTACAGAGATTCCAGCTCCCAACCTCCACCCACCTTCCCAGGAAGGCTCTGGCTGGCTGTGCCAACACTCACCAGCTGCTGTGGGGGAACACCTGGCACATGATCTCCCTTTCTTGTGCCTCACCCCCACCCACACCTGGTGACATCAACTGGAAGGAGGACTCCATCCCTTCTACACGCTTCAGGGCAGCAGTAGCTTGGCGGCATTGGGAAATTGGTGAGTTTGACCCTGGTGCCCTCCTCTTAACCCTATTGAAGCCCCTCTATTTCTCCTATTCTGCCGTCCTTCTTCCAAAGCCCGTCCTGCAGGGTCTTGCTCTCAGCTGGCTGTCAACTAAGGTGTTAGCTGTCAACTAAGGTGTTAGCTGTCAACTAAGGTGTTAGCTGTCAACTAAGGTGTTAAGTGATATCTAAGGTGTTAGCTGACAACTAAGGTGTTAGTTGATAAGGCTTAACCCCCCCCCAAGGGGTATGTGCATTTTAATAGGGGATTGCTGAAAAGGAATGGCCTTCAAGACTCAAATAATATCTGCTATATTGGTGGAATTTCAGGTAATGGTGTTGATTATGAGTGGAGGTGTGGGTAGTCCCCCTCTAAATCATACCACTTAGGTAATCACTTATTCATAAGGTTGCACATACACCAGGTGCACGTGCGCACACACACCCACACACACACACACCTGTCACTTTTGCAAAAAGGTTCTGAATTGTGTGTATACAGGTATACATTTTTGTGACGTGTTATAATAACAATAAACACTCTAGCACTTAAGCGCTAACTCTGTGCAGGCACTGCTCTGAGTACTGTACACATATTAACTTATTTCATCTTCACAACAGCCTAATGGAGTAGGTACTATCGTTACTCCAGTTTTACAATTGAGGAATCTGAGTCTCAGAGAGGTGAGATGACTTGCGGCAAGGCCACACGGGTTGAGTGTGTTGGAGCCAGGCTGTGTAGATGTCCAGTGTGACTCTGGTGTCCATACGTCACTGCCCCATGGAATGCTTCTTCCCTGGCTTATACGGTGAGATGCAATCACTGTGCTGTGGCCATGTCCTGGGGTGTGAGGGGTGTGTGTGTTTGCTTGCAGGCGTGCACTCTGATTCTTGAAGTCCCAAACTACAGGGCCAGGCAGAGGCCTTGTGGAGTGGAGAGTAGTGCGAGGGTTACACATTCTGTGCCGGGTTGTGCGTGTGGGTGGGATTGTGCCTTTGCTGCAGGATGTAGGGGGTCGCGGGCAGAGGGAAGTGTGGGTTAGCTACAGTGGGGGAGGATGCAGACCCTGTGTGGTGTGCTGGGGGCTGAGGGAGGGGCTGTGTGTGTGCTCACATTCTGAGCTCGCCAGTCCCACGCCCAGGCCCTGCTTTGGGACTTGCCCTGCTGCCCTTTGGAGTTGTCCCTATCAGAAGGCTGGGCTCTATAGGAGTCTACACCCAAATCATAAGAATAAAGGGCATGTGTGGGGGAGGGTGGCATAAGGTGCGTCTTAACTGCTAGGGATTCTACCAAGTAGGAGCAAAGGTGGGAAGTGTGTGTGTGTGTGTCTGTGGTCCTCCTCCTCCTTGGAAGAGGGGAATCGGGGAAATGAGCTATGCAAAGAGGCTTGAAGGCCTATACGTTTTTTCTTCTGAGCACTTGGGAACCACCAACTTGCTTCGCAGGTGGGAGAGACATGATTGGATGAAACTTGTAACAAAAGTTGCTCAGCTTGCAACTTGAGGAAGGTGGAGTGGAAGAGACCAGGCCAGGTGTCGGGGAGAGCCAGCAGGCAGGCTGCAGGGCCCTGGCATGAGACCAAGCAGTAGCCCAGGCTAGGGTGAGGCTGCAGGGAAGGAGAGAAAGCCCTGGAATTCAGAGGTAGAGTGGAGTTAAAATTGCAGGAGCCAGAGGAGAGAAGGAGCCTGTGGCCGTATCTGCTGGCTCTGGGCCTGGCTGGCTGGCTAGTGGGTTTTGGAGCCTGAGGCTCAGGAGAAAAGTCTGAATTGAAGACAGATTTTTTTTTAAAATGACACATAACTTTTTACTGCTTTTTCTTATTACAAAACAATACATGCTTATTGAAGAAAAGACAGAAAATGTAGACATGCAAGAAGAAGACCACAATAATTTGCAATATCCTTGGCAGAGATAATAAATATTAACATTTTGGTGTATTTCCTCCTTCTAGTCTTTCTTCACTGAACGTATTTACTGTTTTGGTTTTATAAACAGGTCTTTAACGTATATTGCAATCATTTATAGATGTTAAATTTAGTCTACAAGTTCTCTTCGTTATAAAGTATTCAATGCTATGCGTAAACTAGAATTTATTTCTGGGGTGTTTCGAACTCTGCCAGGGAAAGGCAGTGGGATCTGGGACAAGCCCCTTTCTCCCTCTGGGAATTCAGTCTCCACACACGTACAATAGAGGAGACTGGACTTGGTGCTGGTGGGTTTTCTATGGTAATGTAGGCTCTGTTCCCCCTGAGTGATTTCTTTGCTTTCATTCTCTTCAGTGCCCTTCTCTGGCCGCCCTCACCTCCTTCCTTCTCTGGGCTCCCCATCTCTCTTTTTCATTTCTTCGCTTCTGCCCACCTCTCCTGCACCTCCTCTAGTCCTTCTCTCCTTGGCTTTCCTAGTGGGTCAGACAGCCAGTGGGTCATGGCTCTTTCCCAGTTGGCCCGCTGATTGACCCCTCTGTTGAACGCTAGCCCTGCCTGGCAGGGGTAGGGTGCTCCAGAGAGACCTACCCGGATGCCAGAGCCCCAGGACAGCTCTAGTTGCCCCAGCGGCTACAGTGGCACTGGGCTTTCCTGGCACTGGCTGTCAGGCAACTGGGCAGGCAGGCAAGATACTCATGAAATAAAAACTGAGGCTCGGGGAAAGAGCAGGGAAGGTTGGGGGATTTCTTGGATTCATCCTGAAGGGGTGATCTTCCCAAGAAGGGTTGGTTCCATGCGGCAAACAGCCATTGAATCAGAGGCCAGGATCTCCGGACAGCTTCCCAGGGGTGTGGAGACCAGTTCTTTAAAATGAATTGTAAACTAGTGTGAGTGTGTGTTGTCACAGCCTGCTTCTTTCATGAAGACACTCAAGGGCTCATGAGTTCAGAAAAGGATTAACAAGGCTTGTTCTGGAGGTCATTTTTTCCGTAGGCTGGATCTACCTCCCAGTCCCTCCCTGACACACACACACACACACACACACACACACACACAGGCGCGCACACGTGTGCGCGCTGGGGATTGAACTCAGTGATGTGACATCACTGGGAGGATGACACTAGCGTCATGTAGGACGTGCTCACCGTGCATTGCTTTTAGGGATCACTGTCCTTCTAGCCGCCACTCTGCGCTTTCTGCCCCTTTCAAAGTTCTCTGTGATGAGCAGAAGTTACTTGACCAGGATGCCAGGAGGCCAGGCTGGGGGCATCTGCATGAGAGGTAGCAAGGGCCAGAGCATCTGCTGCCTGGAGCCCCTGAAAGTGCCTAAGGACTTGAGTGTGTGGAGCAATGCAGAGCTGGATTGGAGAGGATTAGATAATTGACCTCATAATTGACCTAATTAGTGTGTGACTGTGTGGAGAACCCTGGGGACGCTGGGCCTGCAGGTGGCACAAAGGCCAGGCAGAAACTCATAGAGGCTGTGAGAGCCGAAGCCTGGGCATTTGCCAGAAAGGGGCGGGGGCACAGAGTCCATAGCAGGGGAAAGGGATAGGACTTGAGTGCACCAAGCAGAGAGGGGCAGGGGTGGGGGCGGTCACTGAAGAGAGAGAGAGGAGGCAGGAGAGACCTTTCAGAACAGAGGGATAGCATCTGGGGGCCTGGGAAGGGAAGGATCAAGATCTGTGGACATCAAAGGGAGAGGGCTAGGGACTAGGGGAACTGGCGAGGGGGGAGGGGACAAGGCTTGGGGGACACTGAGGTACAGTAGGGTCACAGGAGGGCCAGAAAAGACCCTGAGGGCAGAGAACCAGAGGCTAGGGGGCCTAGAGAGTGAAAGAGAGTTATTGAGGGGAACAGGGCAGCAGCTGAAGGAAACTTGGGAGGACAAGGGCAGAGCCTGGGGGTTTTCTGGAGCCATGGGCCAGTGATGGAGCCAAAGAATCTGGCTCCAGTGCCCACATATGGGCAGAGTGTGTGTGTGTGTGTGTGTGTGTGTGTGTGTGTGTGTGTGTGTATGCATGGATGGATGCTCATGGTCAGTCTAAACCTACTCAGGCTGTGAGGAACCTAATAGCACCTTCATGGGAGGAGAGGTGGCATGGTACCATCGGGGATGGAGACGGGGAACTCTTGTATCCCAAAACTTGTTGAAAGCTTGTCCCTGTGTCCCAAAGAACTTGGCCCGTGGGGTTTCTTCCCCGGGCTCCATTATTTTGACGAATGTTCATTGTGTGTCTACAGAATGCCAGAAAATGTTTTAGGAGCTGGGCTCCATCAGTCATTAGACTCCACAGAGATCCTGGGGGAGCTTCAGCCTAGTGAGCAGTGTGTTGAGCACGGTGAGTGCCGTGCAGAGGAAAGCACCAGAGTATGGGAGAACATGGAGGCCCAGGGTTGGGTGGGAGGTGATCTGCCATTGCCAATAGAGTGGTCCTGGTGGGCCTCATTGAGAAAGTGACAGAAGACACGCGAGTTAAAAGGTGAAGGAGGAGAGGGAGTGAGCCTCCTGTCTATCCGGGGGAAGGGGAAAAGTCCTGCAGGCAGAGGGTGTAGCAAGTGCAAAGGCCCTGAGGCAAGCGAGTGCCGGGTGTGCTGGAGGAGACAGCAAGGAGGCCTGCCAGACTGCAGTGTGCCAGGCAAGGAGGAGAGTGGTCGGGGACGGGGGTCAAAGAAGCAATGGCAGGAGTGGAGTGGGGTGCAGGGCACTCAAGATAGGGCCATGATAAGAACCATGGAACGGACAGTGGCATTTACTCCAAGTGAGATGGGAGCCCCGGCAGGGCTTGCGGCAGGGGGAATGACAAGATTGGACTGAGTTTTAATGCAACCCTCTGGTTGTTTCCTGGAGAATAGGCTTTGGAGGGGTGAAGGGGAAGAGCTGGAGAGCAGCAATCCTGGTGAGACATGAGTGGGGCTCGGCCAGGGGGGAAATTGGAGAGGTGGTTTGAAGGCTGTGTCCTTGCCAACCTCTCATGCTCGCCTGGCTCTGGCTGGGGTTCATGAAGGGCCCTGTCTAGGAAGGGAATAGGGATCCAGTTCTAGGAGTTCATGCTTATCGGGGAACCTGGCATATTTGATTGAGAGATATGTGCAGTGATGCTCTGTTGGAAGCTGCTCATGAATGGGGCTTGGGCCTTGACACTTGGTGGGCAAGTCATTTACAGGGGGAAATGGCAATGCGAATCCTGGCCCCTGGGGTGCTGGCGGTGTGATCGAGGAGACCCAACACACACCGCGGTGGGACTCAACACACTGCTAAGGAAAAGCCCGCCCCCAGCCCTGATGCCTGCCGAGCAGAGAGGACATTTTTCAAAAGGGCTTTTGGAAATGGTTGAGGAGACGCACCCGGGGAGCACACATTCTGATCCAAACGCCCATCACGAAAGTGACCATCATTGCACATGCACACGAGCTGACATGCCCAGTCACACCTACAAGCATGTGCACACACAGACACGAATGCGTCACTCATGCTATCATATACCATGCAGAGCCTTTACCACAGGCCACAGCCCACTCCCAAGCCTCATCTTCCACCAGCCTCTGCTTCTCTCTTCCCCACCCTGACCAAGCCACCTTCCTCAAATAGGCTATGTTTCACACTATACCGTTGTGCTTTTTTGCACATGTTCCCTCTGCTTTTGAATAATCTTTTTCTCTGCCCTCCTTCGACAACTGGTAGCCCCATGCTGTAGCATCCACTGAGCACACTGAACTGGTATTACTTCTGCATTTAAATCTCTTCTCTGCAATGGGATCTCCCTGGGGTCTTGTCCATCTTGTTCACCCGGCATGTACTAAATGCTCAATAAATTGTTGAATGAATGCAGTCTCTTTAAAGAGTAGAGGGTCTAGGTGTTGAGAGGGGAGACAGATCCAAGATAAGGTGGCCAGAGCAGCCTGGGCCCCCTTCTCTAAGGGGCGGCAGGGATGGCATCCCAGGGGAGCTGTAGGAGCCCCTGCTGTAGCTCCACAAGGCCCAGGGGCTGGCCTGCCTCCCCTCTCCAGGCCTGAGGGAACTTCCTGGGACTGGGAGTTGCGGCGGGGGGTGGGGTGGAGGGTGGGGGTGGGGGGGGCGAAGGGGAGGGGACATGGAGAAGGAGCATATTAATCTGGGGATTAATTGAGGGACTTGGCGGCCCGGCAGCACGTGCTTGGGGCAGCGTCTCTAATGGCTTAATCAGATTACAGGCCTCGGCGCCTGGTGTGTCCCAGCAGTGCTCAGCTCACCCTCAAGAGCGGACTCAGTTCCAGGTCTCTCAGGTTAGAGCCCACACTCTGTGGTCGGGACCCATCTGGAAGTCCAGCATCTTGAGTCTCCACTGTGGGAACTCCCTGTCTGTCCAGCCTAGCAAGGTTCAGGCCCGATAACTGAGCTCATTTGAAGGGTACCAGGTTTGCAGTTGAGACCAAAATGGGTTCAAAGCTAAGCTCTGCCACTCCCTAGCTGTGTGAACTTGGGCAAGTTATCTACCTTTCTGAATCTCAGTTTTTCTCATTTGTGAAAGGGTACAATAACACCTCCCTGGAAGCATGGATGTCAGGATTAAACAAGATGCATTAAGTGAAAGTGCTTTGCAAGTGTTCCTTGTTGCTGATGGAGGCTGTCAACCCTTTCTTCCTGCTGGTCCAGTCCAGCTGAGGCCAGAGGTGAAGAATTGAGAAAAAAAGTATCATAGCAATAACGGCTACAATAATCAGCAGTCATCCTAACAACAAACCTGCGTGTGGGCACTTCAAAGTCGAGAAAGCACTTTTTTCATGATCTTATTTAATACCTAGGATAGCCCTAGGAGGCAGGCAGATGGGGGATGAACAGCCTCTGTTTGAAAGACAAGAAGTCAAGCAAGGCCAACAGGAGATATGATCAGCCTCAGTCAGTGGCCGAGGCTTTGCCCACAGAGGGAGTCCCGCCTGCACCAGTGTGGTTGGATGGTGAGGTACCAAATAAGTTAGGGGCTTCCAGGCTGAGCCCCCGGACCACCAGATAGCCTGAGGGTGGGAGCGCCCGGCCTTCCCATTTTTCCTTTCTGCTGGGGGTTGTGCCAGGAGGAGCTGGGCTGAGGCCCTGGGGTTCAGTGAAGGTGAGAATCCTCCCACCCAGCCGCCCTCTCCCCACCATGGATCTGAGGCCTGAGAAACCTAGATCCTAGGGCTGGGGCTGTGTAGGGCCAAGGTGTACTTCATTGAGATGTCCCTGCAGGAATGCCTGTGGCTGTCCTGGAAGCCAGGCCAGGTCGGGCAGACTGGCTGAGGGAGCAGCCCGGCCCACCAGGGCACAGACGGAGGTGCCGCTCCGGGAGCAGGCTGGCTTCCGGCCCCCTCTCCTCGCTCCCGGTAGTTTATTAGGAGTAATTTGTTAAGCTGTTCCAACTTGTCAGTAGCCACGTCAATGCCTCTGCCTCCTGCTTGCTTTTTGGGGGGTCCAAAATGTCAGGAGCCCAGGGCCAGGCTCGCGAGAGGAGATTGTGTGAGAACACGACCTTCAGGGAAAGTGGGTCCCTGGTCCTCTCTCCACCACAGCGTGCAGAAGAAGCCTTACCCCTACAGGGTGCCATGTCCGAAGGAAGGAGATGGGATAATGAGCTTCCTGCCCTCACAGCCTTCCCCACTCCAGTTTTGCTCCAGTCTCAGGGAAGATAGAGGTATCCAGGGAGGAACTGGTGGCTGGGGTAGGGGTAGGTTTTTGGGCGGCCTCTGATGGATAGGAGTAGAGATTGGGCTTGGAAAGGAGGTGGAGATGGCAGGGGGTGCTGGCTTCTGGAATATTTGGGTCTGAAGCTGTTATTTTGAGGTGGGCTCCAGGTGGGGTGTCAGGAACCTGTGCACAGGAGGAAACTAGATAGGAGCGCAGATATGCACTCAGGAGCATCACATGGTGCCAGGTGCCGAGCTCTAGGCTTCACTGGTATTAGCTCATTTTGTCCTCATAACCACGTCGTTTGACAGGTGGGGAAACTTGAGGCTCAAGAGAGGTAAAGTGACTCGTTCAAAGTCATACGGGTAGAAAGCAAAAGGGCTAAATTCAAACACAGATCTGGTCAATTCCAAAACCTTCAGAGAACCAAGAGTTCCATCTGGTGGGTGGGCAGGTGAGAGAGCGGCTCATCAGCTCTCCAGGACTCTGGCCCTTCCCTGGGCCCTGACTTCCCGCCCCTAGAAGAAGTGGGGAGCTGAGACGGAGGGTCCTGGGGATTTCTCAGATCTATGTTAAACTCCTTGCCATGGCCAGTCTGCCAGCTAGTCAGGGCCAGGGGGCAGGAAGGCAAGCCTGGAAGAGCTCAAACCACCCTAGGATGAAGGAGGCGTGGTGGGGGGATGGTTCCTGAGAGAGCCAGGCCCATAGTACCGGACCAGGTGCGGCTTTGAGCAAGACTTGACAAGAGGAGACAGGTCTGAGGGCGAGCTTTGGCTCTTAATCACTGCTCCCTCCCTCCTGCACGCCCTGCCACCCTCCCAGGAACTGGGCGCCATGGGGGGGCTGGGAATGGGAAGGGCCTGCCTGCCACATCCCCTCCTCGCCCTGGCCCTGCCCCATGGACTCTGGGGGAAGCTCATTAGCTCGAGGGGCACCCTGGCCCTCCCCTCACAGCTTGTCACACAATTAGCCACCCTCTCTGTACAAGTTGCTGTGTAATTATTGGGTCTTGGCGGGCTTGGGGCCATGTAATTAGCCTGCCCCAGCCTCCAACCAGCTCTCAGGGTCATTAGTGGGCCCACTGGGGGTAGGCGGGCAGGCAAAGCATCTGCATGACAATGCACACATTGTGGCGCCTCTGCCTGCACCCAGGGCAGAGGGGCAGCTGGTGCCATTGTGTGGCCCAGCTCCTGGGCACATCTGCCCTCTACCCCCAAGCTCTTGCTCCAAAGCACCTCCAAGCTGGCCAATCCATCACAGGTTACGAACCCCTTTTTTTCATCTTTTCCTGTGAGCTTCAAAATAACCCTGGGATATAAGCACTCTGCTCATCCCCATTTCACAGATGAGGCAACTGAGGTTTAGAGAGGGGCCAAGACTAGGACCACTCAGCTCAGAGGTGGGGTGGAGCCAGAATTGGAATCCAGATCTTGTCTCCCCTCATTCACTTTCTCCCCATGGTGAGCCTGGGAACAGACTGACATGTGAGGGTAAAGGCTTGATGCTGAGTCAGAGGCTGCCTTGAGGAGCCTCTTTCACTCCCAGGGGCCTCTTTCCCTGGTCCCGAAGCCCTCTGCCAGCCTGCTCCTGGTCCACTCCACAGCTTCTTCTTGAGCCCTCCATTCAGGAGTTGTAGAATTCTCCCCAAAGCCAGCAAGATGGGTGACTCTCCTAAGCTTTCGGACTTCCAAGGAAGAGAGCAGCCAAGACCCTCTTGATACTGTCCGGAAATGTCCTTTCTCTTTGTAGCCAGTGGCATTCCTGGAGAGCTGATCACGAGCATTCCTAGCGTCATGATGATATTCCTTCACTGAGATACCATCCCCCACCTGCCCCACCTCGTTCCCCTCCCAACCTGCCTCGCTGCTGCCCTGAGCGACCTTTCACATCTCCCGCCGTAACCCACAGTCTGGGAGCCTGGGCTGTGCCATCCTCCATTGGGACCCTCTGTACGGTATGTCACTTTGCAGAGGGCTGAGGGTACGTTTACCACTGGACCTTGGCCACCCAGGTTCATGGCCCCTGACTCTGGCCATTTGGAACCATGCAGATTTTGAACAGGTTCCCTAACCTCTCTGAAGCGCCGAGGCGTTGTGAAGATTAAATGACATAACTCTGACAAGTGCCTGCTTCTGCTAGTGCAGGGCACAAAGCAGGAAGGTTAGTTCCTTTCCCAGTTCCCAAGAACGGCTGGCCTCTGAAGCTGATCCCTCTGAAGCTTCCATTTCTCCCAGGACTCTGAACAAAAAGTCCCCACAGAGCCCCAGTGTTCTCCACCTTGCCCCTCCCTGCTGCCTGCCCCTGGCGACCCCCAGCCACCTTCCAGCTCCCCCCTGAACCCTCTCCCCATTTTGAAGGCTGCATTATCCTGGCTGCAGGGAAATTAGCTTGTTCCCTTTGAAACCCCCTGCCCCACCCTCCCTGCCCCCCCTTCCCAGGGCTGGTGACAAGTATGTGGGACTTAATTGGCTGGCATGAAAGGCAGCACTGACATTAATTGGCTACATTTGGCAGGCAGGCCCCCAGCCTGCCCCTCCTCTCTCCAAACCCCTACCGCTTCCCAGGAACCTTATCAATCCCACCACAGGGACCAAGAGCTTCGAGGGCCCCTGCCAATTAGGCACTTTTTGCTCCTTTCTTCCCCTGATGGGGTTTCGTTAGAATTTATGACACTCTATAGGGCTGGGGCTGAGGGGGGTGGGGAGCAGGAGATGGGAAGGCTGGGGGGGCCCATTCCAATGGAGAGACAGGCTGGGGGGAGGGGGGGGGGGCTGCGGACGTGGAAAAGGACACTTGGGATTAGGCCCTGAGGCTGGAGGGGAGGGGGTCTGAGATGCAGGATGTAGGGCTGTGGGGGAAGGGGAAGGCGCTTTGGCCAGGCCAAGCAGACTGATTTAATAGGCACTGCGTGCACACTTGGAAAAAGGTTTGTACAAGTTTGAGGCCATCCGGTAATAGGGCTCCGGGCTAGAGCTGGGAGCCCTTTGCTTCCCACCTCTCCCTGCATGCCCTTAGGTCAGTCACTGGCCCTTTCTGGAACTTAAAAGAGGTGGGCCAAGGTCCCCATCCCAAGCTCATGCCATGAAAACAGCTGGAGAGGCATCTGAGAGTCAGCACAGCATTTCCAAAGGGTTTGGACTATTGTTCCTGCAGCAGCTCAGTGTGTCCTGGCCAATCTCACTCTGGCCGGAAGTGTTTACCGGAAGCCGAATCCAACTGTTGTTGACTGTACAGTCAAACTGGGAAGACAAATGAATGGTTACTCCACGAATTCTGCATGTCTGGAAGAATCAATGGTTTAAAGCCCAAAGCAGTTGGTGAAGGGAGTTCCTAGTGATGCTAAGGGGGACACACACACTGGCCCGGATGGGCTGGCACAGGTTGGGGGAGGAGGCAGGGACCAGGGACCACCTCTTGTCACCTTCTGAAATCACCCTTGTAGCCAACCTAGCTGTCCTGGTGGGCAATGGGAAACATACAGTGGATTCAGGACTTCCAAGTATCATCTGGGTACAGATGTGCTCTTTGGCAAAGGAAGGCCTTGGGCATTTCAGATCTGTCCTAGCATTTTGGTGCTGAGAAGAGGATCAGATACTATTCTTATAGGCCTGTGTCATTTACTGCTTTCACATTTACGTATGTGTCTCTCTTCCTTGTTCTTTAAAAATATGCCTGCTTCTATTTTTGTTTTCCCTTCTTTCAGGCCACACATGAACCTCCCATTCTTCTTAGTCTCGGAATTGCCTCTTCTAGCGCGGGTACTGTCCCTCATTCTTTTCTTTGGCTTCTCTGAAATCTAAGTTCCAGGTGACCAAGGTCCATGCCCTCGGGGGCCCAGCCCTCCCCTCTTGGTGAGAAGCCACCCTGGGCAGACCCGTTCATTCCTCCTAGGGGGCTAGCTCCTCCCTCTCCTCAGCTGGGTCCCTCTTGTGGGCAAGAATTAGATCCAGACAAACCAATGGCCTCTCCCTCCTTCTGCCCTCTGACAGACCTGTGGTCACCAAGGACCACCAAAGACGGGACAGCCATTTCCCCTCTAGCAGCAGGGGCCTGATGCCCACTGCAGTCTGGAGAGAACGTGCCCACTCCCAAACCCCCATTGCTGCTCCGTTTTTACAAAGGACAGCTTTCACCTAGGAGAAGCGATGGAAACAGCCCACGTCCCAAGGTGTGCAGTTTCATCGCTAGGATTTCTTGGTCGCTCAGGACTCATTCTGGTTCGTGTCTGATGGTCTCACTGGCCCCATGCATGACTTGGCAAGACTGGACAGTGGCAGGTGGGGCTGAGGAATCTTGACAGGCACATCTTGCACACAACTCACCTCTCACCTGTGCCCTTAGACTCCTTGGACAGAGGTTTCCCAGTTCCCAAACTCAACTCTGTTTCTACTGAGATGCTGTCATTACTCTGACTCTGACTGCTATTAGATAATTATGACGATCACAATGTTCCAGGCATTAATCTAGGCATTTTATTTCTATTAACCAAATTAGTTCTTATGACAAGGCTGTAAGATAGAAACTTTTATCATTCCCGCTTTACAGGTAAAGAAACCAAGAACAGAAATGTTGCTAGTGCCAGGCCATACAGCTAAGCAGAGGCAGAGATAGGTTTCAAATGCAGGCTGGTCTGTGTGACTTGGATTCCTGTGCCCCCCACCTCTGGGAGGGGCTGAGGGTATCCTCCTCACCTGCTGGTTCAGATGTGTGCTGGCAGGGAGCATCCATGGGGAACACATGCCCTTTCTTTGTTCCCTTGATTTTATGACATTGACACTGATGCCCCTCGAGTCCTGTGAACTCGCATTATTCTTGCATAACACCCCATCTAAGAGCCCGAACTCCCTTAGATGATGACATGTATTTCATCTGAGAAGACAGAATCTCCTCTGCAGATCCTGGGGCTGGCAGGGGGAGAATCAGGAGATCCCGCACACTTGGCCACAACCTCAGGCCTCAAAGCTCAGGGACAAAGACTTCAGTGGCCACCAGGGTTGGGTTTTAGGACCTTTAGAGGCCTTAAGCCCTAAACAGACTGCAGAGCCCTCCCCCTCTCCCACCCACTGGCCATATATAATTAAAATTAAAAACAATACTAGCTCATAAAATACATGTAAGGAAGTCCAACAAAGTTTTGATTTTTCCCAGGATACTACTTTGATGCTTGAAAAAATATATCAAATTCTTTTAAGAATTTTTGCTCTCTCTTTTCTGTGTGCACACACACTGCTATGCTAGGACCTTCAGAGCGGGCTGTCTGCCTGTCCCGGAATCCAGCGCGGCTGTCCTCACTTACTGTTGTCTTCGTTTTGCTGGTAAAGTGCTATCTTCTCACCTCTCCCCCAAATACTGCCTTCTTGCTGAATTCCTGCCTCCTGAGCCCCAAGCTCCCCTCCCCCTGGTCTGCTTACCTCTGCTCACCTGCCAGCCTGTTGGTCAGGGTTGATAATTAACGACATATCAACCACTCCTCTAAGCCTTGTTACCCAAAGCGTGGCCAGTGGAGTAGCAGCAGCACCTGGAGCCTTATTAGAAATGCAGAGTCCCAGGCCCCATCCAGACCTACTTAACCAGAACCCAGAGTTTAACAATTTCACCAGGTGTTCTGCACACACATTAAAGTTGGTGCTCCAAGGCAGTTGTTCTCCATGTGTGATCCCAGACCAGCAGCTTCGGCACCCCTGGGAACTTGTTACAAATGCAAATTCCTGGACCCACCCTAGTCTGGACTCTAGAGTTTGAGAAATGTTGCCGCTCTAGATCACAAAGCAAGATACTCTCCTGGAAAAGTCTCAGGCCTTTGGATCTGCACCCATCTACCTCCATGGAGATGGACATGGGGCTGACCGAAGTGTCTGCCGAGAGATCCTGGACTGCCCTAATGATTGTTTAAGCATCTGAGGTCTTGGTCCCAGGTCTGGAATGTGGTGCCAAAGTTCAGGGAATTTTAGGAGGCTGTCATTTATTGAGCACCTACTATATGCTAGGGATGGCCAGATATATTCACAGGCATTTCTTCATCAAATCTATAGGCCATCCTATGGGTTAGAGTTTAAAGATGAGGGATCTGGGAGCTCGCATGAGGAATGGAGGGTTTACACCAAGATGTACCAGAGTCCAAGTCTAATGCCTTTTCATAGAACCTCTGCTGCCCAGGGTGTAGTGTTCTAGAAACGGTAAGATGCTTACTACATGCCAGGCACTATTTTAACTGCTTTGCCAATATTAAGTCATTTAATCCACCACAACCCCATTTTCCAGATGAGGAAGTTGAGACACATAGAGGATAATTTACCCACTCAAGCTCTCACTGATACTAAGTGGCGGTGTTGAGATTCCAATCCAAGCAGAGTGACTAGAGGTCTTGCCTACAAACCAGAGTTATTTTGCTGTCCCTTTAGAAGCCGAACACGGGTCAGGGAATGAGAACAAAGAGGGAGTTTGCTGGCCTTGACAGGTTTATTGAGGTGGTTTATGTTTGATTTCCCCAATTTGAAGCTCAGCTGTTTAACTGGAATCTCCTCTCTCCCAGGCACTATCAGCTCGGGGCTGCAGACACTTCTCCTATTCAGTCCAGTGCTCTCTCACCCCACTCTGTAATCCCCTTAGGGTCCCCTGTGGCAATCACCTGCAGGTTCAGGCTAATCCTCCAGGCTTCCCAGCCAGCATCCAGTTGGCCACCCTAGGGCCCCCAATCAGTCAGGAAGGCAAGAAATAGGAATCATGCCGGTCCTGGAGTCCCCAGGGGCCAAGCTTAGGTGGGATCCAGATGGATGCCTCCTCTTAGATCCACTCCATGCATCCCTCTCTCCAGCGGTCAAGTTTCCCACCCCTTTCTCCGCTGGACTCCTACCTGCCCAGGAGTCAGCAGATTCCCAGCCTGGCACAGGTTGTCGGCTGCTAGCTTCCTGTGCTGACAGGTGGAAAGATAGGCCGCTGGACAGCTAGACAAGCTGCTGGGTCAGCTGGCCTTCATCAGAGTGCCTCAAGGCCACAGCCCTCTTCCTAGTCATAATGAGATGCTCCCAGCTGACAGCTCTACAGCACCTGATGGTTTACTAAGACTCAGCGCATTCTCCCCGTGAATCCTTACAACCATCCTGTCAGGGGAGGCTTTCTCACACTCATTTTTCAGGTGAGGACACTGAAGTGGTTCAGAGAGGCAAAGCAACCAGACAGAACACACATAGACCTGCTTACACAATCCTGTGCCACTCTGGTGCTCTGTCAATGCCACCAAAACCCCAACCTCAATTCCATTTGGGAGATACTAGGGCCAATTTCTTGGCAGAAATGGAGCGGCTGGTATAGCTGAGAGATCTCCAGGCAAAGGTGGTGGAAGGCCAGCCATGCTTTATGCTAGTCAGATGTGGGGGAATCCTGGAAGCCCTACTCTCTTGTATCTGTTCTGTATCTGGCTCTGATGAGAAGCGGGTGAATAAGCTGCTGTGGTCATGCTCCCAGAGGTCAAGCTTACCTCCCTCATGGCCTCCTTCCCTCACTCCTGGTCCAGACAGCTACAGTGACTGCTCCAAGCACCGAGGGCTCTCAGGAACTCCCCCATACCCCGTCCTTCTCTCCCAGGTCTGGTCTTACCCTGTGAGCACCCTGGCCGTTCTATTGGAAACAAAGCCACCAGCTTGTATCTTTTACCAAAACTATCCTCCCTTTAACCCCAGATCACAAACAGAACCTGGAATCCACCTTTAACAACTCTCTCCAATGTCTCCTTTCTCAGCTCCACTGCCCTCCAGAATATTGGCTGGCCTTCCCCAGTTCCCATAGACCCACACCCCCAGGCCTTTCCCTCTACTCCACTGTCTTCCTCACTGGCTTCGACACCCTCATACATTTCCCCTGAGTCTAACATCGAGTCATCCTACAACCTCCATGACCTACATATCCTCTCTACTGGAGCTGCCCACTGGCTTGAGCTCATCTTGAGCCTTGTCATTACTTGGGATGGCTCCGGCACCATGATTTCCAATCCCCAGCACCCCTATCCCCAACCTTCAGATGACTGACTCCCTCATTCTTCTCAAACCTGGTCTTGTCCTGGTGCTTGGCACTGGCTATTAAGCAACCAATTGTTTTTAAAAAATGGTCTTCCCACCCTCAAGCATTCCAGTCCTTCCTCCCTACCCACAGCCTCATTTTCCCAGCCCCTAGACATCTCTAGGCCTTCCCCACCTCCCCCGCTTCATATATTCTAAACCCTGCCACCAACTGTGACCTTCATGACTTGAAGTCATTCAAGCCTTGCACACCTTCTGCTGGTCCTGCCTTCTGTTGTCCCCAGCCCTGGCCAGTTAGCTCCTGGCACTTATAAGTTTGCCAGCCTCAGTGTGAGGTCCTTGCCGATGTACGACAATCCTTGAACTCATCCCATGGGGGCTGGCATTCCCATCTTTCACTTTTCTTACATTCTAGCCCCACGACTACAGCCTCCTAATGCTTGGCTTCCAGTTTTGCTAAGATTAAGGCTGTCCATCTCAGAATCTCTCTGTATGTCCTCTGTCTTCCTTCCTCCCTCTTTCTTTCCCTCCCTCTCTGTCTCTCTCCTTCTCTGCCTCTCCCTTTTGTCTCCTAGGAAGACTTATCTATTCTCCTCTCCATAACTAACCTCTAACTCCATGAATTATCCCCTTTCTCTTGTATCTCCATCTCTGCCCCTCCTTTGAGTGCTATTTCCTCCTCAGCCTACAAGGATTTTCAGCTCTCCCCCCATCCTTCAAAGAAACCCTCCCTTGACCCTGCCTCCCTCTTAAGCTATTGCCTTCTCTCTTCCCTTCACTTTTCAGTCAAACTGCTTGGAAAAGGGTTGTCTGCTCTCACTGTCTCTGCTTCCTCACCTCCCACTCGTTCCTCAGTCGACTGCAATATGTCCTCTCCCCCCTCTTGCCTGAAATTGCTCTCTTAAAGGTCACTGATGACTTCTTTGTCACCAGCTCAAGTGGCTTTTTCCCATCCTCACATCTGACCCTGCCAACTGTCCCTTCCTGCTTGCCATTCTCTCCCTGGCTTCGGAGTCACTGAGTGTGCTCTTCCTTCTCTTGCCATACAAGTGTCAATTTGGCTCCAGCTTCTGTCTTTTCACGTCTTCTCCCTCTACAGTCCTTCAGTTATCCCCTTACCACTGCTATCTCCAGAATAATGGACAGTAATGTCCACTCTCCAGCTTTCAGTCATTGTCATGATGTCCCATTCTTTACTGTTAGCGATGATCATTCTTCAGTTCTAGACCCAGCTCCCAGTGTACCTACTAGACATGTCCATTTTATGTCAGACAGAGACTTTGAACTCAATACATCAAGCTGAACCTGTCATCTTTTCCCCCCCAAATTGGTTCCTTCCCATATTGTGTAGTTTCATACGTGGTTCCACCAGCTAATAAGGCCAGGAAATGGGGAATCATCACTACTCTTTTCCTTCCCCCTTCCCCTACATCCAATCCATCACCAAGTCTCAACGTGTCTACTTTCTCAATATCTCCCAGTTTGTTCCCTTCTCTCCAGCCCCACTTTCTTTGATTCACTTATTCATTGATTGAACAGACAGTTATCGAATTCTTTGTAACAGTCACTGGGCCAGACTCTGGAGCAACCATGGCGAACAAGACAGTCAAGGTATCTCCCCTCATGATACATTCTAGTGAGGGGAAACAGACAAAAAAGAAACATAAATACATAAAGAGACACAGAGGGGGATAAATAGATCATCCTGATAGAGGATGATAGCGGGGATCAATTTAACATATGACTTTCAGGGAAGGCTTTTGTTAGGATACAATACTTAAGCTAAGATCTGAAGGTTGACAAAGGGCCAGTAATGTGAAGAGCTGAGGAGAGAACTTTTCAGGCAGATGGAACAACAACTACAAAGACCCTGAAGCCAGAAAGAGCTCGAGTGCGCTAAGGACCAGAAAAGATACCAGTGTGGCTGAAGTGAAGAAGATGAGGGGGCCAGTGGGACGAGGTGTGGTCGGAGAGAAGGCAGAAATCACACATCTTGGGGAACGTTGTCAGCCAGTGCAAGAAACTTGCATTTTGTTCTAAGCACAGTTAAAAACCACCACAAGGTTTTAAGGTAGGGAGAATAGTCTAAGATGCACTTTGAGAAACAATTACTCTGATGATTGTGAGGAGAAGAATGGGGAGAGTGGAAAGGAGGCCTGTGCGGTTGGCTGTGAGAGAGATGATGGCGGCAGTGCAGATGGAGACATGAGTGGACGAGATATACTGGAGGTAGAACAACAGAGCGGGCTGATCAATTGAACGTGGGGGAGTGAGGGGGAAGGAAACAATTAAGGATGACTCCTGGGGATTGGGCTTGAGCAACTAGTAAATAGTGCTATTTACTAAGATGGGAAGACTGGGGGGAGGAACGGGCTTTAGGGTGAATGAATACCTCCTCTTTGGACTTGTTAAGTTTGGATTGTTCTTGAAGACATTCAAGTGAAGATATCAAGTAGGTGGCTGGTTCAATGAGGCTGGATATCGGAGAGGCTTGGGATGGACACGGACATTTTGGAGTTGCAAACACTTCAGTGGCATTTGAAGTCATGGGAGTGGCTGAGCTCACCTAGGAAAAGAGTGCAGAGAGGAAAGGAAAGAGCCCAGTATGGGTCTCTGAGGAATTCCAGTATACAGAGGTTGGGCAGAAGAGGGATGAGTGGAGGGGCCAGCGAAATAGTTAGGAGGCACACTAGAAGAGTGTGTTGTCACAGAAGTGAGAGAAGACTTTACAGAAGGAGGAAGCTGGTTAGCACTGCGGGAGGTCTGCTGAGATATCAAGTCAGAGAGAAGCCATTGATGCAGATGGTTCATTTGGAGCACCTGCTGTGCACCGAGCACTGTGCTGATGGGCATAGCATCTATTAACTCATTTAATCCTCATCCCAATCCTACAGGGTGGGTACTGTTAGTATCATCTCCACTTTACAGATTAGAAATTTGGGTCTCAGAGAGGTTAAGTTATCTTTCTCAAGGTCACGCAGTTGGTTTCGTGGTACAACCAGGGTTCAAACCTAGGCAGACTAGCTCCAGAAGCCCTGCTCCAGAAGCCACTCCACTGGCAAACTTCTCATAATCTCAGAGTCTAGAACTGTCCACTGGATTTGGCCATCTGGTAGTTGTTGGTGATCTTCACAAGGATAATCTTAGTGGAGAGGTGATGGTAGAACTTAGAAACCAGTGGTTGATGGATGAATGAGAGGGGGAAGAAGTGGAAACAGAGTTCAGATGGCTCTTTTGAGAAGTTTCCCTGTGAAGGAAAGCATAGAAATAGGGCCACAGCTGAAGAGAGAAACTGGTCAAAGAAAGCCTCCGTCCCCCTCCCCTCCCCCTCCCCTCTCCTTTCCTTCCCTTCCTTTCCCTTGTTCTGTTTTTCCCCCTACTTTCCCCTGCCTCATCTTGTCCAGAAGGAAGATACTGAACTGGTATCTTTCTTAAAGGGAATGATTCAACACAAAGGAGGAGGAGCTACCTGAAAAAAGCCTTGGGAAGGTGAGAGGAGTGGGCTCTGGAGTACAGTGTGAAGGGCTGGTCTGAAGGAAGAGAAAGGTGTCGTCCTCCATGGTCATAGGAGGGAAGAAGGGTCAGTGGGGCAGATGACAGGCAGTAGGACTGTAGAATTTGTGGGGGATAAAGGGAAGCTCCTGCCTGATGGCACCTGTTTTCTTAATGAGGTGAGGTTATCAGTGATGAGAGGTGGGGATTGAGGAAGGAGCAGATGATTGAGAGTCAAGTCCCCATCAATTTCCCCCCGAGTTGTTGCAATAGCTTCCATCAGGCCTCCCTGCTTTGACCTTTCTCTTCATCCTCTATGCAAAAGTCAGGGTATTTGCCATAAAGATTAGAAAGGTAACTCCTCCAAAACCTTCAATATCTTTACCCATGTCTCCTCCTTTGCTTGGAATGCCTTCTCCTTGACCCACCTCAGCCTGTTGGAGCCTCCTCTGGGGCTCTCCAAGTGGATACCAACTTTCTGTCCAGGTGGAATGATCATTTACCCTCCTTTGTGAGTAACAGATCTACCTGCCTGACTCTGAGCCCTCCTAGAGCAGGGGACCCTGCCATATTCACCCTTCTACCCCTTCCATGCCAACACCCTGCCCGGCACATAGTAGGTGCCTTATAAACATGTTGATCTGAGCACATGTATGAGCCAGGCATTTGGGAGACCACGTTTCTAGCCTCTCTCCCTTCCTGCCTTTCAGTTTCCATTTTGAGCCACACGTGGATGGGATCTGATGGTTTCTGCTGTCTTTCGGAGCCTGTATACTTTATGCCTCCACTGTCAATGAAATTACCTGACTCTTCTGGGAAGTCATTGACATTGCCAACCTGTAACTTAAGTTTGCAAGCCTCTGGATGAAGAGAGATGTCTTTCAACCTGTGTGTCAGCCTCTCCGGCTCATAATAGTATTAGCAGCATTTGTTGAGCACTTACTGTGTGCCATGCTAAAAACTTCACATATATTTTTTCATCGAATCCTCATGACAATCATACACAGGGGTAGGATTTGACAGATAAGGAGATGGGTTTGGAGAGGCTAGATTCTAACGCAGATCTCTCTACTTTCAGAGCTCATGTTCTGAAACACTCTACAGGATGCCGAGCACTGGCAATAGTCTCCACTTTGTCTGCACATTAGACTCACTTGGGGAACTTTAAAAATGACTGATGGTTGGATCCCACCCCCAGAGATCCTGAGTCAGTTGGTCTGGTGTGCGGCCTGGTCCTTGGGGATTTTTTCAAAGCTGCCTCGGCGATTCCACTGGGCAGCCAGGAATGAGACCCATTGGCCTAGAGGCCCAGCCCTTAGGTTTGAAGCTCGTGCTGACCTGGACTGCCACCTCGGCCTCTTCAGATTTTGAGATAGGGGTGTGAGTAGAGCTGGGGATCCAGGCAGGACATAGGGGCAGGGTACGGGGGAGGAGGAGGTGTGATGGGAAGGGCATTTGGAATGTCTCATGTTCTCTTGGCTATAGCACCCAGGGCTGGGAGAGACTCCAGGGCCAAACTTGTGTCCGTTGTGATTTCCTTGCTACCCCCAGCCATACATGGGTCCAAAATGTCTGATTTGTTGTTCAAAAGAGGCCATCTCTTCCCCCACAGGGTAGATGCTCTGTCCAAAGGCCCTACCCAAAGACTTGGCAGCTCCCTTCCTGGGTCTGGATGCTGTCCCCTGCATGCCAGGCCCTGGCTAGAACACTTATCAATGCTAAGAGTATTTAGAATCCTATGGCTCTGCCACCAACAGTCACCCACTCCATGGCCTCTTGTCCCTGAACCTGCACCACACTGAGCCTGACGAAGCTTCCTGCCCTGGAATCAGGTCCCAGCTCCAGCCTCTCTAGGGGCTGCTTTCCCTTCCCCACCAAACCTGGTGGCCGAGGTCACAGCATGCCTTGTACACAAGCCCACCTCAATTATGGCGTGATGGGGTCGGTCAACAGTTTTCCAGAGGACTAGGATGCTCTACGGAGGGCAGGGCCAGGCTGGGGCAGTCCTGTGCCCCCTGGAAACTGGCCTCTGCATGCCTGTGTACCAACCAGGGTGGGGTGCCCCTGAGGTGGAGAGAGCCTGGTCGGGGGAGGAAGGCTGCAAGCTGCCGGGTGGGCCAGGTGGGTGTGGAGGAATTCTCTGTCCAGCTGCACATCTTTATTCATAATGCTTGATTGTTCCTGGCTAGGGAGCTGATCATGCTGCGTTGAGGGGGGAGCCCCGGGCAGGCAGGCAGGCAGGCGGTGGGCTCACTCTTCTCCCTTCTTCTGTAACTGCAGCGGGGAGTGGGGGTGGCCACGAGCACTGGGCTGTCAGGCTGCTCACAGCTGGTCCCGATTTGCGGACAATGGGAACTCAGCTCTCAGAGCATCCCATCGAGCCCCAGCTCAGTCTGGGACTGCTTGAAGGCTTGCACAGGAATGTGGGGCGGAATGGCTCAGAGGGCCCGCTGCAGAAGAGGCTGCAAGAAATGGTCTGCCGAAGCGGGGAGTGGAAAAGCACGGGATGGGGGGCAGCGGGAAGAGGCCTGCCAGCTGACCTCACTGAGTGGGGTGGGGTCTCAGCAGTGACCTCCTCTCTGGCAGCCAGGGAATCCTTGCAGCCTCATCTCTGGGGGGAGGGGATACCGGCTGATACCCATTTGGGGGCAGGGACTCAGCCAAGAGCACGCAGAGTCCTTGGCAAATCTGGGACTGGCAGCCAGGCCTACTGACCCTGGCTCATGCCCTTTCTGCTCCTAGACCTTACTACTCCCTGTGATAAAGCCCCAGTTTCTGATCTCAGTACTGGGGCTGGTCTGAGCCCTTGTGACCCACTGTGAGCTCCTGTGATCCGGTCCCCAGCCCTCACCAGAGAGCGCAAGGAGGAATCCTGGGATGACATGGACCCCTCTAACCCTTCTGCCCCACAGATCTGAAGACACCTGGGCTGCTCTGAAAGGATGTGGTTCTGGGCTGGGCCAGATGGGGTAGGAATGACATGGGGAAACAGAGGTGGGAGGGGTAATAATAACAGCCCAACGTCTTGAGCGTCTATTGCACCAGGCACTCTATGAAGTAGCTATGGTCCTTAACCATAACCATTTTACAGAAGAGGAAACTAAAAGTTTGGAAAGGAGAGTTAGCTTGCCCAAGGTCTTATGGCCAGTGATTTGCAGAGCAGAGATCTGAATCCAGGACTGCCTGACTCCTAGATGAATGTTCTTGCCACCAAGCTGTGTTTAGGAGTGCTTTGGGCTGAGGGGAACTTTTGAAAGGCTCTGACCTGATGCCTCTGAACCCAAGCAGGAAAGGCATCATTGAACTCCGATCTCTGAAAGACCCATCAGAAGCTGGCAAAGGCCCTCTCTCTCTGTGGGGCATGAAGTGCTGTCATGCCTGAGGCAGGCAGGGAGAGTGGAGATTCCTTCATCTCTCAGATGGGAAGGCCGAGGCACAAACTGAGGTCTTCTCATCCACCCAGGGCCTGGCTGAAGTGGCGTGAAAGGCAAGCTTGGCACCGATCTGAGCTCCTGCCTTGGGAGATGTGAGTTACTAAGAAACCAAGAATTCTGAGAGAGAAAGAGAGCTAGAGTTAGTTCATTAGGGATACTTAGGACCTTTGTGGAGATGCAGAGGCCTCCCTGCCCTGGGCAGCTTTGTCTGTTGCCCAAGCAATAGTCCATTAAAGCTGCCTGGGCTGGCAGTGGCGGGGCACAGGCCAACAGTGGTGGGAGGGGAGGGGCCGCAGGGCCTGAGCCCTGGTGCAGCGCCACCCCTGGCTCTGAGAAGGGCTCAGAGGGGCAAGCGCAGCCAGGCCCGACCCGGAGAGGTCATCAACAGCTGAAGACTTGCTGCTGGGCCGAGACACTCCCAAGCGGATTGAGCCTCCCCGATGCCCAGACACCTTCGTACCAGCCTTGCTCAGTGGGCCTAGGGATTCTCCCGTGACAAATGTGGAAACCGAGAGGCTGCAGAGCTACTGAAGAGCCTGGACAGGATTTGAATCCTGGCTGTGCTGCGTCCTTAGCCTGGCAGCCCCGGGGACCAGAAAGGAAGGCTCAGGGTTGTGAGCCTAAGTCGCCCCGGCCAGGCTGGCACAGGGCAGGGCTGAGCGCGGGGAAGTGCCGGCACAGGCTGCCGGGAGGGGGAGAGCTGTGTGTGTTTGCGTGTCTTTTTGTGGGCGTGTGTATGCCTGCGCGTTTCTGTGTGTGTCTCTCCCGGCGGCTGTTCTGCTTCCTCAGCAAGCCTTTCCCTCCCCCTCCACTTCGTTTTTCTTCTTCTTCTCCTTATTCCTCATTGTCGTCTTCTTTTTTTAATGAGACTTAATTAGCGTGAGTTCCTCCTCCCGCTCCCCTACCCGCCCCCCTCTCCGCCCCTGCCCTCCCCTCCCTCCTCTCCCCTCCTCCCCGAGGTACAGGCCAAGCGATCTGACAAATGCACTTGAAAACAAAGCGCCAGGCTAATTCGGGGCCTGCTCAGGGAGCAGGAGCTGAGCTGAGATAATGGGTCTGAATAGCCCAGCATGATTATGCTTCCTCAGCCTGTGGCCAGGCGGGTGCAGGCTCAGGCGGGCAGGCGGGCGGCGGGCGGAGCGGGCGGGCGCCGGACGCCGCTCGCCCAGGGTGGTGAAGGCCATGCTTCGGCGCTCAAGCCGGCCCTCCTCTGGCCTTCGCAGGGGCGGCTATCCCTTAGGGAGGCCTGTAGACCCCAATGGGGATGGTCCGAGGGTCAGCCAGATCAGACACTCAACCACGGTTACCCAACAGGTTGATGGCAAAGCTGAGTCACAAATACAAGAAGCCAGGCTCCCTGACTTCAGTTCTCCTTGCTCCGTCATGCTGTCCCCAGCCCAGCTCAGTGGGAGGGGAGTGGGGATGGGTGATTCGAGAGCAGGGCTTGGGCCTCCTTAGGTCAGGCCTCTCTAGGAAGACAGAGCCCCCAGGATGGCCAGAGAAGGAAGGGTCACTGGGATTGTTCTGGTATGCCAAGCAAGACAGGACGTTGGCATGGTACTCACCAGAGGGATGGGTCAGATGTCACTTGTATACTCTTTGCCTTGCCTTCCTGGAGCTTGTCCAGAGCTTGAGACCAGACTGAGAGGGGGAACAGTAAGGACGGGCCTGGGATGAGCAGGAATCACCCCCCACAGGCCACTGCGCCCATCCCACTTCCCTGCCCTCACTCATCATGCCTTCATCCCCAGCCCAGACATGGCCTGGGACCCAGCAATGAGACTAGTCATGGACGTTTACTCCCTGACTGAACTGTCCAGTTCACTGCCCTTCCCAGACCCCAGGGCCCAATGACCTGTGTGTGAACATGTGTCCCTTTTGCTTTCTTCATCTACCCAATATGCATTTCTTAAGCCCCTCCCAGTTCCAGGCTCAGTGCCAGGCCCTGGGGACTCAGAAGCAAACCAGACAGAGTCTCTGCTCTCAGGGGCCCCTAGTCTGGTGGGGGTGACAGAGCAACTGAGAGATACAGTGCACTGTGATCTGTGTGGTGACAGTTGGAGTCCATAAAGCCATGGGAGCAGAGAGGATGCCAGGGCAGGGGGTGAGGAAAGGCTTCACAGAGGAAGGTGACATTTGAACTAGGCTTGAAAGATGAATAGGGCTCTGCCAGGGTAAAGATGCAGAGGGCTAGAGATTTGCTCCCTTCAAGGCACAAGGAAGCTGGGATGTGAAAGTGCTAAACAAATGTGTTCTAGTAGTCTAAGGATTATTTACAACTCGAGATCCTGGGGCTGGGAAGAGGCACAGGAACCGGGAGTTCTGGGCCGGGCCAATGGTCTCGGCTTGCACACAGACCCGATTCTCTACCACCCATGACCCTACACGTGGTAATGATCGGACCTAAGACAAGACTGTCAGCCCTCTCCTTAGACCTGTAATGCTGACTTTTCTGTTCCTTGAGCAATCCTCAGTCCTGACCACACTGATGTAACCCAAACCTCAGCCCTGGACTCCTGTTCTCCAGAGGTCTTCTGCCTTTGGTTTTCACTGTGAACTTTATTTCTGACTCCACTTCTCCAGCCTGACCTGGAGAATCCCAGACAGGTATGGCCCTCGCCATCTGCCTGTTTGCTTCGGATGCAGACTGCCACAGCAGATCACCTTCTGTTGGTTGGTGCTTTTCCACGCACTGAGCTGTTCTAGGGCTTAGTGTAAACTTTCCTAGCTTTTCTTGCAGCAGGGTCTCTATAGGAGCAGAGTCCAGGGTTTCTGACCGTGCTTTCGAAGGATCAGGCTAAGTCTCCCAGGGTCACCACATACGGTGCTAGAGGTTGTGAACTGCACGCAGGGGTGTCTGGCCAAGGGTGTGAGTGGAGGCTGAAACTCAAGCTTGCATTATACTTATCAATTTTGTGCACACTGGTGCAGGCTACATCCGTCTACAGAGGATGCCCTTTCTAAGTAGCACAAAGGTGCTGAACGGGTGGGAGGGGGCCCTGGCTCCCTTCCCTGCTGCTCCCATCCCCCACCAGCACCCTGGAGGAAGAGGCCTGGAGATGAGAACTCTGGAAGGCCCTCCTGGCTGAGAAGCCTGGGTTTGTGAGCTGCAACAAGTCTCTGGCAAGTGAAGCCAGCTCCGGGACAGAGGCTGTTCTGGGCTGTGCAAAGGGACTGTGTGTGAGGATTAGTGAGAGGAAATGAAAATTGGGGATGGCCCTCAGGGGAATTGGCTGCGGATGAATGTAGAGAGAGGAGGCTGCCTCCTGGAGAGCAAGGGACTCGAATGGCTGCAGCAGAGGTGGGGGTGCAGGGAGGTGTGGGGAGGAGGGGCTAACCGCACTGTCCCAGCAGCTAGGCAGACAGGCACCTTCGGGCCCCAGCAGCCCACCTGGCTCTCTGACCCTTTGCCACCTCCTAGCTCTCCTGGTGCCTGAGGAGCTGAGGAGGCACATTCCTGTTGAGGGCCTCCAAGGACCCGGGATGGGACGGCAGAGAGAGGGGGATCATCTCGACAGGGTCTTGCCTCCTGGCAGCGGGTTTCACAGCTTGCAAAATGACTCACTCTTCCAAACATATTTGCTATAGAGAGTCTTAGTCACTTTGCAAGGTAGCTATTATTATTCCCATTTTACAGGAATGAAAAACCAAGGGAACTAGTTATCTGAGGACTCGAGGCTTGGGGAGATATGAAGTGATCTGTTGAAGGTCATTCAGCTAGTAAGATGCAAAACCCACATTTGAACGCCACTGTATTCAACTCTAAAGGCCAGGCTTTTCCCATTCCACCAACTTCCAGCCATAAACAAGAGCTAAGGGCCAGGGGTTACCTGTTAATGATTTCCAAAACTCAAAACATTCTGTTTTGAAACGATTCGCTCCACTTCCCAGATGAGGAAAACTGAGGCTACACACAGCTAATAAGTGGCAGAGTTGACAATTTGACCTTGGGTGTGTGTGTGTTGTGGGGGGAGGTTGGTGGTGTCAAGAGAATGAGAGAATGGGGGGGCGGGTGGCCAGGGGCTAGGATGTGTCATGGGAGCATCCATGCCAGCTGTGTAAGAAGACAGAGGCTCCAGGGCCCAGCTGGAAGTAGCTTTGGGATGGGGGGGGCGGCGGTGGGTAATATGTGGTGGTATTGCTAGAAGGTTGTGGCGTGCAGAAAGGCAGGCCCCATTTAGTGAGATTTTTCCCTGAGTTAGAAAATAGCTCTTTCTTCTTTTTCAGGGAGGCTGCGCTTTCTTTCTCTCCAACTCACTGCCGCTAGCTGCCCCCTCGATGGGGGCTCTGCCTGCTCCCAGGTCCCCAGCTGGAGCCGTGACCCCTGCTCCCTAATTCCAGAGGGGCAGGCAGCGTGCCCGCATGCCCAATTGATTCTCCCAGCACACACAGGTAATTCATCTCAGCTTCCCTTTCCAGGCCCCCACCCCCCAGATGTGCTGCCTTCCCAGCAGCCAGAGGCTAGCTCACCCCACCCATATCGCTGGCCAGCTGCAGCCCCTCATTTCCCGGGGAAGAGAGAACTAATAAAGGACAGTCTCTGAGCCGCAGCCCCCACCCCCAATTCTTTCTTGCCGCAGCCGCCCCATAAAACTGAGGGGAGAGATATAAAGGGAGCAAGTGTGAGTGGAGATAGAGTTTCCATCTGAGGAGGGGAGTGGAGAAGTGGGGACGTGTGACTGGGGCTGTGGGCAGAGGCTGGGGTCCAGCAGAGATGGAAGGCCCCATTCACAGCTGCTTGGGCCCCACTGTTGGCTCCTGAAGAAGGGAGAAGGGGAATATGGTGGTTAGAGGATGCAAGGTGTACCACAGACTGGTAGGCCTGGTATGGGCACCTAGGATGGGCAGCCCTGAAGACCTGCTTTCTGCCTTCTCCTCCCCTCCCCTTCCCTGATCCCTCCCAGAGCCCAGCAGGAGAACAGGAGCCCGGGCCTCCAAGCTTAGCTCCACCCCCAACCCTCTGAGTGACCTTGGTCTGGCTCCTTTAGTCTCTGCAGGCCTCAGTCTCCTCGGCTGGGGAATGGGCTTCAGCACTCCACCCACCATACAACCTACAAGTCCGAGTTAGGACCAAGATGTGCTGTTGTCTGTGCTCTGTGGGAACACGTGGGAAGCGCCCTAGTTCCTTATCCCTTGGACCTGGCAGGACCCTTGGGAGAAGGTGGGGTCGTACAAGCATATGTACCAGGTGTTCTGGAATGGCACTGAGTCTGAACTCTGGGGGGTGGTATGCCATCTCCCGATATTCCCAGGAGAAGGAGGTGTGCAAATCTTACTCTATACAACTCTCTTCCTCCCGTATGGGGCTCCTGATATAACAATACTTGTTCATTGTGTACCTCCTATTTGCTAGGCACCGTTGTCGGCACTGGGGGATAGAGCAATGAGCAAAACTCAAAAATCCCTCCCCTCCTGTGCTTTCTTTTTTTTCTACGTTTCTTTTTTTAAGAGACAGGGTCTCACTTTGTGGCTCAGGCTGGAGTGCAGGAGGAACAATCATGGCTCACTGCAGCCTTGACCTCCTGGGCTCAAGCGATCCTTCTGCCTCAGCCTCCTGATTAGCTGGGAGTACAGGTGTGCACCTCCACACCTGTTTTTTTTTTTTTTTTTTCTTTTTGAGACAGGGTCTTGCTTTGTTGTCCAGGCTGGAGTACAGTGGTACGATCACGGCTCACTGAAGCCTTGACTTCTTGGGCTCAATTGATCCTCCCACCTTAGCCTCCTGAGTAGCAGGGACTGCAGGTGCATGCCACCACACCCGGCTAATGTTTGTGTTTTTTGTAGAGATGGGGTTTTTGCCATGTTGTTGGCCAGGCTGGTCTCAGACTCCTGGGCTCGAGTGATCCACCGGCCTCAGCCTCCCAAAGTGCTGGGATTACAGGCATGAGACACTGTGCCTGGCCTAATTTTAAATTTGTTTATTATTTATTTCTTTGGTAGAGACAGGATCTTGCTATGTTGCCCAGGCTGGTATTCAACCCTTGGTCTTAAGCAATCCTCCTACCTCAGCCTCCTAAAGTTCTGGGATTACAGGCATGAGCCACTGTGCCTGGCCCTGGAGCTGATGTTATAGCGGGCAGAAGAGAAACAATAAACAGGTGAGTCTTCTTTAATAAACCAGAGTTTAGGAAGTAAGGTCAAGCATCTTTGGGCCATGTTAGGCCCTCTCCTCCCTGACATTGCTGTCAGAAGCCCCATGCACCTCTCATACAAAAGCTCCTGTGTCAGCATTAGGCCAGGTTTGGCTGGGTTCAGAATTTCAGGGTAGGGTACAATGACCAATCCCTTGTGTCTGGGTTCTGGAAAGACAGCCAGCCACATCCTGGACTTAGAGCATCCTCCTACCCCTGCCCACTGGGCTCTGCCTGCTTGGGAAAGAACAGAGATTCTGCCCTGTGAGTGCAGCCTGAGCTGGCCCTGGCACAGGCCCCATGGCCAATACCAATCTTTCTAGTCACAGAGGGCCGGGGCTGCTTGAGCCCCTCATTGCCTGGGGTCACAGCAGGAAGGGCTGTGGATTAGGGGTTGGATGACGAAACTCTAATCTCCTCTTTGCCACTAACTCCCTAGCAGACCGTGGGCATGAATTAATTATTACTTACCTTGGTTATCAGGAAGATGGCAAATGCAACCATGTATGAGTGAGTACTTTGCAAACGGTAAAGCTCTTGCCAGGTATGAGAGTTTATTAGTTCCTGTCTTTGTATTTCCCGGGTTTTTGCTCAAAGCGGGACCTCAGTAAGTGCTTAACTGAGTCCTTGCATCAGAGAGCACCCTGCCAGCCCCTCTGCCCAGTGTGCCCATGGCTCGGGGGAGCAGAGTTGGGGGTGAGGATGGCCCAGAGCAGTTGAACTTTGCTCAGCAGTTTTTGTTCTTTTTCTGGACCTGTTATTTGCCTGCCTACACGTCCTGGGCCAAGTCCTTCGACTTCTTGGAGCTCAGGGTCCTTGTCTTTCATGCGGGAAAAGAGGTTTCTCCTCTGCCTTTCACTGTGGTTTCTAGTGAGTATCAAATCAGACACTATCAATCAGAGCACTTGGCCAGTTGTACAGTGGGAAACAGATGACACCAGCTCCCAGGCCTACCATACCTTCCTCCCAGCAGCCCTTAGGTTTAACTGAGATGGTTATTCCCAGGGCCTGACTCAGGAAGGGCCTGGCATGGGGGAAGGGGATTTCCCAAGCAGAGCCAAGCCTGGTGCCGCCAGCCCCCTTGCCCACCCTCCCCACCGCTGCCTCTGCTCAGCTTGGCCTGCTGACATGAATCTGGTGCTGTGATAGCGTCACCTGAGCCTCTTCCAGATGCCCCTGCTCACTCCAGGGAGGGGTGGAGTGATGATCTTCCTCAGCCGTCACAGGAGGGGGTAGAGAGTGAGAGAGGGAAACTCACAGAGAGTGCAAGACCCTGACGCCAAGGGAGAGGAAGCCCCAGTAACTGAGAGGGAAGAAAAGAAACAGAGGGGAAGATGTGGAAAGACAGAAACAGTGTCAGAGGCGCAGAAAGGCAGTGGATACCAAGACGAAGGGAATGAGAGTGTTGGGATAGGCTGGATGTGTATGTGTATGTGTGTGAGAGACAGAGAGAGAGATTGAGCAACAGATGAGGGTGAGACAGAGACCTGGAGGAAGATTACACACCGATATTATGTGTGACAGAGACAGACAAAAACAGAGAGATGGTGAGAGTGGGAGAGAGCCTACGAGACATTGGTGCAGTGGGGAGAGAGAGTGCGCATGAGAGCCCAAGTGAGTGTGAATGTTATCAACCAGAGGCAGAGAGCAATGAAGACAGTTTTACTCTGCTGCTCCCTGGCAAGGTGCAGGAGAACAGTGCAGGACTGGGGGAGGCAGGCCTGGGCTGAACTCCTCCGTGTGGGGGGATACCCCAAAGTTCCTGACTCCCCCAGCCAGGAGAACCTCCTGGGACTTTGTTGTCCCAGCCCCTTGCTACTTTATAGGGCGGCTGAGACTGCTAGAAAGGGGACAGACCCTCAGGGTAGAGTGGGGCGCAGGGCTACCTGGCTGGCTTCAAATCTAGAGTTGGGCCTTTCCCTTTTTGGGGCTTCAGTAGGCCTTTCTGTATAATGGGTGTCTCTGGGGAATGGGGGTGGGGAGACATTGGGTTTAATAATCTCTTCCAGCTCAAATGTTCTAGGATTCATCTAAGGAAAGAGAGGAGAAAATGGGACCCCTAAATCTACAGAAACCCACAGGCTGATAATTTTGTCTTTGTATGGATATTTTTCTGCAGACAAGGCTAGGAGTGAGATTCTCCATCTTCTGAGGGCAACACAGAGGGGTGTCTGGGGGGGGAAGCTCTGCAGAAGGCCTGCTCGGCTTTGTGCAGGCGGAGGCTCCCTGGTCCCCATGGGGTGGAGGAGAGTGCAGCTTGCCTGCAGGCAGGGGAATCTGCAGGATTGCCTGGTGGGGCCCCGGCCAGGAAGCTTATAGCCTTTTTTGAGAGTCACTGGGTAGGGGTTGGGTATCCTCGTGCCTGTGCTGCCTCCAGACAACTTGGGGCTTCTCAGACAACTTGGGGGGCTGCCTCAGACAACTTGGGGGCTGTTGTCTGCTTCAGACAACTTGTGCTGCCTCAGACAACTTGGGGGCTGCTGGGGGGCGCAGTCTTGCCCCCTGCCCATGGCTGCCCTGACCTGCTGTCTGTCCTAGCAATTGAGACCTCAGTCAGCAGGGTAAAGGAAGACGGCGAGGGCTGGTATTGGTTACCAGGAGTGGGCCAGCTAGGGAGGAGTTAAGAGCTATACCACAGCCCTGTTGTCTTGCTGTACTGCTGGAGTGGGGGCCCATCAGGATTATGCAACTGCTGCCCTGAGCTCCCTGGACCTGGAGTATGGCCACAAAGATAACAACGCTCTGCCTGCCTGGTGGGTGTGTGTGAGTGTAGAGTGGGTGACGCGGGGGGAGCCCTGTGCAGGTTTTCCCTGTTCTGTGCATCCTCCTCCCTACCTCTCACCTTGCAGGCCTGCCTTGTACTCTCACTCCCAGAGTGCACAGGATCTTATCCTCACGGTGGAGGCTGCTCATGGTCCAGTGGACAGGCCTTGCCTGGAGCTTGAAGGCTTTGCCCAGCCCAGGAGCCTCACCTGTCCCTAGCTCCATGGCACAGGGATCTGACCTGGCCACAGCACTCATTTTCCAGATTGATAAACTGAGGCCACAAAGAGGTCCCGGCCACATCCTCCCCTTTCTCTTGATTTAGCAGGAGAAAGTTGTTCTGTTTGAGACTGAGGGCCCCACCTGGCACTTGCTTGCATCCTGGTGGCTTTGTCTGGGGATAAAGATGCCAGTTCCTTCACCTTTGTTCTCCATCTCCCTTGGGGGACCAAAACAGAAGATAAGTTGGCTCTATAGCACAGACAAGAAATGCGATAGCACGACACTCATCTGAGAGGTGAGCAATTTGCGACTCAGAGGGCCTAGCTGACTTGTCCACAGTCACGCAGGAAGGAAGTGTGAGCATGATCAAGCCTCTGCATCTGGCTCCAAATCTGATGATTTTCTTGGTTTCTTCTTTCTTTCTTTCTTCTTTTTCTTTCTTTTCTTTCTTCTTTCTCTCTCTTTCTTTTTCTTTCTCTCTCTTCTTTTCTTTTTTTGGTAGGGAAAGGGGGAAATGGTAAAAGTAATGCACACTCTCCGTAGAAGATTTGAAAACCACAGAAGAGTATCACCAAGAAAATAAAGCCTGTAATCCCACTAACCAGGAAAAATCACTGTTAACTTTTTGGTGTCTTTCTTTCTAGTCATTTTTCTTCTCTCTCCACACACACACAGTCCTCCTTTTTATACGTGAGATCACACTGGCTATCTTGTTTTTTTTTTTATTGTGATAAAGACACACAACATGAGATCTATCCTAACAGATTTGTCAGTGGACGGTACGGTATTGTTAACTTTGAGCACTGTGTTGTGAAGCCGATCTCTAGAACTTTTCCGTCTTGCATGACTGAAACTCTATACCCATTTAACAGTAACTCCCCATTGCCCCCTCCCCCAGTACCTGGTAACCGCCATTCTACTTTCTGCTTCTATGAGTTTGACTATTTTAGCTACCTCATATACATTTAATTGTGCAGTATTTGTCCTGTGACTAGCTTATTTCACTTACCATAATCTCCACCTGGTTTATCCATGTTGTGTCATGTGACAGAATTTTCTTCTTTTTCTTTTTAAAGGCTGAATAATATTCCCATCACACACACACATATATGTGTGTATGTATGTATGTATATATATGTATATATCACATTTTCTTTATCCATTCATCCATTGATGTACACTAGGTTGATTTCATACCTTGACTATTGTGAATAATGCTAACGTGGGGGGTGCAGATCTCCCTTTGAGGTATTGCTTTTATTTCCTTTCGGTATATACCCAGAAGTGGGATTGCTGGATTATATGGTAGTTCTATTTGTAATTTTCTGAGCAGCTTCCATCCCCTTTTTCGAAGTGGCTGTACTAATTACATTCCTGCCAACCATGTACATAAGTGTTCCCTTTTCTCAACATCTTTGCCAACACTTGTTATCTCTTGGTTTTTTGATAATAGTCATTCTAATGGGTGTGAGGTGATATCTCGTTGTGGTTGTGATTTGCATTCCCGTGATGATAAGACACTGAGTACCATTGTATGTACCTGGTGACCATTTGCATGTCTTATCCTGTCCATTCTGTTTTGTATGAGTTTCCCACATATCAGTGAGCCATAAGCATTTCTCTATATCATTAAATATTATTTGCACTGCCTCTTCCTTCACCCTGAAGGCAGGGACCTGAACTGCGAAAGCCTCAAAGTCCTGCCATGCTTCTGTCAATGCCTGGTGCATCAGCAGTTCTGTCAGCCTGGCACGGGTAGAGGTGGGAAACAAATCCAGGAGAGTCACTAGAGCAGTAATAGGAGTCTAAACTTAGATTGTGGTAGACAATCCTAGGTTCGAATCCAAATTTTGCCGCTTCCAGGCCACCAGGCTCTCAGCCGATCAATTTCCCTGGTGAGTCAGTTTCCCTCCGAACCCTGGCTTCCCCACCTGTAAAATGGGGATAGTAGAATCTATTTCGTGGTCCTTTTGTGTGGCCTCACTAAGCTAATGGATGCCAGGACTTGACCCACATGGAGTCCCCCTGTGAAGATCAGCTATTATTATTGTGAGAGTGTCAGGAGGCCTGAGCAAGTTCCTTCCTCTCTCTCTCTGGCTTCAGTTTCTTCACGTGTACTATGGGGGGATTGTACCAGATGTTGCCTTTCAGCTCTGATTTTCTTGAAGTCTCTGTGAATAGAGGTAGAGAGGAAGGTGGGTGCTAGGGACTGAATGTTTGTGTCTGCCCCTGCTGCCCCGCCACCAATTCCTATGTTGAAACCCTAATCCCCAATGTGATGGTATTTGGAGGTGGGCCTTTGGGAGGTGATTAGGTCCTAAGGGTAGAGCCCTCATGATGGGATTAGTGCCCTTATAAGAGACACAAGACAGCTTACTTCTTTACTCTCTGCTCTTTGCCGTGGGAGGATACAATGAGACAACCCTCATCAGATGCTGAATCTGTGAGCACCATGGCCTTAGACTTCTCAGCTTCCAGAACTGTGAGAAATAAATGCCTGTCATTGAAGTCACCCAGTTTATGGTATTCTGTTACAGCAGTCTCAGTTTCATAAGATTGTGGGTGTTAGCCACAGAGGACCCACGAACTCCTCCTCTGACCTCTTTCTCTTTTCAGTGGTCAGTCCTTTCCTCCAGCAGACCCCTTGTCCCTGGGGCAGAGGCCCAGAAAGGCCCTCATCTGGCCTTGGCTTGGTGTGGCCTCTGGCCAGAGTAGGGCTAGCCTGGGCTGCACTACTACAGAGAGCACTGCTGCAGGCCTGGGGTGCAGTCATCGATGCCCTGGAAAATGTGAGCATCTGATTTTGGCACCTGTGGTGGGAGTCACAGGGAAGTGAAGACCAGGTCCCTGGACGCTGGCATTGAATAGACTGGGCTCACCTCACCTCAGTTCAGAACCAGTTACCCAATTCAGCTTTATAAAGACAGAGACGGCATCTAATATGGCATTCCTGCCAGCTCTCCTGCCATTGTAAGATGGTGATATGGAGGCTCAGAGAGGGCAAGGTATTTACCTAAGGTCACACAGTTAGTCAGTAACAGAGCAAGTCTTCAAAGGACAACTATACGTCCTCCATGGTGGGGTTGCAATCCTTGATCCCACCTCCCAGGAGATCTTTTCTATTGTAACCTTACCCACTAAAGGTCAGTCCTTGAGACTGGCTCTCCTCTGGCCTGCAGGAAGAACTCAACTATCAGAGGGGAAGGTGGGGGGGCTTGGAAAATACTGAATTCCATTCTTCTCATTGTACAGATGGAGACAGTGAGGCCAGGAGGGGAGAAAAGATCAGTCCACACTGCACATTTCTTCCATGTCATTAGGTAAGATGCAAAGATCAGTTCTACTAGCCTCTCTGGAGATTGTGGGTAAGTAGATCCAGAAGATACACGGGATATAAGTTAGAAAGAGAATGAACATCCTGGCAGGGCTCTGAGCTCATAGAGCCTTAGAGTGTCAGAGCAGAAAGGAACCATGAGAAGTCATTGTAAGCCAAAAGTTTGAAGACTATTTTTAGCCACATAAACTGCACGGCTTGACGCCTAGGTAGAGAACCCAACTCCCCCATTCTCCTTCAGCAGCATCCTCAGACAAACCTGCAAAGAAATCTGGCTGGCTTAATGAAGACGGAGTAGCTGGCTCAAGGTCCTACAAGGAGGCATCCATTTGCTGGTTCTGGTGTGTTTCCTAGGATGCACACTGCCTTTCCGTTAGTCCTCAGTGGGTCTCCCCACCCGCTGCAGAAATGCGAGCTCTCCAGAGACTGGTTTCTTTAGCATCTCTACCCACCCTCTGCACTTGTTATGCTAAGGCCTTAGCTCCGTGTTGGTTGCCCCGAGTCTGCGTGGCCCATGGGTGGCAGGCAGTGAAGGGGAAGGGCAAAGCAGTTGGCAGAGACATAGCCCAGGGCCCTGACGGTTGTGGCCATCTGTGTCTAGACATTGGCCGAACTCTACCTCCAGTAGCGGTGACCTGGGGCCTTTCCTAGGCAGCCCCTGCATGTCTAGGAGTTGCTCAGAGGACTGTGCTCACTGTCTTCTGGCCACAAGATGCATTAGAAGGGGAGAGGCTGGTCCATTCAGCCCCCATGTCTGGGGCTTACAGACCCTTGTGAAGTCCAGGCAGATGGTGGTGGGAACTACTGACGTTGAAAGCCAAACCTGGGGTGAGGAATTCTATGACCTCCTGGGTTCACAGGTCCAGGTGGGAAGCTTTTCACTGCTCAACCAACTTTATTCAGCTGCCATTTTTGAGAATTCCTTCTTGGAGTCCAAAAGTAGCTAGGCCCCTCTCTCTGGATGATATTAGAGGCAGAAAGGAGAATAAAGTTCATGAATTGAGCACCTACTATGTGCCAGGCATTATACTAGGTGCGTCTCTTACATGATTTTATTTAATCTTCAATCCCATGAAACAGGTGATTGTCACCTTTTATAGATGAATGAACCAAAGTTGAGAAACGTTGAGCACCCTTGTCTGGGACCCCCTCGAGCCCCTCCTTTCCGGTTCCCCCTTAGGCTCCTGGACCCTCCCCCTTTAAGCTCTCAGACCCCTCAAGCTGCATGGAGGAAAGTTGATCGGGAGGGGCAGAACGGGCTAGGGGAACAGGAGAACCAGGCCTGGAGGATGCAGAGTGCTACCCCAGTCCGAGGAACTGGAACTCCCTGCGTAGCCCCCTGCAGTGGTTGGGGGCGGCTTGCAGAGAGACCTTCTGGGAATAGAGAAATTCATTAGCGGATATGCGAGTCCCAAACCGATTAACGATTTATACTGTAGGCTCAAACGGCAGGTGGCTTAGGTTTATTATCTGATTTAGCCCAAGGGCCACCCAGTCCCACCCCTCCCTCCTTCTTTCCCTTCTGCCTGCGATCCTCAGACCCACTCAGCCTGACTTGTTCTGGGCCTTTCCTTTAATCCCCGAAGCCTCAGCCAGTTCCCAGGAGGGGAACATGCTGGGGATGGTAGTGGCGGGGAATGACGGGTGGCAGGGTGCCGGGATTACCTCCTGAGCAGCAGGTTCATTTTTAAATCCGAGCTTTGTTCATTTCAGGGACCAAGAGGACTTCATTTCCATTTGGGGGCAGGGTAAAAGGAAAGAGAGTGGGGTACTGCAGCAGGAAGGATGGAGGATCCATATCAAGGGGAACTTCCAGTGTGATCAAGCTTTGATCCCAGGGCTGGGATAAATGCACTGCTCAGCTGTGGGAAAGGGGCTGGGATAGAAATGACACAGGCTGGGCCTGCAGCCAATGGGAACTTCCCCACAGAAGATGCCACTTAAAAGTGTTATTAAACCCTCAGGACTTTTAAAGCAAAGAACAAGGTAACTATGAACACCCTTTAAAGTGATATTGAGAGTTTCCCAAGAGGTCTGTGTCTTTCTCACTTCCCTCTGCCTTGGGATGGAGACACGTGGCTACCCCAATGTCCCTGCCCCAATGTCCCCCAGCCCCTGCTCTGTCCTTCAGCCTAGTCACCTACCCATCTTGGGTTCTGAGCCATGGGGCCAGCATTTGTTTCTCAGTGTCTCTGGAATGAAGAGAGAATGAGCCTGGGTCTCATCTGCCTCAGCTGGGTTCTACCGCCCAGCTAACTTGTGGGGACTAAGAGGCTATGGTGGCCCTGAGCTTCCATTTCTCATCAGCAGCCTCAGCCCTGGGCTGGGAACGTTCCCAGGTTCCGTTAGCTCCAGGGTAGTAGGCAAGAAATTAGGGTAGATTGACCCTACCCCTGCAATGCTGAGCTCTGGGCTTAGGGATACAGGAGGAAACGTCATTCAACTAGCCCTTGCCCAGATCTTGATGTGACTTCCCCATTTCTCATAGGGCCACCAGTTCTCCAGGACAGGAGATTCCAGAGTCCACTTGGATTGCTGCTTCTGTGGGGAGTCCTACTTCAGGAAGTTCTTCCCTGGTGTCTGATCTCAAGTGTTACTGGTATAACCAACTCATTTTTTTTTTTTTCGCATTGTGTCTAAAGAATTGTGAGGGGGAGCTCTCTTGTTTCAGATCACACTGCTAGTAGAGCTCAGAAGATTTGAAAGCACAGGTTGCACTAGGAAGCCTGAAGAGGCTCAGCGTCTGCAGGAGTGGGAATGAGGTGACTGCCCCTCCCTCCTAGCTGCCTTTGAGGTTCCTGTCCCAGCCCCATGAAAAGAGGTCTGATGGGGTGATGAGAAAGGGCTCGGTGCAGCCTCCTCCTAGCTGTGTGACCTTGAATGGAGCTAGTCCTGGGGGCCTGGTCATTTGCCTCCTGGTTAGGGGTCTATCACTCACAATCTCTCATGGTACTGTTAGTCTTGCCTGTTAGTCAATTATTCAGCCGAGTGCGCCTCTCCTAGAACTAGGCACTACTGGGGGTGCGGATGGCAGTGCCAGGAATGTGACTCATGCGGCCAGGCCCTACCCTTCAGAGGCTCCCAGCCCATCAGCCCTTCCTGGCCTAACCTCCTCCTCAGTAAACAACCTGGGCTGGGGCTGGGGGCCGGGGGTCCTTCCAATCCAGCTGAATTGGGTAATTAAAATCTCTCCTCTCCCCCTGACAGATCACCTCCAAGGTCTGTTCCAGCCCTATGATTCTATGATTCCAGCTGGGGGTATCCAATTAACCCTTGTCATGCTTGGCTGGGCTTCGTGGGCTGTGGGGTGGGAAGGGGTGGAGGCACAGAGGTCTGGGGAAGGCCCATTCTCAGTACACACCAGGATGCTCCGCGTCCTTCTTCCCCTCTTCTTCTCCTCCCCCACCTCCCTGCCATGCCATGGTGGTGGCCCTGGGAGTTAGAGCTGCCAGAGTAAGGACAGGACTACTGGTGGATTTGGCTCTGGGGCTGGCTCTGGGGTACTGCCTTTCTCTGGCCTGGGCTGAAGGGCGAGTGACAGACCAGCTGTGGTTTTGCATAGAATCTGCCTGGCTCTTTGTCAAGTCCCAGGCGGAATGTATTTCCCAAGGAAAGCCTTGAAGAGCTGAGGCAGGGCGACATGGGAGCTCTGTAAGCAAGACAGGGTGGGAGCAGGATCACTGGCCAGTCAACAGGCCATCAAGAAACCCTGCATCCTGGACCACGTGTTCCCACCCACCCAAGGCTAGTACACAGCAGCCTCGTCCTGGTGGTACAATTCTGTCCATTATTCAAGGGCATGAGATTTGGGTGAAGATTGAATTCCACTCAGGATGGTGGTGGAGTTATATAGATGTGGCGATTGTCCGAGCTGATGTGGGCCTTAGAGACTGCCATAAACCAGCACCTTATGGGCCACTTAAGACCCTCAAAGTGTTTTCTTTGGCTCACCCAGTGCCTACATTAAGAAGAAATTAGCTGCCATCATTTAAGATTCAGGAGATTTTTATGTAAAAATCCAGATTTATAACTTGTAAAAAAATCTGAAGTTCTAGTAATACTAGAAAACACTCTCACAGGGCACCCAACAGCTGGAGCTGAGCAACAGCTGTCTCCTGAGCCAGGGCACATGCTCTTGGCTTCTTCATGGTCCCTACCTGCCTGAGTTTGCCCTTCATGGGGTGAGTGGGGAAACTGAGGCCCAGAGAGACAGGTTGGCGCTTGCCCAAGGTCACTCAGCCCCGGAAGGGGGGGTGGGTACAGAGCCAGTATCTGAACCCTGGATTCCTGCCTGCCGGCCAACCCCAGGCCCTTTCCCCATCCCCCCTCCTCTCCAGAGCTCTGCCGTGGGCCACAAGGCTCCTCTGCCAGGACCAGCCCCTCTGTCCCCAAGGCCTGACAGCCTCTGTGGCCAGCCTTTGTCGGGCCACCTTCCTGTGTAGCCCCTTCAGCTGCCAGGGCCCCAGCCCTGGCCCAGGCCCCCTTCGGGTGAGAGCAGAGGCGCTGCGGGGTCTCTGCAGCCCGGCCCCATCTCCCGCAGCTCGGAACAAGAATCTCATTAAGTACTGGGGGCGGCTGCCGCCGGGCCTGGGGGCGCCCTGACCACAGAGCTGGCTTCCTTCTGCAAACAGCCCAGGCCGGCCCCGGGCTAGGCTGGGCCGGGGCTGGGCCGGCCTTGTGTGTGCGCACGGAGCGGGCGCCGCAGCGGTCCCTAGGCTCCTCCTGCTGCCTCGGGCCTCCTTCCTCGCCCGCTCGGCCCTCTGCCGGCCCCATCCCTGGTTGGGTCTCCCCCACCGTTCCTCCTGCCCCCACCCCTTTATTTCTCTCTCCCTTCCGCTCCTTTTCTCTCTAGCCCGGCTCTGTTTCTGCCGCATTCTGTCTTGGTTTTGTCATCATTTCTGGCGCAGCCCCATTCTTCTCTGTGGTCTGGTTTCCCACCTCAGCCTCCCCGGCCACCTTCTCCCCTCTATCTCAGTCTTGCTGCCCCAAAGGGATGCCCTTGTAGGATGTATCACCCTCCATCGCCGAGCTCCACTCTCCGTGTCTCCTGGCCAGTCTCTCCGCTTTCTGTGTCCCTCGGGTCTCCCTCACTCGGGCTCTCTGGCCTGCTCTAAGTCTGGGTTTCTGAGGCTGCCCCAAGGCGCTTCTGGGGAGGTTTGCTGTGCTGGATAAACATGGCCCCAGCAGCAGGGCGTGAGGAATTCTGCTGACGGCGCTTTCCTCAAGGGCTGAGGAGGGGCAGTGTGAGCCAGCGGGCAGGGGCCTCAGGGAGAGGGCAGTGTCCTCTCCCCGTGCCTGTGTCCCTGCCTTCCGAGCCTCTCAGCCAGCTCAGAGGTGTCTCCCCAGCTGGAAAAAAAGGACAGGCCCCAAGGGGCTGCTCGCCTACTCCTCAACCTCCTCAACAATCTTCCTGACACACACACACACACACACACACACACACACACACAACAGCACACGCTTCCCCTCCGGCATCTGCAGCTCAGAACCAACTAAATGGAATACAGTCCTGTGTTTATCCTGGCCTGGCCTGCCTAGACCTCAAGGGCAGGGGCTCTGGGAAAGGAAACAACCCCGCGGAGACTTAGAAGCAAAGCACTGGAGGCAAGGACCCATTAGAGATCGTTGCAATGATCAGATACACAAAACGGGTGTGTGCCTGGGGATGCACATGGTGTGCGGCGCACGTGCGGTGGTGTGAGTGAGGCCGTGTGCCTACGCAGAGTGGAGAAGGGGTGCTTTATGTGTGGGTGTGTGATGGGGGCATCAGGTGAGACGAAGGTGCAGGGAGTTTAGAGGACAGATGATGGCTGCAGTGGCAGAGAGGCCGAGGGGCAGAAGGCCTGTTATGGTGGGGGAAACGGTGGCTATAAGTGCGAGGAAGGGGATGAAGAAAAAGGAACCAAATGATGCTAGTCCAGGAGGCTTCCTGAAGAAGAGTCTGGGCCAGATGTGTGGGAAGAGCCTTTCAGACAGAGGAACATCACGGGCTGTGGAGGTGTGTGGAGTTGCGAGAGGATTGCCAATGGTAGGCAGCGGAACCTGCTTCCAGGACAAACATTCCTCTGACACCTACTCCTGGTGTGAACAACTCATGCCAGTTTGCTCAGGACTATCCCAGTTGTAGCACTGAAAGTCCTGCATCCCTGAGAAAATGCTCAGTCCCAGATGAACCTGGACAGTTGGTCACCCTACCTACCTGCTGACCTCTCTACCCAACCTACCTACCAGGCAGTGTGCACCAGATGGTTTCAACCTCACTGGAACCCAGAGTCGGGCAGGGAGAGAGGGGGTGCCTACGGTGTATTAGCCCCATTTTACAGATGAGAAAGGGAAGCCAAGAAAATGTAACTTGCTTTCCTGTCACACAGTGAGTCTGAACCCGAGGTCTGTGTTTCACTGCATTGGTTTTGCTGTTTTTCGTTATTCTAGTCTCTGAAACCTTCAGGGACAAACTTAGTAACCATCCCACTTCTGCGCTCCAACCCCCCACATTCCAACCCCAACCGTTTCAAAGTCCTGACATGAGGCAGTGTCATCTGGACCTACTGCCCGAGTTCCACTGGGCTGCAAATGGGAGTGAGGGTGGGCTAGGGGAAGGGGGGCTTCACCTCCTTCAGCCCAAGGCCTACCAGGGCTTCACTATGGACTGCCACCTGTTAATTTTTTGGCTTCTCCCTCAGCTGGGGGTAGGACCAGCTGCCAGGGGGTGAAGGTGGGAGGCGGAAGCTGGAGGAAGTGCTGACTGGGGGGGCGGGGCGGAGTCTCCAGGGCCTTGCTGGGTTCCTGGGCTCCAGGTGGTGGGTCTGGAGAGGGCTGGCCCAACATCTGAGAGCAGGCTGGGGGTTGAGCCCCAGGAGTCCCACACGGCTGGTCAGCGCCTCCGGTGTGCTGGGGGTGTGAGGAAGCGGCCACAGAGCAAACAAACAAAGCCTGTGAGGACAGGAAGCAATTATGGACCACCCGGCCTAAGCTGCTGAGGAGCTGTGGGTGGGGGGGGTAGGCCGAGGCAGGAACAGGCCGCCAGCTAGGTGTGGCCTGGGGCAAGGCCAGGAAGTAGAATGAGTAGGCTTTTGGCTGGCGGGATTCTGGGGAGGTGATACCAAGTAGCCCCCTACCTTGGAGAAAACGTCTCCCATTCAGAAATTACCTTGGTGGGCAGAGGATCCAGAGGCCTGGTCCCGAGGCCTTGATCTTAGCTCTGGCTGTAGCACTTGTGAGTCTCATCTGGGGCCTGTCCCTTCTGCTCTCTGAGCCTCAGTTTTTCCATCTGTATAATGAAGTGCTTGGCATGAATGATCTCCAGCAGTCCCTCCAGGTTTGATAGTCCATAATGCCGTAAAGTTGCTGAGACCTAAGGATTTATTTTTATTTGTTTATTTATTTATTTAGACAGGGTCTTGCTCTGTTGCCCAGGCTGGAGTGCCATGGCATGATCATAGCTTGGCGTGATCATAACTCACTGTGGCCTCAGAATTGCTCAAGCGATCCTACCACTTCAGCCTTCAGAGTGGCTGGGCCTACAGGTGTGTGCCGCCACGCCCAGCTAGGATTTCTTCGCTAACAAACATTTATTGAGTATCAGTTGTATGCTCAGTATGCCCTGGGCTGAACGGTAGGGTTGAGGGAAGGAATTCAGAAGTTTAAGACTGGTGCTCTTCCTTGAGGAATAATATTATCTTTAAAAATGCTACATATCAAATGTTGACATGGACTGGGAAGTTTATTGAAACGCTTTCACTGAATTTCTTCCTAAATCTGTGAAGTGGGTAGTAATATGATAATCTCCATTTTACAGATGTGGAAACTAAAACTAAGGGATGTTAAGTGACTTGCCTAAGTCTACATTTTTAGGAAGGAGAGACTCAGGAGTGATTTTTTTTTTTTGGTCTTTTTTCTCCCTTTTTATGGAGAACAAGGTCTGGCTATATTGCCCAGGCAGGTCTTGAACTATCCTCCTGCCTCTGCCTCCCTAAGTGCTGGGATTACAGGCTGAAGCCACCATGCCCAGCAGAAGTTTACCTAGATCAGTCTTCCTCCAAAGTCAGTGCTCTGAATCACAGCTCTAATACCGTAAATACTGTAGATGATAAACCATTAACTGCCCACAATCGGTATAATGTGTTTTTCTGTTCATTATCCTATTTCAGCTTCACAATAGACCTGTGGGCTTGCTGGTTCTATTCCCACTTGACAGATAAGGAGATTGAGGATCAGAGAGTGAAGAGCGTGGCTGCCCTCTTTCCAATGCCTGGGGTGCAGCCAAACTCCCTTATTTCCCTACCCAGTCCTGCCCTGGCTCAGCAGAAAGCCAGTAGCACTCCTGTAGTGCCTGGAAAGTGTCCCACTTTGTCAAACGCCCAGCAGGGGCTAAGCAGGCAGGCTGGCAGTATTTGACTCTTTGCCTCGGCCTGGGTGTCTGCAACCTTCCATTTTCTCCCTTCTCCAAGGGTTTACTGAGCACCTGTGATGTACCATGCATTGAACTTGGCGGGGGGGTCCCAGTGCATCATTACCTTCATCGTCACAGCCACTCTGTGAAATAATTTAAACCCTCTTTTTGCAGATGAGAGAACTGAGGCTCAGGAAGCCCCATAGAGCCCTGGAGGATCCCATCCTCCTTCCCTCCCCAGGCCCCAGTGCAGGGACTGGAGGGGCCTTGGGAGTCTTTTCCCTCCCAGGACACCCTTTATGAGCTGCCTGGCCAAAGCCAGATCTTTCTCTCAGCTCCTGGAAGCAAGGCCAGGTTCACCCTCTCTCACAGTGCCCTCCTTCCTTCCCTATATTTCTCCCCCTCCCCTCCCTTCCTCCCTCCCTCCCTCCTTCCCAACTCTGGCTCCAGTTTCTGAGGCTCCAGTTTCTGACGTGCATGGAGCTGGGGCTCTGGCCTGCTCAGGCTTAGGCTCCTTTGGGGCCCTGGACTCAAGTGCTCTTGTGCCACTGGGGCCTTAGCTCATAGGTACTGCCCTAAGCCTTTTGACCGGAATTACCTCATTTACTCCTCACTACAACTTAATGAGGCAGATACTGTTATTATCACCAGCATTCCCATTTTCCAGATAAGGAAATTGAGACATAGGGAGGTAAATGGATTGCCCAAGGTCATGCAGCTAGTAAGTGGCAGAGCCTCAATTCACATCCAGGCCTGCTGATGCAAAGCCACACTTGAAGGTCCTTAAGTGCCATCCTTAAGACACATGGCCTTAACCCCAAGGCAAGAGGAAGTAATTGAGGGACTTAGCTTAGGAGGGACATAATCTGCTTTGCCTATGACAGCAATCCTGGCAGCACCAAGGAGGGATGCTTAGAGGGGCAGATGAGAGGCAGGGACACTGGTGGGGAAGGCTGGGGCAGCGGAAATCCCATGAGGAATGGTGGTAGCCTGGTTGAAGGCAGTGACAGTGGCGGTCAACAGAGAAGAGCAGAGATGGGGGACGTTTTGGACGTGAAGGCTGCTCCTGCTCCTCAGGCTGAGCTGTGTGCCCTGGACTTGTGCTCAGTAAAGGATACCCTTTCTAAATGTTTTGCCCAAAGAGGCACCATATGGACTGGCTGGGCCCCTGACTGGATGGATGGCTGTCTGAGATCAGGGGGCAGTCTCCAGGACTTTTGGGCAGCTGGAGGGTTCCACACTGACCTCTCCTCTCCTGCTCCTAGCTGTGCCCCAGATCGTGACAATGGGGGGAAAATGCAACAGACCTAAGTGTGTGTGTGTTGGGGCGGCATCTAGAAGACTAGACATCAAACTGTTACCAGTGGCTTCTGCTGGGGAGTGGTATAGGAGATGAAGAGAACTTCACTTTCAGCCACATACATTTAGGTTTTCTGGGACTTTCCTTACACAGAACATGTTTAGTTTAAAGAAAAATGATAGAAGTATTTTTAACAGAAGTAAAACCCTAATGCTCAGGGTTGATGTGACTATCAACCTGTCCGATGGAGATAACGGACAGCTCTTTGTAAACGGAGGGCTTGGAATAACTGATTAGTGATAGTCCCACCCCCCCTCCAGTGAAAAAGGGAAAGGCAAACTGTCTCTGGGCTAATTGTCTCCCAGGCTCAGAGCCCCCTGGCTGGGCTGAACCCTGGGAAGTAGGTGGTCAAACTCAGCTGCCCTGGGCTCCTCATTGGTTGCCCTTATCCCATCAGCCCCCCTGGGGCCAGGCAGAGTTTGCACAAAAGGGAGCTTTAGTTGTAGGCCTTTGCTGGGGCCCTGGGAATCAGTGACAAATTGAATGGGATAATAAGTTAATTAAAGCTGTCCCATCTGTGAGGCATCACAGGGCAGAGGAAGAGGCTTGGCTAGGGAGCCACACAGGGCACCTAGACTCCTGCGTCACAGACTCCCTGAGGAAACTTAGGCCAGTCCCTTCCCCCTCTCTGGACCTCGGTTTCCCCATCTATACAATAAGGAGACTGGCAGACATTGTCTCAGGACCATGCCAGCACTAATGTTCCAGGAGTCTCTAATTAAAACTGTCCCCTGTGTATTAATCTTCTTGTCAAGTTTTAATTAATGGCTGATGGAGCCAGAGCAGGCACCAGCTGCCACCGCCCTGCTGGCAGGCAGGGGACACCCACAGGATGCTTGACCTGATAATCACTGCTAAGTGGCCTCTATCCTCATATCCCCATATCTCCACTCCAGGCCTGCTCTCATAGGTCAATACTTTTTTCACTACACTGTACCACTGAGGGTTTTAGTGCTGGTGTGTGTGTATATATATGTGTGTCTGGTTGTGGTAAAGGGTGTATCCTTCATCTCAGGTCTGTGACTAACTAGCTCTGTGTTCTTGGTTTATAACAACCTCTCTGATCTTCAGTTTCCTCTTCCATCTAATGGGAATAGCATTTGGCTGCAAGTAACAAGAAAAGTCAACTCAAAATGGCTTAAACAATAAGCACATTTATTAATCCACAGAATGAGTCCTAAAGAAGGGTTCTTCGATGGTTGGTTTATTCAGCATCAAGGACTCCATTTCTTTCATCTTTCTGCTCCACTAGTCTCAACTCTTGCTTTTTGTCCTCAGGCCTGTCCCTTCATGGTCATAAAGTGGGTGCAGCAGCTCCAAGTATCACACTCTAATTCAACAAAATCCAAAGACTGGAAGAAGTAACAACTTTGCCTTGTGTCATGTTTTAAGAACAAGGCAGCCTTCCCTGAACATCCCAGCAGCTTTCTGTCCGTGCCTCTCATTGGCCAGAATTGTGTTGCATGCCAAGTGGAACCGAACCACATGGCAAGCAGGATGGAGTTATCATGACTGACTTAGACCAGTATTCTCCACCCTGGCTACATGGTGGGGGGGGGGCCTTAAAAATATACCTATGCCCAGACTGCACTCCCAGACCAATTTAATCTCTAGAGATGGGTCCCAATTACCAGTATTTTGACAAAGCTCCACAAGTGAGTTAAATATGCAGTCAGAGGTATGAACCACTGGCTTAGACTAACCAAGATGCAGCCCCTATAGTCCAGCCTCCCATGTGCTGGCTGCTCAGAGGCAGGTGAACAAAATTGGGGTTCTGATAGAAAGAGGCAGTGGTGATAAATGATTGTTAGTGACGCACTATCCATACATACCCTTTGTCCCATATTATCACCAGGAGTGGTGTTTAAATCCCTGCAAACGTGTCCTCCAGAGAGATTTCCTACCAGGACTGGACCTGCCTTTAGACTGTAAGGCTCTGGCTACCGTAAACTGGTTGCTTCCACACCTAGCTATACAGCAGGTTCTCTGGAGACACTTGTTAAAAAGAATGACTCCTGGGCCCGCTTAATGGCTATGGAATCAGAATCTTTTCCAATAGAGCTCAAGAACACGCAGATGTGCTTGTGCGCACATGTACTCTCTCTCACACGCACGCACTTGTTAATTCCTCAGATGATTCTTAAGCAGCATATCCATAGAGTGATGTTTTGGAATGACCGTTCCACATATGTCTCTCATGGGCCTGAAATGGTGCCTGGAAGTCCAGCATTAGGGTCACTTTTCTGAGTTAAGTCATCATCTCTAGTACCACCTCTCCCCCAGCTAACATATGTTGCATTGTTGGTTGTGAAGGAGAGGTAGCTGGAGAGTCACTGAGAGTCTCTTGGCTTTGGTTTCCTTTTTCCTAAAATGAAGGTAATAATGCTCACCTCATCTGTAACTGCAAAGGGCCCAGGAGACCGCTGAAAGCGGTTTGTCACCTGAATATGTAGAGGAGATTGTGTGGAAATATCTGTGCACTGGGACACTGGAACTCAGTGTTCTAGTCCTGTCACTGGGTCACCTTGGGCCATCCTTTTCTGCTCTCTAAACCCCCAAACCTCCATTTTATCATTTGTGAAATGTGAAGGGTTACATACAGGTATAGATTTTTTTTTTGCAGCATTTTTCAGGACAAGAAGAAGAAACTCTTCCACAGAAATCATTTACCACTTTAATCCTGCCATTTCTGATGGGTAGGACAGAGTCTTCTAATTTTGGCAGAGCGGGAGTAGAGGGAAAAGGCTGCATTGCAGGATTCTTCTCAGGGAAGCAAGGCTGGGGTGGTGGTGGGTGTGCAGGATGAGGTTTACAGAAGTCTCAGATGAAAGAGAGAGATTCCCAAAGACCCATGTTCAGGGCCTCTGAATTTCTACTGGGGTCTTTGGGGCCCTTAGCTTTACTCACTGGAGCTTCCATTGTCCCTGCTACAGAGAAGGCTCCCTGCCTTCCTCCCTCTCACCTTCAATAACAATCTATTGAACACCTACTATGGACCAGGCATTGAGGGGTTTGTGAGGCCTGTGGGTCCCAGCCCCGGCCCCCAGGTTCTATATCCCACTCCAGGCCCTGGATCTCCCCGTTTCTCCACTTCTCTTAGCTCCACATCTGGCTCCAGGACAAATGTGTATTTCCTTTCAGCCAGCAGGCCTGAGAGCGTCCATCTGTGGAGCCAGAGCCAGAGCCAGAGGCAGTCCAACAAGGAGCTCATCCATCAGCTGAGCCCAGGCCAGGCTGGGAAAGAAGACCGCGGGTGTCAGGCCACCCAGGACGCAGGATGGGGAGGGGAGCTTCTGGATACGCCAAGGAGGTTTGTTCTGGCTGAGACAGTGTGAGGAGTGGGGAGGATCCAAGATGGAGAGTGGGGGAATCCTGGGTCTAGTCCTCTGAGTACTACTAACGCTTTGCGTGACCTTGAGCCTGTTCCTGCCTCTCTCTGGGCCTCATCTGTAGCATGAAGAGGCTGGATTTGAATCCCAGAGTCATGGAATCTCAGAGTTGGAAGTACCCTTAGAGGCCATCTAGTTCTGGCCCCCAACTGGTGCTTGAATCCCCTTTGCAGCTTCCCGTACACCTGCGCTCTGCTTGCACATCTCCAGTGATGGGAAGCTCCCTTCCTCCAATGACATCCTGTTTATCTCAGCATAGCTGTCTGTTAGACGTTTCATCTGAAATTGGTCTTCCTGTGGCTTTCCATCAAGGCTGCCACCTAACTCATCTCGTCTGCTCTGTGTGACAGCCCTTCAGAGGTCTGAATTCAGAGTTCAGCCTTCTCCACGCCAAACTGCCCCTCTGCCTCCAACTGTCCTCACAGAGTTTGGTCTGTGATCCTTTCATGTGTGGGGCCCATAATTGGACAAATTCCCCCAGATGGGGTCTTGGCAAGGCTGCAGAGGGCTAGAACATCACCTTGCTCCTTCTAGACACAATAGTTCTTGCAGTTGGACCTAGGATCCCATTTGGCTTATCACCTATATATAGGGTTTTCACTAGCCTGTGAGCTCAGTGAAGGTGGGGCTTTACTGACTCCTTTCTGTTACCCCAATGCCTATTCCAGGGCCTTGCTCAGCGTTGGCATCAGAACTTGTGTGTTGAAGTAGCTGAGGGCCAGGGGCCTGTGCGTATGTGTGTGAGTATGTGCACGTGCGAATGCACCCTGAATGCAGTCTGAATTAGAAGAGTCTGCTGGGCCATGGAGGGACCCAGATTCTCCGTAGACATCAGGCAGCTTCCCCATTTCCCCTTGCCTGCTACATTTGGCACAGTGTGGGGCCTGGTGGCACCGGTGTTCATCAGGGCCCAAGCCTCGGAGAGGCTGGTATCTTTGTATATGCGGCCTCCCATGACTCCTGAGAGTTCTGTGTCCCTCAGAGCTCTTTCCAACTCACCAATATTGTTTATGGCCCTTTGCGTCCGACAGAGGCTGGAGGAGGCGTCTGTGTCCCATCCGTTGGCAAGAGTGACCTGGGGATCTGTCAGAGACATTAGGAAATGACTGTGCCCCGTCAGTCGGCAGGGGTGTTCCTGGCTGGTTGAAGAGGAGGTAGGGTGGTGGCTGAGGTCTGCCACTTGACAGGGGGGATTCCCAGCTGTCTGCATGAGGAGGGGGAGTCAGCTGCCCTGGCAGGCGGCTGGGATATCCTGGCCATGCCTACTCTGACGTGGCTCGTGTGTGTGTGTTTGTGTGTGTGTGTGTGTGTGTGTGTGTGTCCTTTTACCACTCAGCTGTCATTAGCCCCAATCACCACAAGGGAAGTCAGCCTTGCCAGAGCTCAAGGTTATGGGAAGGACACTCCAATTATTCTAAAGTCATCTGTCTCTGTCCCAGTGGAGTGGATAGCCACTGGCTTCAGGGCTGGCTGGAAGGAGCACATGCCAGGGATGGACAGGGCAGATGAAGGGAAGGAGGAGGAAGATCATAAAGGGAACCCAAAAGCCATCTTGAGCAAAGGATTCAGCAGAGGCCTCTCTAGACCCACAGCCAGGGACATTCTGGGAGGCAATACAGCTGCTGGAGCAAGAGGGCAAGCATAAGCTTGGGAGTTGGAGGGCCCTAGATGCTAGTCCTAGTTCTCCTGCTTTCTGGCTGCCTGGCCATTTTCTCATCTGTGAAATGGGGGATCTTACGAAAAGCACCAAGTTGGGCCATGGTATTCACCCAGGAAATGAATGGCCTTTCATACTCGTCCTTCGTTTTGAGGCTACCAAAGTGAGGCAGGAGGTGGCTAGCAAGGGCAAGAAAGGGAATTGCCTTTGGGGGAGGGGTCTCTACCAGGTTCGTATGGATCCTGGTCCAGAGTACGTATTCTCTTGGGTCCTTCCCCTTGACTGGGAAGCAGAGTTGGCATAGACAAAAGGAAGGGGCCAGAGTCCCTGTGTGTGACTTCTTGGCCAGGAAGAGAGGGAAGGAGGCAACCACAGGCAACAAATGCTGCCACCTGGAAGTGACATTTCCCATCTATGGGATCTTTCTAGAAGACAGGGGCTAAAGACATGCCAACTTCACAGCCTGAAAGGCCCTTCTTCCTTCCCTCCCCAGAAGGGGAGAATGAGTGTTGGTGCAAATGAGGAAACTGAGGGTCTATCCAGCGACAACTTCTAGGTCACGCAGCTGTGATACTGACATACTGTCCCTTTAATCTGCTATATAATCACCCCACCTCCTCCATCCCACTCCCAGCATCTTAAGCCCCAGTGCTATAGACTGACTACTCACGGTTTCCAAACCACTCTGCGTTTTCCTGCCTCTGCTATTTTACCTCACCCAGTTCCTTTGGTCTGGAATGTCACCCCACCCGGTCCCACCCCTCCTACTTCCACCCTTTCTCATCTCCTGGGCTTGTGGAAGTCCTCCTCATTCTTCAGAGCTGTGACGCCTGTTCTGAGTCCCCAAAAGCTGAAGGACTTCCTGTGCTCCCAGGGGGCTTTGTTGCTGTCTTGTCTTGTGTCACTAGATGCTGTGCCCACAGAACAAGATGAATCTTGGAGGTGGTTGAACCAGAACTTCTCAGTGTTCTGAAAAGAAACTTGAGAGGGCCAGAGAGAGGAAAGAGCTTGAATACTCTCCTGTGTTTCTCCCCACACCCCCTGGCTACTGTTTCACAATCTCTTTGCTATTGGAGGTCCTCGGAGCTCTAGACACTCTTCCGTTTTCCCTGCTCCCCTTCTTTTCCTCTCCTCAGGGAAGTTCTTCTCTCTGATCTTGGCCTTAAAGATAGTATTTCACCTTTGGGAGGCCGAGGCGGGCGGATCACGAGGTCAAGAGATCGAGACCCTCCTGGCCAATATGGTGAAACCCCGTCTCTACTAAAAATACAAAAAATAACCGGGCATGGTGGCACGTGCCTGTGGTCCCAGCTACTCGGGAGGCTGAGGTGGAAGAATCGCTTGAACCCAGGAGGCGGAGGTTGCAGTGAGCCGAGATTGCGCCACTGCACTCCAGCCTGGCAACAGAGCAAGACTCCGTCTCAAAAAAAAAAAAAAAAAAAACAACAAAAAATACATAGTATTTCACTTTCTTTCTTTCTTTGGAAACCATGCTCACTCTGTCACCCAGGCTGGAATGAAGTGGCAAGATCATGGCTCACTGCAGCTTGGACCTCCCCTGCTCAAGCGATCCTCCCACCGCAGTCTCCTAAGTAGCTGGGAGGTACGTACCAACACACTCAGCTAATCTTTGTATTTTTTATAGAGATGGGGTTTTGCCATGTTGCCTAAGATGGTCTTGAACTCCTGAGCTGAAGCATTCGTCCCAAATCAGCCTCCCAAAGTGCTAGGATTACAGGTGTGATCCACGGTGCCTGGCCAAGGACAGTATTTCTAATTGCCTCCAGGTCATCCCCCATCAGCATGCCCCTGACTCACCTCCAGTTCAATGTGTCCCAGTGAAATCCATTAGCTGCTATCCTCTCTAAACCTGTTCCTTTCCTTGTGTCCCCTGTGCCATACCACATCCTCACCAGAATGCTGGAGTCATCCCCTACATCTCTTTCTCTCCCACCCTCATCACATCCAATTAATTGCCAAATCCTGCCCCTTCTACCTTCAAGGCATGCTGAGTCCACCTTCTCTCTCCAGCTCCACGGCCTCCACCCTGGTCCAGTCCTCATTATTTGTTGCCTGTGGTTGCCTCCTTCCCTCTCTTCCTACTTCCAACCGTGTTTATGGCCACCAGTCCATTTACCACAAGGTAGTCAGAGGGAAGGTTTCACAAGGCAAAGCAGATTATATAACTTCCACGCTCAGCAACTCCAGGCTTCTCAGAGATTGAGAATAAATGTTGAGACATTGCAAGAGCTCCCCCTTGCTCCCCCTCCTCTCTTGTGTTTCTCTTCCCTGCTGTATGGAACGTGCCAGGCCTCATCTGCTCCTGAGCTTTGCCCAGACTGCAGCTTCTGCCTGCAATACCTTTCCCTTCACCCTTCACATGGCCACCTCCTCCTCAGCCTTCACACTTCAGATTATAGATTACTCTGATGTGTCCGTCTTTTCTTTTCTTTTTTTTGAGACAGGGTCTTGCTGTCACCCAGGCTAGAGTGCAGTGGCATGATTATAGCTCACTGTAACCTTGAACGTCTGTGCTCAAGCGATCCTCCTGCCTCAGCCTCCCTAGTAGCTGGAACTACAGTTGTGTACCACCACGCCCAGCTAATTTTTATTTTTTCTTTTAAAGGTAGGGTCTTGCTGTGTTGCCTAGGCTTGTCTTGAACTCCCAGCCTCAAGCGATCCTTCCATCTCGGCCTCTTAAATCGCTGGGACTACAAGCGTGAGCCACCATGCCCAGCTCCTGATGTGTCTTTTAGGACCCAGCTCCAGTGCCACCTCTTACTGGAGGCCTTCCCAGACTTATCCTCTCCTCCAGTCTGGGTTAGGTGCCCCTCCTGTGGGCTCTGATCCCCTTCTACCACTCTCCTCTGCTGCCCTGTCAAGTTCCTATCACAGCATGGCTCATCAGGGATTGTAAATACTTAAGTACCTGTTTGTCCCCCTTCCACTTCCCCCTGCCCTGACCCCACCAACCCCCGCAACTAAACTAGGGGCCAGGAAACTACAGCCTGCAGGCCAAATCTGGCCCACTGCCTGTTTTTGTAAATTAAGCTTTATTGGAACATAGTCATGTCTATTCATTTACATGTTGTCTATGACTGCTATCATGCTGCAATGGCAGAGTTGAGTAGCTGTGGCACAGACAGTCAAGCCCGAAATAATTGCTATCTGGTCCTTTACAAAAGAGATTGCTGACCCTCTGCCCCACAATGGCAGGGACAGTGTCTGTCAGTTCATTGCTAAACCCTCAGCGCCCAACACAATGGCTGGTGGTTGACAGGTGGTCAAAAACATTTGTCAAATAGTGGGTAAAACATACAAGGTCACAGAGTAAGTCTGATTAGACCCAGAATTCCTGGATCCGCAAGTATGCTCTGACCTTTGATTTCTCAGTTCTGTGTCCCCAGAGACAAGAATGAGATCAGATTCCTTGTGTGCTCTCAGCCTTCCCCAGAGCAGGGCCAGGCCCAGAGAGCTCACTGACTGACTGCCCAGAGGACTAGGCCAGGGAGGAAGGTAGGACAGTGGGAGCTGCTCTGAAGGGACTCTCAGTCACCTCAAGGCTGTCCGTCACACTAAGGTGGTGTTTCTCAATCAGAGAGGATTTTGCACCCCAGGGCACATTTGCCAGTGCCTAGAGACATTTTTCGTTGTCACATATGGGGGGCAGAAGAGAGGTGGCTGCTAGAGGCATTTGGTAGGTAGAGGCCAGGATGTAGCTAAAAACCCTACACCCTCACATAGCAAAAATGATCCGGCCTAAAACGTCATTAGTGCTGAGGCTGGGAAATCCTACTGTAAAGTGAGGGCCCTCAGACCTGCATGCACATTAGAAACACCGGATGAGTTCTTGAAACTCACCAACACTTGGGCTCCTGCCTAGACCAATTAGAACAGAACCTCTGGGGCTGCGGCCTAGGCATCAGCATTTTATAATCTCTCCAGGTGATCCTAATGTGAAGCCAGGGTTGAGAACCTCCTCTCTGGGGAAAGTTTATAAGGACAGACCCCACAGGTATCCCCAAATCACCCAACATGGTCCTTGCCTGAAATATTTGGCTCCACTGTCAGGCCCTGGGGCCTGCTAGTCATTTTGGTAAATCTGGCTGCTACGCTTAGGGGGTATCTTTGAGCACTGAGAGGCAAGGAGAGCTCCTCTCTCGCCTTCATTTCCCCGGCCCATCTCTGAAGGAGGAGGGGTGCTGTTGGAGGATGGGGGAGGGGGACTGGGGAACACAGCTGGGATTCCAATCACCTCCAACCACAAAAATCCGTATCAAGCTATCTCTCCCCCTCCTCTCCTTTCCAAACTGGGCTATACAGAAGCACCTCACTTCCTGAAAGCAGCCCAGAGGCCCCAAGTTGATGCAGAGAGGGGCTCCACAGCATGGATGGTGAGGAGGAGCACAGGGAGTCCCCCAGCTTCCTGAGTTGGCCCTAGTTTGGGGAACATGTGTGAATGTCCAGAGCTCTCTGTATTGCTTAAATCCAATCAGCCCCTGAACTTGAACAGGCTTCCGGGCCAGGAAAGGAGGGTATTGGGCATGTGAGGGGAAGGGTGGTTTCTTCACATGGACAAACTTTATCTGTCCCTGGAAAATAGCAACTGGGTATCCATTCCAGAGTGCGGTCCTGCCCCTCCAGGGAGAGACCCCCACCAGTCTCTGCTTCTCTCCTGGGCTAGGCAAGCCCTGATTGCAGGTTAGGAAATTCTATTCGGCACTGCTCAGCTACTGAGTGCTGGGAGGAGGGGGAGGCCTGAGAAAGCAAGGTCAGATTTTGATGGGATTCCTGAGCAGGAAGACTTCTCAAACCCAGGGGGCTGCTGGGAGTGAAGACTGGAGAGGCCACAGCTCGGCCAGAGTCTCACGGTAAAGCTGCAAGGAAGCAGGTAGGCTAGGCCAGATCTGGGCATCAGGGTAGATTCCTGGGACCTAAGCTGGCAAGCTGTTGCCAGAGGGACAGAGGAGAGGCAGAAGCAGAATGAAGCTGAGAGTGAGATTCACACGGCATAGAGTTATCCCTGGCAGGGTTGGGTGGCGGGCAGTACATTAAATTACAGACAGGCTCCAGAGAGCACCTGGCTTTGTGAAGGGAAAGGAAGAGGGTTGGGAAATAGCATGTAGGTAGCATTAGAGTTATACCCTGAAGCATGAGAGAGAAATCAGAGAAGAGTAAATCAACAAGAGAATGAATGCCCAGAGGTGCATTGTGTCTGGGACATGCTGCACTGGGCCTTGTGGGTAGAGCACCCAGGGTAAGTAGGCCAGAGGTGGTGCTGAGGCCAGAGAGGGGAAGAGCTGTGTGTTCACCTGGCTGAGAAACCAGACTTTATCCCCAAAGTCACGGGGAGCTATGGCTGTACTTGAAGCAGGGTAAGTGATAGGATGAGATTGGATCTGCTTGTGTACATATACAACATTAGCTCCCTTCTTGGTTGGAGGCTGCCTTGGGGTATGGGTGGGTCCATGACCTGAAGATGAGGGGACCCTCTAGAGGCTGTGCAATGGACTGAGCCCAAGAGGTTAGTGACAGAAGGCACAGTAAGTGTTGGAGAGCCACTGTGGAGCTAGACAATTTGAAAGGCAGGGTGAAGAAGACTGCAATTTGGAAACTCACATCAGAGTTTTACTTGATTAAAACATTCAAATGGCTCCTGACAGTCTTGGGATAAAGGTTAAACCCCTTCTAAAGGCCTACAAGACCCAGGTGCTCATCTCCAACCGGGCATGGCCCTCACCTCCCAATTCTTAGCTTCAGCTCTCTCTCTGCTGTGACTTCTTTCAGTTGCTTCACTCATCGCTGCAGGACACCCGCACCCCCACCCCCAGCCCCTCACCTCTGGCCTTTGCATCTGCTCTTCTCTCTACCTGGGATACTCCAGCCTTCCCCATCCCTGAACCCTAAGCCTAACTCAATGACCCTACATGCTGGGGCTCAGTCAGCTTTCTGGAAGGTGTTCCATGATCCCTACGCCAAGCCAGAATCAGATACTTCTCTTATGGGCTCCCTCAGTCCCTTGTACTACTCTCATCTCAGCCCTTAGTAACCTGCCCAGCGATTTTCTGGTTATTCTTCTAACAAGACTATAAGCTGAAGGAAGGCAGGGATCATGACTCACTTGCTCATTGCCATTCTCTACCTCCTTGCACAGTGCCTGGCACATGTTCAGAAAACGTGGAAGGCAGGAGGAAGGCAGGAGGAAGGCAGGGAGGAAGGAAGGCAGGGAGGAAGGAAGGCAGGAAGGAAGGAAGGCAGGAAGGAAGGAAGGGAGGGAGGGAGGAAGGGAGGGAGGAAGGGAGGGAGGGAGGAAGGGAGGGAGGGAGGAAGGGAGGGAGGGAGGAAGGGAGGGAGGGATCAAGAGTGATGCCCAGCTGAAGAATGGTGACATTCCTCCTAGAGACAGAGGTTGGATTTTTTTTCAGGGATGGTGGATGGGTGAGGGAGAGAGGAGTTTTAGTTTAGGCCCTGTTGAACTAGAAGTATCTGGGGGTCACCCCTGTGGAGGACAGATGGAGTAGGCTGTCAACTCTGTGGGCCTGGAGCTCAGGAGAGCAGTTTAGACTGGATTGGTCTGCCGAGAGGTGAGAGCGAAAGCTGTGGGAATGAATTTGAAACTTGATGTTTTTGATTCCTAAGTAAACAGCCAGCCAAGAGCCAGTATATTTTGAAACACTGGTGGCCAAGGACGTGACAGAAAGAGGTAGAGGGGAGGCGTGGGGGGGGGTGGCGCCCTCCCTCTTATGGGGTCGAGGGGGTTCCCCTTCTCTGGAACTGCCCCAGCTGTCACACAGCTCTGCAGGGAGAGAGGGCCCTGTCTAGGGGGGGCTGGCTTGGGAAGGAAGCTTGGCTTCTCTGTGTTCCCTTCCCCCAGCCAGGTGCCTCCAAGGCTGCCTGGGTCCTTTCCCCTGCCTAGAGCCTGTGGACCCTGGTTTGCTGTTAGTTTCCCATCTCCATGGATTCACCAATACCCCCTTCCTCACCACCTCTTCCCTGGCCTAGGTCGGCTCTGTAACTCAATGCTCCTGTTCCTTCCTTAGCTGGGCCCAGGAACCCTGCCAAACATTGCGCTTCCTGGCCTGGAGAAGACTCAGGCTCCCCCTCCCCAGTACCACTGCAGCCGCTGGCCCCTGAGCCGTGTCATAGGCTGAGCAGGGACAGGAGCTGACGGGGAGCTTGACTCCAGGAGCCAGGGTACTGGGTAGCGGGCCCAGGCCCCTGCTCCTGATGCCAAGCAGGTAGCATTCCAGTAGAGGGTACGGGGGAGAGACAGGGACTGTGGGGTATTACAGACAAGGTGTCAGGGCTGGGGATTGCCCAGAGGTCTGGCAGGCTAGTGTTCGTTAGTACACTAGGAAGCAGTAGGTCAATCAGTACCGATTCAAGTTTTATTTGCAGCAGGCCAGGCCTTCTCACTTCCAGTCTCAGAGTTGTCACTGAAGGTGGAGGGGCCACCTAAGGGTCTAGTGCTTCAGGCCCGACATCAAATCCTAGCATCTCGTCTTCCTTGCTGGGTGATCTGGGGCAACTAAGTCACTTTATCTGTGCCAGCCTCAATTTGCCCATCAGTACAATGGGATTGAGAATAATGCCTTCCTCCCGGGGTTGTGGGGGAGGATTAAATGAAGGAACATATGGGCAGCACTTTGTAAACAGTAAGGGCTGTAATAGCAGGGGTAGTATATGTGTCTACATGGCTAGGATGAAGAAGAAAAAACAGGTGGCTCTCTGCTTCTGTCATCAAAAGATGAAATACTGTGGGATTCCTTGAGGTCTTGGCCCGTGGAACGTTAGGGCTCAGAACTTCGGTTTCATCTTTTGCTGGAGGACCTTCAGCAAGAGGCTTGCCTTTTCTGAGCCTCACTGAGCTGTACAAATAGGGGCAAAGAAAGGGGAGAATTTCTCCTCCCCCTTCTCTCTCTACAACTTCTCTCCCTCCCTGTGGCTGGTGTGGTGATCAAAGGAGAGGTTCACACAGAGGTGAGGCCCAAAGGCCAGCGCCCTTCCCCAGATGTGGTGTGTGTGTGGTGGGGGATACAGAAGAAATGTGGACATGTGGAGGGCAGGGCCAGGGCTGGTCTGTGTGTGCGTGTGATCAAAGGAGTAGGGTGGGGCGGGGCAGGGAGTAGGGGGTGAGTTCTTTGCATTGCTGAGGGTTTAGTCCTTTCTCTTGGTTGCCTAGATGCCTTGGTATTCACCTTCTCAGTGCTCACCACGGGGCTGTGTCCGCAGCTCCCATTCAGGTCTAGTGTGAATGAAGAACAGGCCGGTTGGTGGCTCACCTGCCTTGCTAGCTGTCCGGGCCCCAGCCTAGCTGGGTGCCACCTTACCTTGCTGCAGCATGTGCACCCATGGATCGCTGGCTCCCTGGACCGACTGTTGGAGGAATATACTGCCGACAGTCTGTTCACGCTCGACTGTCTGAGAAGGTGTCCCATTGCCCCACTGCCCGGCTGCTGGCTTTCACTGGCCTCTTGCATGTGTGCCGTTGGATGGGTTGAGCCTCCTGGCTCAGGGTAGCCACCCCTGTGTGGCAGTGTGGGTGTGTGCAAGCCCGTGCTCTGCCCTGGGCTGCATGAGGCAGACTCAGCTCTGCATCCTGGGGCCTCCTCCAAGGGAAGATGGGAGCAGAAACGGCAGCTTTGTTCTGGAGGAGAGGAAGAAAGATGCAGGCCCTCCTGGACCCACTCCAGTGTCCCACGGGCTCTGGCTGCCAGCTCAACCAGGAAATGTGCCTTCTAAACAATGCCCAGGCCAGCCTGCCTTGAGCTCTACTTCCCATCCTTGGTCAGAATCCTGGGGGGAGACGCCTTGACCATTGTTCTAAGGGACAGCTCATCAAGGTCAGGTCCAGGCCAAGCTGGGTCCTCAGACCCCACATTCTGGGAGGAGGCAGATGATGTCCCAGAGAAGCAGTTCTTCCAGCCTTTGTTCTTGGCTGGACAGGAAGACCATACGGGACACCATGGTTTGGGGCGGGGAATGGGGCAGAGGCAAGCTTTGGGGTAAAAAATTTTCCTTTTTGTTTCCCTTGGGAAGGGTTTATGATGGGGAATAAACTGAGGTAGAGAACAGACACTTGGCCCAGGATCATGACAGAGTTGGAATGGCACCACAAACTGGAAGAGATGGCAAAGTGGACTTAGTTTTCCTCATGGGGGCAGGGACTTTGTCTTGTATCCTCAGTGCCTGGAACAATGCCTGGCACATAGGAAGTGCTCAATGCGTCTTTGTTGGAAGTGAGGAACCCCTCTGCTTTCCATCTGGTGCTCCACTCACGTGACTGAAGGCTGCCAATGCTTATAGTGCTGTAGAGTCGTAGAGAAACCTGGCTTCCAATTCTGTCCACATCACTTTTTAGCTGGGTGACCCCAGGACTCAGTTTCCTTATCTGTCTGATGGAAACAGTTATTCCTATCTCTGAGTTGTTGGGAGAATTTTTCGGAGACGGCTTTGGGAGCTTTCCAGGCACACGATAGCTGCTCCTTCGAGTAAGTTCTCTTCCCCTTTCTTCGCACCAAATCTTCTCTTTTCCAGGCTAGACAGCCTGGCTCGGCAGTCACAGACGTTTCTTATCTCTCTCAATGAATCCTTGCAACAGACGCCGTCAGGTGCGGTACAGTTAATATCCCCGTCTTACAGATATGGAAACTGAGGCCTGATGAGAGAGATTCTGGCCATACAGTAAGTAGTGGAGTCAGGATTTGAACAGCATTCTGTCTGGCTCCTCGTCTCTTTCTCTAACGTAACACTTGATCTTCTCATTGACATATCGCTTATGCCTTATACTCTAGTCATGTGACCTTGGGCACCTTACTACATCTCTACCGAGCCTCGATTTCTTCAGCTGTCCAATGGATTAATCATCCCCGAGTCCCGCAGCCTTGATGACAATCCAGGGGGGGTGGGGTATAGCTGCCATTCTTTGCCTTTCCCCTGCTTCTCTCTGAGTGATTGGCAGACAGCAAGCCTCTGAATGCCATCCTCCCCAGCATTCCTGGCAAGGCAGCTGAAACTCCAGCGCTTTTGCTCTCTTTTCCAGGAAGCATATCTGAATGCAAGTGAGTGAGAAGGACATTATTAGAGGGATAACATTGGGTCAACTCTCGTTTATTAAAACAGCAGTAAATCATTTTTTACAACTATTATTAGCAACAAATGACTTTTGACACACTGTGCAATTGATTGTGACACACCAGTAGGTCATGACTCCTCAGGGAGAACTGTTGGTATTTCTGATAGCTCTTTTGGGAATGTGTAAAGTCCTATGGAAATGGAAGCAACGATTAGTATTGTTATAATAATTATCATTGTTCTTAGTCTGGAAGGCATGTAGCGTAAAGGTTAAGACCATGGGTTCAGGAGCGAAACTGCTTAGGTTCAAATACTTGGCTCTGTCATTTCCTAGCTTTATGACATTGGGCAAGTTACTTGACTGCTCTGTGCCTCGGTTTCCTCGTCATGATCTCATTTAATCCTCAAATGAGATCATGAAAATAAAGTGCTTTCAGAGTCTAGCTCAAGAGTTAGCAAAGTACAACCAGAAGGCCAAGTCTGGCTTACTGCCTACTTTTGTAAATAAAGGTTTATTGGAATGCAGTCATGTTAATTTGTTTACCTATTTCCTTTCTTTCTTGCTTCCTCCCTCCCTCCCTCCCTCTCTCTCTCTTTCTCTCTCTCTCTTTCTTTCTTTATTTCCTTCTTTCTTTTTTCTTTCCTTTTTTTTTTTTTTTGACAATCTTGCTCTGATGCCCAGACTGAAGTGCAATGACACAATCTTGGCTCACTGCAACCTCCTCCTCCCGGGTTCGAGCAATTATTGTGCCTGAGTCTCCTGAGTAGTTGAGACTACAGGCATGCACCATCACATTCAGGTAATTTGTGTATTTTTAGTAGAGATGGAGTTTCACCATATTGGCCAGGCTGGTCCCAAACTCCTGACCTCAAATGATCCACCCGTCGTGACCTCCCAAAGTGCTGAGATTACATGTATAAGCCACCACGCCCAGCTATTTGCCTATTTTCCATGGCTAATTTTGTGCTACAACAGCAGAGTTGAGCAGTTGCAACAGAGACTGTTGGCTTGTGAAATCTAAAATATTTCTTTGACCAGGCAGAGTGGCTCACACCTGCAATTCCAGCACTTTGGGAGGCTAAGGAGGAGGATCACTTGAGCCCAGGAGTTCAAGACCAGACTGGGCAACATGGTGAAACCTCACCTCTGTTAAAAATTAAAATATTAGCTGGGCATGGTAGTGTGCACCTGTAGTCCCAGCTACTCAGGAGGCTAATGCAGGAGGATTACCTGAGCCCAGGAGGTCAAGGCTGCGGTGAGCTATGATCCCATCCTTGCACTCCAGCCTGGGTGACAGTCTCTTGCTCTGTCTCTAAAGCATTAAATAAAATAAAATAAAATAAAATAAAATATTTATTCTCTGGTCCCTTACAGAAGAAAAATATCTGCCAATCCTTCTCCCGGTACACAGAGGAATTGCTCAATTAATGTTGGTTGTTATTATTTCATTTTATTCTTCAAAAGCCCATTCACTGTAGACATGAGGGATGCAAGTTCAGACAGGGGAAATGATTTGTCCAAGGCCACACAGCTAGGATGATACAGGACTGAGAATGGAACCTAGGCCCCTTGACTCACAGTCCAGGGAACTTTCCAATATATGATACTGACCAACGATCCTCCGTGCTTGAAGTCCTTGGGCTCAAAGTTCTTCCATTAGAATGCAGAAAGAGTTGGCTTAGCTCCCAGGCCACAAGATACCAGCTGCCAAGCGCAGCAACACCTCCTTCCTCCTTGTGCCAGAGGTTCCACCAAACCAGTAGGCACAGAGCTGCTTCTTTGCCCCACACAGGTCTTTCAGCACCCTTCTCTGCCTTCCTATCCTTGGGCCCATTGCCTCGCTAGGCCAGGCTGGGGTAGCAGTCTTGGGTGATTAATGTTGTTGTCTGACACTCAGGATTCTGTTATCTGCTTGCCGGCCTTGCCCTTGTTCTTGTAATGGGCTGGTTTGAGGCCATTTACATTTCCTTTGGTGTACTCTCCTGTCTGATAGCAACTATGACATAATTATGCTGCTCTCCCTTATCCTTAATCCTCTCAAACTGCCTACTTATCTTTAATTTCCTGTTCATTTCCCTTACTGGGGAGTTAAGTAGAACTAAGTCAGGCCAAAAGTGATGGGGTAGTGTGGGAAAGTTCATGGATGTTCACCCTGAGTCCCTGGAGCCCAAAGAGGTAGCTTGGGCTCCAGAGCCTGTGGAGGCTGGCAGGATACACCACTTCTCAGCCTGGACCCACTCTGTTAACAAATATAAATCATTGGTAGTGGCAGGAATGGGAGATCTCTGACGTCCCTTCCTCCCAGCTTGGACAGTCTAGGTTCTTGAGACCTAGTTTCAGTGGGCTCAGTAACCTCCAGCCTCTCCACCTCCCCTAGCTACCCATATTGAATACTGTACCATCAAATACCTGTCCTGGCTGTCTCTAGGTCTCATTGACCCAGGAGTACCAGGCCTGGGGAATAATCTAGCTAGAGTGTGTGTGTGTGTGTATGTGTGTCTGGGGTGTGTGCGTGCATATATGTGCAGGTTCACACATGTCCCATGACCACAGACTCTCCTTGGCATAGGGTCCAGCATATGGTAGACACTCTAGGTGTGGCACTTCCTTCCTCTCTTGGGTGATCATAGTGTCTAACACTGGGCAGAGCTAGTTGGGCTGGCACACAGTAGGTATTCCATTAATGGTTATCAAATGACTGGATCGAGTAGGTGCATTCTTCCTGCAGGTGTGTTCTGTGTTTGTGAGTGTGTGTAGCGGGTGAAATGGGTACAGTCTAGGTAATGATGACAGAGGAGTGTGTGCTCTATGAGTGTGTATATGGTGTGTGCCGCACGTAGGCACAAGTGTGTGTGCTGTGCTGCTCTGTCTCCATGGGAGTAGGTACAGGCAGGAAAGTATAGTAGTTTAGAATTTAGGGCACAGGCTCAGAAGTCAGACTGACCTGGGTTTGAGTCCCAGCTCTGCACTTTCTCATGGTATTACTTTGGTCCCTGAGTTTATCTAAATCCCAGTACCTTCACCTGTAAAAAGGCTGGAGGGTGTTAAAAATGGCAAATTCACAGGGATGTAGAAAGCATTAAATGTGCTAGTGTAGGCAAAACTCTTAGCACGTGAGTTGGCACATAGTGAGTTCACAATAGGTGGTTATTATTGATGGTGATGATAATAATTGGAATGCAGAGAGCTTGGCTGTAGGGGCATATGTGCCCTGTGGGGGAGTGTAAGTGTGTGCGTGTGCTGTGTATGCTGCTGTGGGACACAGTGTGTAAAGAAAGACCCGATGGGAGAGGTTTCAAGTGTTGGGCAGCCCCTGGGGATGCCTGCCTGAAAGGGAAGCCCAGAAAGCAGGGGGCAAAGGCTATGTGCAGGGGACAGAGGAAGCTGAGAGAAGCCCAGACTTGGGTAGGAGGATCTGATGACTTAATGAGCCTCTTCCCCCTCTCAGTAACAGGATTAATGGGATGAAGTGGGCAAAGGACGATTTAGCTGGAGATTCAGGAAACAGCTCCCGACAGGGCAGTCTATTAATTTAAGAAATGGTCTCTCCCAGGACCCTCCGTGGCTCTCACCCAAGGCATTGCAAACCCTTGCCTGCCCCAGAGAAGGGAGGAGAGAGCTGGGGATGTGAAGAAGAGAGAGTAGGGAGCCAGTGCTGGGAGGCAAGCTGAACGGCAGACTGGGAAGGGTGAAAAATGTGCAGGGAGTGCTGGAAGAAGAGGTTTGAAAATTAAGGAACTCTGGGAATGAGGAAGAGGAGAATGGGGGCTCTGGAGGAGACAGAAGGGAAGAGGAAGGTAGTAGCACTGGGAGAGCCACCTCGTCCTTGTCCCTGTACCTGATGGAGTCTCCTTTAGGCCAGGCATTGCAGGCTGTCAGTGGGTCATGGGGACTTATTCTAGGGCTGTTCCAAGCTCCAGTGACTGGGCTTGCAGTTGAGAACATGGAAGATGACCACAACTCCAGGGTGACTCAGAGGCACCTGGATATGTGGAAGACATGTCCCTTAACCAGAGACTAAATCTAAGAGCCAGACACTCTACACAACTTAGTTCTCCTCCGGGGCATCTTAGCCCACCTCTGTGCTCTTTCCTTTGACTTGAGTCTGTCAGAACACCATCTAGCCTGGCTATGGCCCCTGGTCACTTCTGAGGTTCAGATGAGGCTGATCTGTTAGTCGCATGTCCTCTGAGTCGGTGGCTGGTTGCCTCTACCACCTGCTGCTCTAGATCTAGAGTCCCGTCCCACTTCCCTGCACTCTCCAGGATAGATCTGCACCCTGAATGGGTCTGCCTTCTTTGGCCACAGTTGAGATGGACATCTGGGGACTCCATGTTTCCACACTTTGGGTCTCTGCCCTCATTCTCTTTATTTTCTGTTCAAGGACCTATCTATTGTTTGTCAGTCCTTGAAGGTGGGGACCGCAATGATACATTTCGTTAATGGTAAAAATGATAGTGGTGAGCATATTACTGCCAATAAAGATATTGACAGTGTCAGTGGTAGTGATGAAGGTGTCAATAATAATGATAGCACTGATGGTGACAGTGGCGATGAAGGTAATGATGAGGATGACAATAGAGGTGATTATAATAGAGGTGGGATGAAGACAAGGACAGTGATGCACTCGTGGTAAAGGCAAGGATGTTAATGGATTTGGTAATGGTGACAGAGGTAGTAATGATGATGAAGGAAATGATGGCGGAGGTGACGATGGTTATGTTAGAGGTGTAAATGGTGGCAAAGAAGAGGATGAGGGTGATGATGATGATTGAAGTGGTAACAATAGGAGTGAAGATAACAAGGCAGAGGTAGTGACGGTGGTGATGATAGATGTGGTACTTGTGATGCTGAAGGTGGGGGATGGTAATGACTGGGGAAGGTGCTAGTGATGCTGGGAGCAATTGTGGAGGCAGTGACGGTGATAGCGGTAGTGGAAGTGATGGTGAGGATGGTGATATTGATGGTTGTGATAGCAATAAAATCAGCAATGGGGACAGAGATGAGCATGGGAGTGGTAATAGCAATGGTTATGATAAAGACTGGAGCAATTAAACATGGTGATAGTGATGATAATTATGATAGCCAAGAAACCAGTAGGTCTACTGACTGGGTCTGTATCTTCTACCTTACTTTTATTCCAATATTTTTCTGGCAATACGCTCCAGAGTATTTAGCTTTACTTTCCTTTCCATCTTTCGCTATGTCTGAGGAATTAAACAATTGAGCTGACCAATGAAGACATAGTGCAGCTGCTGGTGTCTAGAAGAGTAGTTGGGTTCTCTGGTTTCTGTTGTTGAGAAAGTCATAATTTAGGTGGTATCATTCCCCCATTTCCACTAAAGTCAAAACGGGAAAGAATTGGCATCAGGAAATAAACGTAGAAATCACAACGAGCCTCCTGATGGTGAAGAATGCAATGCTGAAAAGTTAACCTGAGGATGGCTGTGGAATGTTCTACCTTTGAGGTGGCTCAGAACAAGCCAGAGACCCCCACTGGCCTGCATGAATCATACCAAAAGGCAGGGGGTGAACACCATGAGCTCCGTAGATCAGGACCGGCTTCAGGAGTCTGATTCTCTCGCTTGCTAGGCAGAAAAAGGAAGTGAATTTGTCTGCTGAAACCTGGGGTTCCACCTCTGAGGCTGATGGGTGAGGAGATGAGAAGAGAAGGGCAGGGGAGGGGAAGAGGCAATGCAATCTGGTGGTTTAGAGAAATGTTACTGTTCTTGTCCAGATTCCTTGTGGTTCTGAGTGGGAGGTGACCCAGGATGTGGGCCTTTGTGGCGCTGCCTCCAGCTTTGCATCTGCCAAGAGGCCGCCCTTCAGGGACATGGCTTTCCTCCCCCAGCCAGGCTGTGGTAAGAGGGAGGGGGAGAGGAAGGAAAGTGGGAGGGGACACTGCTCACAATTCCCGGGAGGAATCTGGTTTCTCCCACAAACTCTTGGAGTTCTTACCTCCCCCGCAGTTCCCCTTTGCCCTCCCTCTTCTCAGTTTCCTGATTTCTGAAGGCCACTCACTGAAGCCCCACCAGAGACAAGCTTCCTGCAGCAACTGGATGGGTACCAAGGCAGATGGTCACATGTTAAGGAAGGGGACACATAATCTTGCCCAAATAACATAGGCTTTAGAGTCAGAAGCAGGGCCAAGTTGTAACTCCATTACTTACACACTGTGTGACTTTAGGCAAACCAATGCCATTCTCTGAGCCTCAGTTTCTCCCTCTGTAAAATGGGAACTGATGTCACAGAGTTTTAGAAGAATTAAATGAGATAATGTATGTAAGGTGCCTAATACACTACTTGGCACCGAGTAGATATTCAAGAAATATTCATTTTTCCTCCCTTACCCCCATCTTTTTTAGGCGAGAATAGACATGGCTTAATCCTCTTACCAGGCTTCCACCTGGGCACAGACCCTTCTCATCGCACTTGCTATGCCATCTGAGCCTCCTCCTCACATTCTCCGTGAGAATGGTGATGTCCACATTTTCAGATTAAAGGGGCCATGCATTCCTTCTTAACTTGGGTGCTGAATTTGGAGTTGGAGGACTTGCTAGCGGTGTGAACTTGGTAATTGCTTAACTTTTCTGGGCCTCAGTTTCCTCATCTGAAAATAGGGATAATCATCCCTGCTCTGCCAGACTGGCAGACTTGTTATGAGATTCCAATGAGATCATGCTTTGGGAAGTGCAAAGCAGTGGATACATGTGGGTATTATTAGCTCAGTCCAGGAGGGAGGTGAGGCTTAATCCCTGGAGACTGGATTAGCACTCACCTCATGGGGTTTTCGTGAAAGTATCCAGAGGTTCAGGGGTGGCTGGGGACATAGAATTGGAGCCAAACCATGAGGTTATCCATGTGCAGCTTGGGCGGGGTGGGACAGGGGGAGTTCATTTATGTCTTTTGGCATAAGTCACATGTAAATATGTCAATTATGGGGTTTGAGTCAACTGCCTGGGGACCGCTTGAGCCAGATGGCAACCCCAAAAGGCCGATGGCCTCCCTCCCTTTCTTCCTCCCACCTTCTGCTTCTCTTGAGGTCAGAACTTGAGTTGCCCAGTGTCTGAAGTTGGCCAATCCTTCCCCACCTGCCACAGGGAATTGTCGGCCATGCCCTTGTGGGTGACCTGAAGTCTGAGTTGGGTTTTGCTGAGTTGAGAGTTCTGATGGCTGCAGATGTTGATGGTACTCTCTGCCTACAGGACATGGGCCCAGTGTCTGAGGCCTCACAGCCCTCAAGCCCTCATGGATAGCCTTTTTCTCACATGCGTCCTTCTCCCTGGTTGTCCTCACCAATGGCCCACTCTTCTTTCTCACAGTAATGGCCAAGTTCTTCCCACCTTAAGCTCTCATCAGTGGGTCCTCTTCTTCCTGAGCAGCATCTAATTCTCCACCCACTTTTGGGGCAGCCAGGGGGCCCCATGCCTGACACATGCCCTAGGCTGACCACTCAGCCTCCAAGGACATTTCTTTGTCCTCTGCCCCAGCCTCTCATTATCCTCTGAAAGCCTCTTTTCAAAGCCCCACCCCATGCCAGCCTCCAGCTCTGGCTCCCCACTAACCCCTAGCCCTGCCTCCCCTCCCAATCCCTGCCACTGTCATTTTCCTGAGGGAAGAGTCCCAGGGAGCCTGGAGAGTCTCCTTCCACCGTTTCTTTCCCCCTCCACCCGTCTTCCTGTCTTTCCACCACAGCCTCTCCTCTTACCTCATGACTCAGCTTCTATCTCAGGCCCTGCTGGTGATGCATTCTTGAGCCTCCCCCTCCCCAAGCAGCCTGAACTCTGGACGCCCCCTCACCCCAAGTCAGCATGGGCCTTGCCTAGCCCCCACCCACAAAACTCAGTCCTGTTAGCCCCTCCTTGTGGGGTGGCCCACAGCAGGCAGCTGCTGCCTGCAGTTCATTGGTGGGGACCACATACCAGCCACCCCTAGAGCCGGAGTTCAAACGTGGACCTCCTAGCATGTGTTTGATCAGCTGAGGCCAAATCCACAGCCTTCTAGGAAATGGTGCCTACCAGCTCAGCTGTGCTCTGGAGCCAGGGTCCTAAGGCAGGCCTGACATGGCCAAGCAGCCAAGACATGTGGAGGGGGAGGAAGGGTGAGGAGGGAGAGCTCTTCTCTCTCTCTCTCTCCGTGTGTGTGTGTGCGTGCATGCGCGTGTGTGTGTGTGTGTGTAGCAGGGGTGATGAATGGGGGGGCTGGTGGTGATGTGTGTATTGTGTCACTGTGTTGGAAACTGCTGGGTCACTGGGATGCAAGAGTGCTGTGCACTTACCCCGTGTATGGCAGAGGGTTGGAATCACGGAGTGTGGTGCTGTGGGAGTGGTATGTATGTTGTGTGTCACTGTGGTGTGCATGTGTGTGTGTCGGAGGTGTCTGGTGGGATCTCATGTAATATCACTGAGTTGGGGATCGGTAGGGGACATGTGTCACATGGCTGCAAGTGTGACTGGGCTGTGCTTAGAGACTTGGGTGTCATGATGTTGGTGTGGGGTAGGGACATGCTGTGTGTCACTAGGTGTATGGGTCTGTTGGGAGGCTGTGACCTGTGTGGTGCAAGGTTCATGAACCCCAGACTCAGTTCCCAGTGCCGGCAGCTCAGAGCTGGGAGTTTCCAATTTAGGTGAATCAGGGCCAAATTCTTGTATAAGTTGTCCTGCTTCCCATCCCACCCCGCCCTGCAGGTCGGGTCACCCTCAGTTCCTGTGGTTTAATCCAAACCATCGGCTGAAGTTCCCTGAATACTCTGCTTATGATGACCAGAGTAGGAGGAGGCCGAGGCGAAGCAATGGGAGAAGGGGGAGGAGAAGGAGGGGAATGAAGCGACAAGAAGAGAAGGAGGAGAAAGAGGGAGGAGGAAAGGAAGGAACAGGAGGAGAGAGACAGAGTGAAGCATGGGGAGCCAATGGGAGGGGTTACCCAAGCCCCAAAACACTATTCTAGGCTCTGGATATGCAGTAAATGCAAGTGAGACAGCACGCCTAAGGCCAAGTTCAGGGAGCCAAGGGAGGACCAAAGGAGGGCCAGTTGGGTGGACCTTGTTTGATGTGGGGGAGCAGGAAAGACCTTCTAAAGGAAGTGGTGTTTGAGTTGATGTCCGAAGGTGTAATGTATGTGAAATCTTCCCTGGTTTTTGATTCCAGCACTTGGGAACATTTTCACTTGCTTCCTGGGCTACCCAGGCTTAAGCTGAGGATGTTATGTTTGAATTATTCCTCTTCTCCGACGTCCAATCAACTTGGCAGACCTAGCAATGGCTCGTGTATTTAATCGTTCACTCAACAAATAGTCCTTGTGCCTGAATTCTGCTAGGCATTGAGCCAGTACCTGAGAATCCATCTACAAGCAAGCAGGACTAGGTTCCTTCTCTCATAGATCCTGCCTTCTTCCTCAGCACTGCCTTCCCACTGCCACTGCTCAGGTTCAGCCTCCTACCTGTCCTCCCCACCTCTGGGAACACCATTCTAACTGCACCCCGGGAGCTCTCAGAACTGTATCCATTCTGTGTTCATTCAATAAAAGCCATTGCAACCCTACTGTGTGCCTATAGTCCCAGCTACTAGGGAGGCTGAGATGGGAGGATCGCTTGAGCTTGAAAAGTTGAGGCTCCAGTGAGCTGTGGTCATGCCACTGCACACCAGCCTGGGCGACAGAGAGAGACCTTGTGTCTAAAAAACATGAAAAAATAAACAATGATATATTTGGTATGTGAGAAGGTAGTACATGCTTTAGAAAAATAAAAGGAGACCTAACAGGGACTAGAGATGCTGGAGTAAGAGGCAATATGCAGAATTACTTCAGACGGCCAGAGTAGGCTTCATTGAGAAGGTGATATTTGAGCAAAGACTTTAAGGAGGTGAGAGAATTAGCTATGCAGATATCTGGGGAAAGGTCATTGAGGGAAGAGGGAGCAGCCAGTGTTTTAGGCTGTGAGGCAGGAGCAGGCCTAGTGTATCTCAACCCCAATGGCAAGAACAGGCCACTGAGCACTTTGCAGGGGCACAGGAAGCCCTGAAATGCTGCATGGAGCTCTTGCTGTTCAGGCCAAGCCTAGAGCCTCGTCCCAGCTTTGGAATCCATCCAGTGGCGCGTTGTTACTATTGCACATCTATCACTAGAGTTTATGTGGCCCTTGCTGAGCCACAATCTTATATACTCTTTCCACAACCCTGTGCAGTAGAGATTTGCATCCTCATTTTACCACAATGGCAGTAATAACTGCCACTTACATGGTGCTTACTCATCATCCAAGATTGTATTTATTCTAAGAGCTTTGCTTACAGCGAGTCATTTAATCCTCATGTCCGTGCTGTGAGCTAGATTATGTTATCAACTGCATTATACAGGTGATGACATTCAGGCACAAAGAGGTTAAATGACTTGTCCAAGGTCACGCAGTTGGTAAAAGCAGAGTTGGGATTCAAACGGAGGCATTCAGGCTCCAGCATATGTGCCCTAACCCCTATGCTAATGGGAAAACCAAAGCTCAGAGACTGGAGTAACTTGCCCAAGGTCACACAGAAAATCCATGTTGAAGTTCATATTTGTACTAACACACCTGACTCAGTTCAGCAATTCCTCCAATGTGCCCTGCCCTTCCCCTAGCTTTCTACCCTAACACTCCAAGCTGCCACAGACTCTGAAGGTCAACTGTGATCTTTGGGCTTAATCTTCATTTTAAAATATTTTCCCCTCATCCCCTCCCCTACTTGCATGTGTCCAAACAGAAACTTGGAGGTTTCCCAACAGGCCATGCCCTGAATGGCAGAGACTGGGAAAGGGGGCTGAGTTGCCACCAAGTGGGTAGCATTTGCTGGAGGCATTTTTCCGTTCATAAGTGTCTTCTCCCAAAGAGATCCGAGGGAGGAGTGCCGTGGGCTGGGCTGGAACAATCTTCCCAAGCCTCCCCAGAAGGGGCACATGTTTGTGGAGCGTTCACATGTGTGTGTGTGCCTGTGTTCATACGTATGTCTGTATGAACAAGGGCTTTGGGGGATAAGGTGTATAGGTGTCGGAGTGTGTGTCTATGGGTGTATGCCAGTTTATCCATGTCTCCATGTGTGTGAGTAACTGTAGCTGGGTGAGTGAGTCCATGTGGGTGTGTGTCTGCCTGTGTGTGAGTATGATGGGGAGTGTGCATGCGTCTGTGTGTGGGGGATGAGTGCAGGGGGCTCTGGAGCTAACCGCTGGGCCCTTCTGCTGACTTGACTGGCCTCAGCCTGTCCTGCCCACCTTGGGCACACCTGTTTGTCTTACAGCCCACATCAGAGGTCCCCTGGCTTCAACTTCAGCATCCCAACTCTCTATCTGGCTCTCTGCCTCTTCCTCTAGGCCTCCAGGCCTTGCCCAGGGGAAGCAGAGAGCATTGGAAGGAAGGGAGGGGACACACGAGCCCAGGATCCTGGGACCCCGCATGAGGTTGTTCCTGGGGGCCTGGGTTTGGGCCTGGGCTGTCACCATCAGAATGGGAAGAGTTATTAATGTTGAAGCCATTGAACACTCCTATGTTCTCCCCCGTGGCACAGATGGGGACTGTGTCCATCAGGGTATAGTCAGGAAAACAGAAATCACACTAAGTCTTCAGCACAGAGAATTTATACAGGGATTTTAATCCAGGTAGTGTAGACTCTGGAGCCAGACAGCTTGGGTTCATGGCCTGGCTCTGCTATTTACTTGCTGTGTGGCTTGGGGTAAGTCAATTAACCTCTCTGTGCCTCCGTGTCTTTGTCAGGGAATAAGAGATGATAATAGTATGTCACTCGTAGGCTTGTAGTCAGGGTTAAACAAACCCATGTGGAGAAAGGCGTTTAGAGCAGTGCCTGGCCACATAAGTGTTCAGTAAGTGTGAGTTGTTCTTAGCAGTAGGACAGTGTCTGTGGAGTAGAGATGGAATTTCTGGGTTTCTAGGATCTATCCTACCTTAGACAGTTACTTTCCTCTCTCTAAATCTCCACCTGCCCCAGCATCAGGAAATCCTTGGAGGGAGTGGACGCTGGCCACAGACAGAATGCTGGCAGAAACATGCAGTGAACAGCAACTTGCCACCAGCCTCCGAGCCAGGGCCCCTCACCATCTTTTTCCCAGAGCACTGTTATTCAGCTTCCATATGTGCCTGCACATCTGGATGGACCCTAGAGACTCAGCCCATTCCAGGCGTGGCCTCAACCCTTTAATCCCAGCTCCTTGAACATCCCTGCACACCTGCACAGCTGATAATTCACACAGGGCGCACCAGCCATTAGCTCATTTGGCAGGCAAGAAAATCCTAGGAGATTGAGATTTTTTAAAACCGTTTTCTCCCTCCCTACAGACAGAAGCTGGGTCTCAGAGAGGATAAGCAACTTTCCCAGGGACACACAGCTAGTACGTGTCAAAGTCGAGGCATGAGCTCACATCGGTCTGGCTGTAGGTCCACGTTCATAATCACACCAGCCATAGCTCCTGTGGGTCTATAGACATGTCTGCCTCCCCCAAGAGGAATCCAGGTCCTCTGAGATCTCTGTGTCCCTATGCCCAGCAGTGCCTAGCAGTGCTTGGCACAGAGCTGAGTGCCCAATGGAGCGCTCAGTGAACATCTGCAGAATTTGAGTGATGGCGAATTGGCAGCCCATATCTCAGCCTAGAGATATGTTTTGGTTAGATTGCAGAATGTTTCCAGGAAGTTTAAGATTAGTCACCAGGATTGCAAAAGAGGGCAATTTTATATAAAAATCCCGGATTTCCTGCTCTCAAAAAATTGAGGAGCCCTGAGAACCCTAGGCTTCTATTTCAACGTGGCGACAATCAACTCCGTTTGAGTAGCCGATACTCCAGAAGATGGGGTACATGTTCACCCTTTCGCCACAGCCCCCACCACTCCCTGTTGTCACCCTGGCTGCCATTCCTCAACCTGCTTGTATGTTTCCTGTTACTAGTTGTTTCCTGCCATTCCCCACTTGGCCTGAAGGGGCATTTGGGCTGGTGCCTTCTGGGGCAGACTGTGAGACCAAGGGAAACACTGGGGGCCAAGGCAGCTGTCTACCCACACAAGCGTTCCAATATTAGTTTTTGCTTGTATTCGTTTACCCCTCTGCCCATCCATCTGAGCCTCTTCCCTCCACCCCATCCAGAGAAGGACATATGCCTCAGGCACAGTTTTGTTGCTCTTAAATAGAACTCTGGTATGGTAGTGGAAAGGACAGTTCTCTGGCCAGAGTGAAATCAGAGGATGCTCCCAGAAAGAGGCTGCCTCTGAGTCTGGAAGAATGGGAGCTGAAGGGAGGATAGAATTAGCAACTAGAGCAACAAAGCAGGGAGGGATCCATGTCTGGATTGTGTACTGGGACACCTGAATGGGCTAAAATGACTAGATCCAGGGTTGAAGAAGGACAGCCGGAGAAAGTGGGGAAGGGAACAAACATTTGCTGAGCCCTCATTTCTGGAGACTCCTATTCCCTGCCTGGTCCCCTGAGAGGGGACCACGTAAGGAGCTTGTTCAGTTCTCACAGCAATCCTGTGAATCCAAGGACCACTGAATCAGTTGTTAAACATGAGTAAACTGGAGCTCAGAGGTTGGGGGACTTGCCCACAGTCACACAGCTAGAAAGTAGAAGAGCTGGGATTCCCCACAGGCCTGCCTACATGTTGGGAGAAGAGGGATGAGGAGTTATAGAAGGCTATAAGAAGATGAGTGGCTGGATCTCCACGACTTCTGGACCATAGGCAGGTGGCCCAGGGGACACGGAAGGGGAATCCTGGCCTCTGCTGCCTCCTTCTACCCCCAATGTCTCACCCTCTCCAAGTCTGGTGTCTCCACCTCCTAAATAGCAATCCATCCCTACTGCCTTGCCTCTAATCCAGGCCTCCCTCACCTCTTCTGGACTATGCAGGAGCCTCCTAAGTAATCTCCCCTGTTTGCATTCTTTCTCACTTCCAATCCACCCTGCAGCCTCAGCCGGAGTGAACTTCTGAAATGTTGAGTCAACTGTGTCACCCCCCCAACCCCTCAAGCTCACCTCCACTAGGTAGATGGGAACTCTCCAAACAGCTCCCTTTGCCTGGAGGGTTTGCTCTTCTGCCAATCCACTTTGCCTGAACTATCTTTTCAGTGCCTTCACTCCTTATGTACCTAAGAACGCAGTTTACGTGTTACTTCCTCCAGGAAGCTTTCTCTGACTTCTCTTCTTCTCCCATGTGCCCCTCCCTGGGCCTTCCAAAGCCTCCTGGGCTCTCTTTCACCATGGCCCTTTCCTCATGTAACCCAAAATAAAGCACCTTCCTTAGCAGTCTATCCGATGACACTGGAAGTTTCTCCAGGTCAGGGCTGAGGGGAAGTAGATCACGGTGGCTAAGAGCCTGAACTCTGGACTCAGACTGCTTGGCTTTGAATTCTGGTACTCCCATGTAGTAGATGTGTGCACCTACTAAAAGGGAAGTCCCTTTGCCACTCTAGGCCTCAATTTCCTTCTACTAAATGTGAATTATGCAAGCATCAATCTTCCTGGGGGCTTTTGTGAGAAAAGGAGAGTCCACATAAAACACTTGGAACGGCACCCGGCTTATAGTAAGTGCTCAATAAATGCAGCTATTGTGACTCACTTCTGTATCCCCCAGGGCCCAGCACAGAGTAGGTATTTGGTGGCAGAATCAGGGACCTTGAGCACCCTGTGTCGGGGGAGACTGGACTTCTTGGAGGAGGTCCTAGCTGGAAGATGAGCCCCTTGCTAACTGGCTAGGAAGAGGGTGAGGGCAGACATGGCCCCCAGGGAGCTATTATTGGAAGCACAGCAACTTCAGAGCTAATGGCTCCTGCATGTGGCAGCTCCTATCTGATCCAGTCACCAGCCTCCCCCATCAATGTGGTTCTAATAGTCAGCTGACACCTCATTAGCCTAAGTCCAGGACCAATTCTGCTGCCACGCAGTGAGTGAGCAAGCCGCTGGGGGGCCAGAGTCTCGTTAGGGCCTGGCCTTCACCAGGGCCAGAGGGCCCACAACATGATACCGGCTCAGGGCCCAGTCAATGTGTTTCCAATCAGCAATTAGTCTTTAATTAATGGGGCTGCGAAATGATTGCTTTTTTGTCTGAATGGTGGCGTGGGCAGGGAGCCGGCAGGAATGGCCATCTGGGGAGTGTTAAGTTGGAGTTACAAGAGGAGACATAAAGGAACCAAACACCCCAATTTGGGCCCAAATCATGGCCCTGGGCAAGCTGCATGGCGCCCAGCCCAGTGGCAAATGAAAGCCAGACCTAGGTTCCTGGTGGCACCTGTTCCTTCCCAGGCTCCTGTGTCCCCAGTAGATCTCGGGATGGCCAAGAAGATATGCTCTCAGGGCCTCAGTTTCCCCAGGTACAACTTGAGGGGTTTACTGGAGGGTCTCTAAGGGCCCTCACAGCTCCAGTGCTCAGAAAGCCTTTTCCAAGTTACAGATGACTTGGGGGGAAAGTTGGCCTCGTGGGAGGACGCTCCTTGACATCCCAGCTGAGCCTCATCTGTAAAATGGTGATAATCATTTCTACCTCCTAGACTTGTTGAGGTGGAACAGAATTCCATAAACGATGAAGTGCTGTGCTTGACAGCTACAGCTTGGTGCTGAGAAGTCATGCCATCAGCTCCTGGGGGTTCCAGTGTCTCAGTGCCTCTGAACCTGATTCTCACCATCTACTCTCACCCACCAGAGCAGGGAGAGCTAACGAAGATGGAAGCCGCCACACGTATTGAGCAGCTGCTGAGCGTGTATGTGTGCATTATCTCATTGAGTCTTCACTACAGCCGTCTGAAGTAGGTATTATTCTGATCATCCCCAGCTTACAGAAGAGGAACCTGAGCTACTGAGCAGTTAACTGAGTGGGAATCAAACCCAAGGAGGCCCGACTCTGGACCCCGTGCTCTTAATTATTATTAAGGGGATGGCTTCTCCTGGTTTGGGGAGGCTCCGTCTTAGGTAACAGTTTGGCATTCTCCCCTGATATCTACAACCACAAGTGAAGGACGTCAGCCCTGGCCAAGCCATTAGCAATAAATACATTCCACCTTCTCATGGTGTGAATGGGAAGGCTGAGACTGAGAGGGCCAGGGACATGCCCAAGACCACCGGTATGTTGCTGGTGGTTCAGGGCTTGGGACCCGGGTTACTGACTCCCAGGCCCAGTGGATTGGAGCAAAATCCCATCCCTTTGGACTCCTCCCTTTCCCTCATCCCTGACATCCTATTGATTCCACCTTCTAAATGTGCCACTGATCCATCAGTCCCTCTCCATCCCATGTGTGTCTGCGTAGGGTGAAGTCCTCTCCGGCTGCCTCCTATGCTGCTGGCTCACCCTCCTCAGTGGCTTCAGGATGAATCTTCCAAATGTACACTTTTGACCCTCTTGCACACTTGCTTAGAAGCCCTCCGTGATTCTCTATTGCTCGCTGAATTAAGCACAGACTCCTTAGTCTGCCATCCGGGGCCTTCTACGTAAAGCCCAAATCGACTTTTCCAGCTTTAACTCCATTTTTTCTGCTTATAAATCTTATGTTTTAGATTTATAAGCCAAAGTGGACTCATCGAAGATTGATTTCCTGCCCCACAGTGGTGTTGTGAGGATTACATCGGTTGCTGTACATAAGGCCCTTGGAACAGTGCCTGGCACAAAGCAAGTGCCATATCAGTATTTGTTAAACAGATGCAAAAAGAAATATGTGGGCCTGCCTTATCTATGCTCAACTCCAGACATGTTTCTGCTAATGGGGTTTCCTCTACCTGAATTCCATTTCCACCACTCTCTCTGCACGTCCAAATTCTACCAAGCCTTCAAGGCCTTTGGCTGTCCCATGTCACCCCCTCCAGGAAGGCTTTGTTGATGTCTTCTGCCTTGGTCTCCCACCAGCACTGTCTTTGTCCTTTCTCGTGGCTGCCTTTAATTTTCAGAGTGTATGCATTTGCTCTTGAGTAGCCTTTAACTCCTTGAGGGTAGGCAGTGAGGAATAAGGTAAAGAACACAGGTGTGGGTATCAGGCTGACTACAGGTTCAATCCGGGCCCTGCCACTTTCCAGCTCTGTGACCTTGAATGGGTGACCGGGCCTTTTTAAGTCTCAGTTTCCTCAGCAGTAAAATCATCCTTACCCGTCAGGGGACTGTAGAAGAGTTTGGCCTGAGAGGGCATAGACCTTCTGGTGCACAATGGGAGCTCTCACCTCCTACCTGTTTGTTCTAATGAACTAGAAAGGAGTCCTGGTGATTGTGAGTTGAGGCCTGGCCTACTTCTGACCTGAGAGATATTTCACAGGTGACTTGACTTGATCCTATACCCTGAGGCCCAAGTGACTGTATCCTTCCCCAGTCTTCCCTGGCTCAGCCTTCAGCACATGCATAAGTGACCTGAGCTAATCAGAACAAGAGTCAACTGCTCTTGTGTTTCTTAAAATGAACCTTGCCATTTACTGAAGAGGGATGGCTACCCTAAGTCCGTGCCTTCTGACAGTTTCCTTCCAGTCACCTTTAAGGAATCGGAGAGCAGAAACCCTGGGAATCCCCCATGAGTGCCAGTCAAGCTGTCAACTCCCCATGGCTTTGCCTAGGCTGCTCCCTTGGTCAGACTGTGGGCCAGCTCTCCTCCAATTCCCTGCCTCACATTAAAGGGGTTTGAGAACTACCACCATGACTGGATCACCTTCTGAGTATTCCCTGGAGGGCGGACTTGGAGCAGTATAGGTTGTATAGGAAGGCAAGAGGCCTGGCTCTCACGCTACCAATGACTGTGAGTCCCTGTGCCAGTGCATTTTCTTCTTGAACTTCATAGTTCTCATTTCTAAAATAACACAGTCTAACCCTCCATTATTTCTCACGTGGATGACTGCACTAGCCCCTAACTGAACTCCCTGATTCCACCTTTAATCCTTTGTATTGTTGTAACAGAATAGCATAGACTGGGTAATCTACAAAGAAAAGAAATTTATTTCTCATAATTCTGGAGGCTGGGAAATCTAAGAGCATAGCATCAGCATCTGGCAAGGGCCTTTGTGTTGCATCATCCCATGGTGAAAGGCAGAAAGGCAAGAGAGCACGTGGGAGAGCAAGAGAGAAAGGGAGCCGAACTTACCCGTTTATCAGGAGCCCATTCCCGCAATAATGAACTCACTTCCACGATAATGGCATTAATCTATTCAGGAGGGCAGAGCCCTCATCATTTAATCACCTTTTAAAGGTTCCCCTGTCAATAATGTTACAATGACAATTAAATTTCAACATGAGTGGCCAGGTGCAGTGGCTCATGCCAGTAGTCCCAGCTACTCGGGAGGCTGAGGTAGGAGAATGTTTGAGCCCTGGAGGTCAAGGCTGCAATGAGCCAAGATCACGCCACTGCACTCCAGCCTGGGTGACAGAGTGAGACTGTCTAAAAAAAATCAACATGAGTTTTGGAGGGGACATTCAAACCCTGGCCCCCCAAAACTCATGCCTTTCTCACATTCAAAATACATTCATTCTATCCCAGTATGCCCCAAAGTCTTAACTAATTCCAGGACCAACTCAAAAGTCTAAAGTCCAGAGTCTCATCTAAATCGGACATAGATAAGACTAAAGACACAGTTCGTTCTGAGGCAAATTCCTCTCCAGTTGTGAGCCTGTGAAATTAACAAGTTACATGCTTCCAAAATGTAATGGTGGTACAGGCATAGGGGTAGACATTCCCATTCGAAAAGGGAGAAATAGACAAGAATAAGGGAATAACAGGCCCCAAGTAAGTCCAAAACCCAGCAGGAAAAACAATATTAAGTCTTAAAGCTGGAGAATAATCTCCTTTGCCTCTAAGTCCCATATTTTAGGCACACTGAGGCAGGGCTCCCAAGGCTTTAGACAGCTCTGCCCTCATGGCTATGCTGGTTCAGTCTACCCAGCAGCTCTCACGTGTTGGAGTCTCATGCCTGCAGCTCTCCCAGGCTGGCATTGCGCTTTGGTAACTCTACAGTTCTGAGATAGTGTCAGTCCCACTCCTATGGCTCTGCTAGACCTAGTGGGGACTCTCTGCAGTGGCCTCACTCCCATTGTTCCACTAGGGATTACCCTAGTGGAGGCCCTCTGTGGTGGCTCTGCCCCATGACAAGCCTCTGCCTGGGTCACAAGACTGTCTGTGACAACCTTTGAAATCTAGGTAGAGGAAGCTATGCTCTCACAGCTCTTGCATTCTGCATACCTGCAGAATTAGCACCACGTGAATGTCAAGGTTTGCAGTTTGTACCTTTCAGAGCAGTGGGTTGAACCAACCTGGGCCCATTTGAATTATGGCTGGGCTGGCTAAGGAGTGCTGCATTGGAATTTGGGGGAGCAGAGACTCAAGGCATTTCTGGGCAGCAAGCCATGGAGGGTGGCCTGGGCCCATCTCTTAAAGTTATTCTGCCCTCCTAGAGCTCTGGACCTGTGATGAGAGAGGCAGGATCCTCTTTGAGGATTCTCTGAAGTGCCTAGGGAATAGTTCTCCTATTATTTTGACGATCCCTTCTATCCCTATTAATCTTCTTAGTAAATGGTCACTAGGCCACACCTTTTGTTTGCTCTCCTGAACATACTTTTTCATTCTTTACATGGCCAGGCTCAAAATGTTCAAAATCTTTCTGTTCTGCCTCTTCTTTAATGATGCATTCTGTCTTTAAGCCACTTCTTTTCTCTCACATCTTAATGCATGCACTTAAAAACAGCCATGCAGCTCCTTCTATACTTTGCTTAGAAATTTCTTCTGCAAGATACCCTAATTCATCCTTCTTAAGTTCCATTCTTTCCGTAACACCAATGGGCATAGACGCAATTCAGCCATGTTCTTTGCCACTTCATAACAAGGATGGTCTTTACTTCCACTTCCAATTAGATAGTCCTCTTTTTCATCTGAGACCTCGTAAGATTGGCTTTTACTGTCCATATTTCTGCAAACATTCTGATAATGACCACTTAAGTAATCTCTAATAAGTTTTAGACTTTCCCTATAGCTCTTCTCTTTTCCTGAGGCCTTACCAGAATCATCTTTAATGCTCTTCATTTATGAAAATCTAGGTGTTTTCTAGGTTGCTCCTCTAAGTTCTTCCATGCTCTACCCATTACCCAGTTCAAAAGCTGCTTTCATATTTTCAGGTATTTGTTATAGCAACAGCTCTACATCTTAATACTAATTTTCTGTCTTAGTTTCTTTTTGCTGTTATAACACAATACCACAGACTAGATGATTTACAAAGAAAAGAAAATTATTTCTTACAGTTCTGGAGGCCTGGAAGTCCAAAAGAATGGTACCAGCCTCTAGTGAGGGTCTTCGTGTTGCATCATCCCATGGTGGAAAATGGAAGGACAGTAAAGTATACACAAGAGCAAGAAAGAAATGGAGCCAAATTTATCCTTTTATCAGGAGCCCACTCCTGCAATAATGAACCTATTCCCATGATAATGGTGTTAACCTATTCATGAGAGCAGAGCCTTTGTGATCTAATCACCTCTTAAAGGTCCCACCTCTCAACACTGTTACAATGGCAATTAAATTTCAACACAAGTTTTGGAGGGGACATTCAATCCATACCACACCCTTTCCCTCTTTCCCTCTATAGGCTACTCTCAACACAGAAGCCAGTGAGATCCTGTTAAACCATATACCACGCCATTTCTTGCCTCTGCTCAAAATCATCTCTTGGCTTCTCATCAACCATAGTGAATGTCAAAGGCCTCACAATGATCTAGAAGACACTACATCATGAATTTCCCAAATCAACTGCACATTGGAGCCATCTAGGGAGTTTAAAAAAATACTGGTGTCTGGGGCTCAGAGGTTCGGGTTTAATTGGTCTGGGATGTCGCCTGGATGTGGGGAGTTTAAAAACTCCCCCAGGTGAGTCTAGGTATAGCCAAGGCTGAGAATCACTGTCTACATGATCTGTCTCTATCACCACCCCTACCTCTCTGACTTCATCTCCTGTTATCTCACTCCCCTTCCCGTTCACTCTAGCCACTTTTCTTGCTATTCTTCAAACAGTCCAGGCACACTCCTACTTGAGTGCATTCGCACTTACTGTTCCCAATGCACTGGATGCTTTTTCTCTAGCCACCTGTGTGTATACCTCCCTCACTTCATTCAGATTCCTGCTTACATGTCACCTTCTCAGAGAAGACTTTCCTGATCACCCCAGATAAACTAGTACCTCCCATTGGTTCCATTACTTTCTGACCATCAATTATTCTGCTTCATTTTCTTTATAGCACTCATAATTATCAGGCATATTATTTATTTATTCATTAATTTGATTATTTGTCTCCTTTCACTAAGATGTGAACTCCATGAGAGAAGGGGCTTTGTTGCTGCATCTCCAGCATTTACAGCAGGACTTGGCATATAGTAGATGTTTAATAAAGGTTTATTGGATAAATAAATAAACAAATAAAGGTATTTAAAAAGGAAGCTTGGGAATCAGGCCCATATAGATTGGAATGCCCAGCTGGGCTCTTTCTAGCTCTATAACCTTAGGTCATATATTAAACCTTTCTGATCCTTATTAAACCTATCCTTTATTAAACCTTTCCTCAGCTGTTAAATGGGCCTAGAGATGGCCAATTCATAGGGTTATCATATAGATTGATTGTTCAGGACCAGTTAATAGATTGTTCTAGGGATGGCAGGGCAGTCCACCTATACCCTAGTTCTTCCTTAAATGATTTTTAAAGCATTGACTTTGAAATGATTATGAATTCATAAGAAACTGCAAAAATAGTACAGAGAAATGTAAGCAAAATTGGCAGTGTAAGGACTTACTAAAAATGCCCTCCCTCCATTAAAACAACCAAAACACTGATTAAAATGGTCAGGATCAATTGTTTCAGGACTCTGGAAATTAACCAAAGGATTATGGCAATCCAGAGAGAGTTTATTCAAGAAAGAGGCTGAATCTTGATAAGAATTGTGAGCTTTATGGCATTTTAACTTGCCTTATTCCATCCACCTTCCCCAGATCCACAGTAGTCGTGAAAATAAACAGCCTTAAATACAGTGTAAACCAGCAGACTGGCAGCCATTGGAGAAAGAAGAACAGGATTAGAGTCCTTGTCATTCTCAGAGAATTGTCATTACATGACCTGTCTGATGTTCTCATGATGACACCACTTGCAAGGCTTGTCTTGGTGCTCATTGTTTTTATTAAAAGGAATCAGTGGCAATTGTTTAACATCATGGTTGCCTGAGGTGGCGGATGCTATTAGAGCAAACGACAGACTAACTGAAAGCTTAAGACGAAAAGCTGGTGAATGAACTATCCATAGAGGGCCTGGAAAAGCTCTGACATATTTCTGGAAATCTAGAAAGCCACACAGGGCTGTGCATATGCTCCTGAAAACTGAGAAGGCTCTAAGCTCTCATCTCTGGTTGACTTTGAGGCTCTGCACAAGCAGGAATGCTAAGGTGGAGTTGTAAGCTTTTCTGGCAAAGTTTTGAATGTGTGCTCTCAACATGTACACAAAGCCCTTTGGCAAAGACTGGGAGACATATGAGTTATAGATATTTAAGAAAATCTCTGTCCAATCATTAGCTGACACTAAGCTATACAAGCAGAGAGTTCAATGGCCACACATGATGAAGAATACAGATTTTATATAATTGATTCAAAAGACTCACTAAACAAAGAAAAGCAGCAATAACAACAACCCCTGGTGAAAGAGGAGAGTCTGGTTTTCATAGCTGCAATACCATATTATTTAAAATATTCAGTTTTCAACAAAAATTATGAACACAAAGAGAAACAAAATAGTATGGTCTATAAAGTCCAGGTATTGGACTTTACTAGACAAATACCTTTATCTTATACTTTTATAATATGTTAAAAGAACTAAGGGAAGCCAAATAATTAGAGGAATATATAACAACGTCTCAACAAATAAGGGATATAAAATAGATTATATAAAAGAACCAAATAGAAATTCTGGAGGTGAAAAGTACAATAAGTGAAATGAAAACTTCACTGAAAGGAATCAACACCAGCTTTGAGCAGGTAGAAAAATCAGCGAACTTGAAGATAACCTTAATTAAGATTATCTAGTCTGAAGAATAGAATGATAAAAGAATGAAGAAAAATGAACAGAGCCTCAAAGACCTGTGTGAAACCAGCAAGCATACCAACTGCTCATGATGGGAGTCCCAGAAAAATAGGTGAGAGAGAAAGGGGTAGAAAGAATATTTGGAGAAATAATGGTTGAAAACTTCCCAAATTTGATGAGAAACAATAATCCACATCTAAGAAACTCAGTGAATGCTAAGTAGAAAAACTCAAAGAGGTCCAAGCCTATACACATTGTAAGCAAACAGTCAAAAGCCAAAGCCAAAGACAGAATTTTGAAAGTAGCAAGAGAAAAGTGGCTCATTGTATAAAAGGAATCCTCAAATAAGATTAAAGCTGATATCTCATTAAAAACCCTAGAGATCAGAAAAGACTGGGATGATATATTCACAGTGTTAAAAGAAAAGTGACTTTCAAACAAAAATTCCATATACAGCAGAACTATCCCTCAAAAAATGAAGGAGAAAGTAAAATGTCCCAAGATAGACAAAAACTAAAACATCCATCATTACCAGACTTGCCCTATAAGAAATATCGATGAGAGTAAATTCAGGTGTAAATGAAAGGAAAATAGACAATAACTTGATATCCACATGGATAAAGAACAGTGTTTTTCTTTGCAATATTTTTTTCTCCCATCTGACTTAAACAAAAATTAAAAATCTGTGTGGTGGGCATGTAATTTATAAAGATATAATTTATGTAATAATAAAGTATAAGGGAGGGAATAAGGCTATATAGAAGTGGAGTTTTTGTATACTGTTGAGATTAAGTTTGTATTAATCTGACTAGATGATTGTAAATTAAGATGTTAATTATAATCCCCAAAACAACGAGTAAGAAAATAACTAAAAAATGTAGCAAAAAATGATAAGGAGATTAAAATTTTCTAGTACACCCCCTAAAATAAGTATGCCAAGAAAATGCCTATTTAACCTAAAAGAGGGAATATTGGAGGAATAGAGGAAAAGATACATAAGACATATGGAAAATAAATGACAAAATAGAAAATATAAATCCTACCATACCAGTAATTACATTAAAATTAGATTACATCTCCTATTTAAAAGGAGAGATTGGCAAAGTGGATTAAAAAATGTGATCCATTTATGTGCTATATACAAGGAATATGCTTTGATTGACACAGATAGGTTGAAAGTAAAAGGATGGAGAAAGATGCCATGCGTACAGTAACTACAAGAGAGCTAGAATGGCTATACAAATATAAGAAAAAATATACTCGAAGATAAAACTTGTTCTAGAGATAAATAGGGATATTTTATTTTATTTTTATTTTTTGAGACAGAGTTTTACTCCTTTCACCTGGCTGGAGTGCAGTGGCACAATCTTGGCTCATGACAACCTCAGTCTCCTTGGTTCAAGCAATTCTCCTGCCTCAGCCTCCCAAGTAGCTGCGACTACAGGTGCACGCCACTATGCCCAGGTAATTTTTGTATTTTTTTGTAGAGATAGGTTTCACCATGTTGCCCAGGCTGGTCTCGAACTCCTGGGCTCAAGTGATCTGCCTGCCATGGCCTCCCAAAGTGCTGGGATTACAGGTGTGAGCCAACACGCCCGACCTCAGAATATTTTATGATAAAATAATTGATCCATCAAGAAGATATAGCAATTATAAACATACGCAACTAAATATATGACTCAAAACTGACAGAATTGAAAGAGAAAATAGATAATAATCGTTAGAGATTTCAATACTTTTCTTTTCATAATGGCTAGAACAAGAGAGAAAATCAGCATCTAAATAGACGACCTGAATGACATAAATCAGCTAGACCTAGCAAACCATTTTAGCGAGGTTGTAGCATACAAGATCAATATAAAAATTTTTATCTCTGCACACTTGCAGTAACAATCCAAAAATGAAATTAAGAAAACAGCTCTATTTACAATAGCATCAAAAAAGAATAAAATACTTAGGAATCTACAAAATATTGCAAGACTGAATACTTATAAAACAACAAATGAAAAATTAAGCAATACCTAAATAAATGGAAAGACATCCCATGCGCCTGGATAAGAAGACAATATTGTTAAGATGGCAGTACTCACCAAATTGATATACAGATTCAACACAACCCTATCAAAATCCTAGCTACCAATTTTTATTTCTTGCAGATATTGACAAGCTGGTCCTAAAATTCAAATGGAAACACAAAGAAACAAGAATAGCCAGAACAATCTGGGAAGGAAAAAATGTTGGTTATTTGAAACTTTCCAAAGTTAAAACTTGTTACAAAGCTGCAGTAAATTAGGACTTTGTGCTACTGGCATAAGATAGACATATAGATGAATCAAATAGAATTCAGAGTCTAGAAATAGACTCATACATATATGTTCAATTGATTTTCAACAAAGGTGACAAGACCATTCAATGGGGGAATGAATAATCTTTCCAACAAATGGTTCTGGCACAAATGGATAGCCACATGCAAAGAATTGGATCGCTACCTCACACCATACACAAAAATTAAGTCAAATTGGATCAAAGACTAAATTTAAGAGCTAAAACTATAAAATTCTTAGCAGAAAACATATATGTAAAACTTCTTGACCTTGGATTAGACTATAGTTTCTTAGACAGGACACCAAAAGGAGAAGCAACAATAAAAAATAAGCAGATAAATTGGACTTTTTCCAAATAAAAGAGTTCTGTGATTCAAAGAATACTATTAGGAAAGTGAAAAGACAATTCACAGATTGTGAGAAAATGTTTACATATCATATACCTGATAAGGACCTGCTATCCAGAATATATAAAAACTTCAAAAAGTCAACAATAAAAAGACCACAAGTTTTAAATGGGCTAAGGATTTGAACACACACACACACACACACACACACACACACACACACACACACTCTCTTCTCCAAAGAAGATATACACATGGCGGATAAGCATATGAAAAGATGCTCAACATCATTAGTCATTAGTGAAATACAACTCTAAGCAACAATGAGATACCAATTCACACCCACCAGGATGGTTATAATAAAAACGTCAGATAATAATAAGTGTTGACAGGGATACAGAGAAATTCAAAACCGTCATACTTTGCTGGTGGGAATGTAAAATGGTGCAGACGTTTTGGAAAACGGCCTGGCCATTCCTCGAAATGTTCAAAATAGGAAAATTCATAGACAGAAAGTAAATTAGCGATTGCCAGGGGCTGAGGGTTTGGAGAAAATGAGGAGTGACTGCTAACAGGTACTGAATTGCCTTTTGAGGTGATGAAAATGTTCCAGAATTAAATAGTAATGATATTTGTGTACAACATTATGAATATACTAAAATACTGAATTATACAATTTAAAGAGGGAATTTCATGGTATAGATATAATTTCTTAATAGAAATTGCATAAGAAAAAAGAGTACAGAAGAAGTTCCATTTATCCTTTAGTTAGAGTTCCCCAATGATTACATCTTACGTAATTATAGTGCAATATCAAATCCAGAAATTTGACATTGATACAATGTATACACACAGTTTTATGTCATATGATCACAAGTAGGTTTGTGTAACCACCACAATCAAGACACAGAACTCTTCCATCACCACAAGTATCTCCCCTATGCTACCTCCTTATAGTCATATTCAACCCCCTTCACCCCACCATCCCTAACCCCTGGCAACCACTTAATCTATTCCCCAATGCTACAATTTTGTCATTTTGAGAATGTTGGATAAATGAAATCATAGAGCATGTGAACTTTGAGATTAGCTTTTATTACTGAGCATAATTCTCTGGAGATTCATCCATGCATGTATCAAGATTTTGGGTTTTCTTCATCGATGGGGAGTATTCCATGGTATGGATGTACCAGTTTGTTTAATCACCCACCTGCGTAGGATGATTTTGGTTATTTTTGGTTTGGGGCTATTACAAATAATGCTGCTGTAGACAATTATGCACAGGTTTCTGTCTGAACAACTTTTCATTTCTCTCGGATAAATGCCCAGGAGTGTAATTAATGGGTTCTATGGTAGGTGTATGTTTAATTTTATAAGAAACCTCCATTTTCTTGAGTGGCAATAACATTATATATTTTTATACCATCAGTATATGAGATTTAGTTTATCTTCACTCTCACCAGCATTTTGTATTGTTACCATTTTTTATTTTAGCCATTCTAATAGGTGTGGAGTGTTATCTCATTGTGTTCTTTATTTGTATTTCATTAATGGCTACTAATGTTGAACATCTTTCTTGTGCTTATTTGCCATCTGTATCTCTTCAGTGAAATGCCTCTTTATGTCTTTTGCCTATTTTCTAAGTGGCTTTTTCTTTTAGTTTTACTATTGAATTTTGAGACTTCTTTATATATTCTAGATACGAATCCTTTGTCATATATATGGCTTGCAAATACTTTCTTTCCCAGTGGAACTTGTTCTTTAATCCTCTTTACAGGGACTTTGTCGAGCAAAAGATTTTAATTTTGATGAAGTTCAATTTATCCATTTTTTCTTTAATGGATTGTGCTTTGATGTTGTTTTTAAGAACTCTTCAACAAGCCCAAGTTACTGTAGATTTTTTCCTATGTGTTATTTTATTTTATCTATTTTTTTGAGACAGGGTCTCACTCTTGTCACCCAGGCTAGGGTGCAGTGATGCTAGCTCGGCCCACTGCAGCCTTGACCTCCTGGGCTCAAGTGATTCCCCCTCCTCTGCCTTCCCAAGTAGCTGAGACTACAGGTGCACACCACCACACCCAGCTAATTTTTGTATTTCTTTTTGTAGAGACAGGGTTTCACCATGTTGCCCAGGCTGGTCTCAAACTTCTGGGCTCAAGTAATCCTCCTGCCTTAGCCTCCAAAAGTGTGAGCCACCGTGCCTAGCCCTGTTTTCTTTTAAAAGTTGTACAGTTTTGTTTTTTTCTTTGTAAAATTGTTTAAGTTCTTTATAGATTCTTGATATTAGCCCTTTGTCATATGGGTAGATTGCAAAAATTTTTTCTCATTTTGCTGGTTGCCGGTTCACTCTGATGGTAGTTTCTTTTGCTGTGCAGAAGCTCTTTTAGTTTAATTAGATCCCATTTGTGTATTTTGGCTTTTGTTGCCTTTGCTTTTGGTGTTTCAGGTCATGAAGTCCTTGCCCATGCCTATTTCCTGAATGGTATTGCCTAGATTTTCTTCTAGGGTTTTTATGGTTTTAGGTCATATATTTAAGTATTTAATCCACCTTAATTTTAGTGTAAGGTGTAGGGAAGGGATCCAGTTTCCATTTTCTGCATATGGCTGGCCAGTTTTCCCAACACCATTATTAAATAGGTAATCCTTTCCTCATTGCTTGCTTTTGTCATGTTTGTCAAAGATCAGATGGTTGTAGATGTGTGGTATTATTTCTGAGGCCTCTGTTCTGTTCCATTGATCTATACATTTGTTTTGGTACCAGTACCATGCTGTTTTAGTTACTGTAGTCTTGTAGTATAGTTTGAAGTCAGGTAGCGTGATGCCTCCTGCTTTGTTCTTTTTGCTTGGGATTGTCTTGGCTATGTGGGTTCTTTTTGGTTCCATATGAAATCTAAAGTAGTTTTTTCTAATTCTGTGAAGAAAGTCAATGATAGCTTGATGGGGATAGCATTGAATCTATAAATTACTTTCTGCAGAATGGCCATTTTTATACTGATTCTTCCTATCCATGAGCATGAAGTGTTTTTCCATTTATTTGTGGCCTCTCTTATTCCCTTGAGCAGTGGTTTGTAGTTCTCTTTGAAGAGGTCCTTCACATCCCTTTTAAGTTATATTCCTAGATATTTAATTCTCTTTGTAGTAATTGTGAATAGGAGTTCACTCATGATCTGACTCTCTGTCTGTTATTGGTGTATAGGAATGACTGTGATTTTTGCACATTGATTTTGTATCCTGAGACTTTACTGAAGTTGCTTATCAGCTTAAGGAGATTTTGGGCTGAGATGATGGGATTTTCTAAATACACAATCACATCATCTGCAAACAGAGACAATTTGACTTCCTCTTTTCCTAAGTGAATATCTTTTATTTCTTTCTTTTGCCTGATTGCCCTGGCCAGAACTTCCAATACTATGTTGAATAGGAGTGATGAGAGAGAGCATCCTTGTCTTTTGCTGGTTTTTAAAGGGAATGCTTCCAGTTTTTGCCCATTCAGTATGATATTGACTGTGGGCTTGTTATCAATAGCTTTTATTATTTTAAGATACATTCCATCAACATCTACTTTATTGAGAGTTTTTAGCATGAAGGGGTGTTGAATTTTGTTGAAGGCCTTTTATGCATCTATTGAGATAATCATGTAGGTTTTGTCATTGGTTCTGTGTATTTGATGGATTATGTTTATAGATTGCATATGTTGAACCAGCCTTGCATCCCCAGGGATGAAGCCGAATTGATCATGGTCGTTAAGCTTCATTTGTTTGTTTGTTTTTTGTTTTTTGACACAGTTGCATTTTATTACCTCCACATTTTGAAGCAGTTCATGACCAGCATAGTGCTTTGGGGACATTTTTTTTTTTCAATAAATGAAAGCATTTCTTTAAGAAAAAGGCACATATTCCTTGAATAGGTAAGAAAAGTTCCCCATCTGTCCCCTCCCTTTTTGAGGGAGCAGCCCCTGTGAGAACTGATACCAATACCCCAGAAACATTCCGCAAAGCAACCATTAGCCTCCCTGAACCCTCGCCCCACTTCCCCAGCAGCTGGGATGAAGACATTCTGCACAGGTCATTTGATCTTGAGGTCCTTCAAGGCTGACTCCAAGCTCTTCACATCCCAGATACTCATTCCACCGTCCATGCCAGTGGTGCAGAACTGTGAGCACTTGGCCTTGCCCCCCGTTGAGCACCGGAGATCTGGCTGACGCTATTCTTGTGCAGCGAGTCTAGGCCCGAGCCCGCGGCCGTGCCGCCCTCGGAGCTCACCTTGTCACGGTCCCGGAAGCGCTCGCAGGCCGTCAAGCCACGCTGCGAGCTCTACTTGGGCACATCCAGCCGTCCACCGAAGCTCAGCGTCCCCGCAGCGGCGTCATAGGTGAACAGCACCGGGAAGCAATCGTGACCCGCTGCCACCAGGCTGTTTTCTGTGATGGTCAGCGCCAGCAGCGGCAGTGTTTCAGAGGCCAGGGTCGCGACGGCCATCTTCTTGTCATCAGCAAGGCACACGGTGCTGTCGTGGATCACCCAGGCCACGCAGCTCCCGCCCGCTGGCTGAGAAGCAAGACACCATGTACTCAGCCGCAGCTACTGCTGGACTGAAACATCAGCTCCCCAAAGGGCATCTTGGAGCCCCATGGGGTGGGTGGCAGCCGCTCCTCCACCTCCTTGATGTAGGCTGAAAAGATCCGGCACTTGAAGTCACAGGAGCCGGCAGCCAGCAGCACATTGTTGGGGTGCCAGTCCAGGCTGAGGACGGTGGAGCGGATGGGCTTCTTGATGTGCTTGCAAACCCACCAGTCATTCTCCTGCTCGAAATAACAGATGGGGGATGACACGGGAGCCGCTGCCCACAGCGAACTTGTTCTCGTTGGGGGTCCCAGCGCACGCAGCGGGCGGCCCGGTTGATCCGCTGGATGACCAGTGTGGGCTTCCACGTGCGGCCCTTCAGCGTCCACACGTAGGCGTTGCAGTCTGTGCCACAGGTCACAATTCGGTTACTCTCAGGAACCCAGTCGATGCCCGTCACCTGCTCATTGTGCTCCTTGAGCTCGTGCACCTTGGTCCATTTGGCGCCACTCATCTCGTAGATGTGCACCTCATGGTTATTGGGGCAGATGGCGATCTGGGTGCGGTCCTTGTTCCAGGCGTGGCAGCTGATGGGCTCCACCAGGAAGCTGTGGTAGGCCATGGTGGCTTGGCTCCTCCCACGCCCCAGTCGCAGACTCTGGGCAGTTGACTCGCCAAACCGGCTCTGGCGATCATAGTCGTTAAGCTTTTCTGATGTGCTGCTGGATTCGGTTTGCCAGTATTTTGTTCAGGATTTTCACATCGATGTTCATCAGGCATATTGGCCTAAAATTTTCTTTTGTCATTGTTTCTCTGCCAGGTTATGGTATCAGGGTGATGCTGGCCTCATAAAATGAGTTAGGGAAGAGTTCCTCTTTTTCTGTTGTTTGGAATAGTTTCAGAAGGAATTATATCAGCTGCTCTGTGTACCTCTGGTAGAATTTGGCTGTGAATTCGTCTGGTCCTGGATTTTTTTTTTTTTTTTTTTTTTGGTTGGTAGGCTATTAATTACTGCCTCAATTTCCGAACTTGTTATTGGTCTATTCAGGGATTTGACTTCTTCCTGGTTTAGACTTGGGAGAATATGTGTCCAGGAATTTATCCATTTCTTCTACATTTTCTAATTTATTTGCCTAGAGGTGTTTATAGTATTCTCTGATGGTAGTTGGCATTTCTGTGGGATCAGTGGTGATATCCCCTTTATCATTTTTTATTACATCTATTTGATTCTTCTCTTTCTTCTTTATTAGTCTGGCTAGCAGTCTATCTACTTTGTTGATCTTTTCAAAAAGCAACTCCTGGATTCATTGATTTTTTTGAAGGGCTTTTTGTGTCTCTATCTTAGTTATTTCTTGTCTTCTGCTAGCTTTTGCATTTGCTCTTGCTTCTCTAGTTCTTTTAATTGTGATGTTAGGGTGTTGATTTTAGATCTTTCCTGCTTTCTCTTGTGGGCATTTAATGCTATAAATTTCCCTTTAGACACTGCTTTAAACTGTCCCAGAGATACTGGTACGTTCTGTCTTTGTTCTAATTGGTTTCAAAGAACTTTATTTCTGCCTTAATTTCGTTATTTACCCAGTAGTCATTCAGGAGCAGGTTGTTCAGTTTCCATGTAGTTGTGTGGTTTTGAGTGAGTTTCTTAATCCTGAGTTCTAATTTGATTGCACTGTGGTCTGAGAGACTATTTATTATGATTTCCATTCTTTTGCATTTGCTGAGGAGTGTTGTACTCCCAATTATATGGTCAATGTTAGAATAAGTGTGATGTGGTGCTAAGCAAGAATGTATATTCTATTTATTTTGGGGTGGAGGGTTCTGTAGATGTCTATTAGGTCTGCTTGGTCCCAGACCTGAGTTCAAGTCCTGAATATCCTTGTTAATTTTCTGTCTCATTGATCTGTCTAATATTGACAGTGGGGTGTTATGTTAAACTCTCCCATTATTATTGTGTGGGAGTCTAAGTCTCTTTATAGGTCTCTAAAGACTTGCTTTGTGAATCTAGGTGCTCTTGTATATGTATTTATATATATATTTAGGATAGTTAGCTCTTCTTGTTGCATTGATCCTTTACCAATATGTAATGCCCTTTTTGTCTGTCTCTCTCTCTCTCTTTTTTTTTTATCTTTGTTGGTTTAAAGTCTGTTTTATTAGAGACTAGGACTGCAACCTCTACTTTTTTGCTTTCCATTTGTTTGATAAATATTCCTCCATCCCTTTATTTTGAGTCTATATGTGTCTTTGCATGTGAGATGGGTCTCCTGAATACAGCACACTGATGGGTCTTGACTCTTTAATCAATTTACCTGTCTGTGTCTTTTAATTGGGGTGTTTAGCCCATTTACATTTAAGGGTAATATTGTTATGTGTGAATATGATCCTGCCATTATAATGCTAGCTGGTTATTTTGCCTGTTGATGCAGTTTCTTCATAGTGTCAGTGGTCTTTACTATTTGGTATATTGTTGCAGTGGCTAGTATCGGTTGTTCCTTTTCCATGTTTAGTGCTTCCTTTAGGAGCTCTTGTAAGGCAGGCCTGGTGGTGACAAAATTGCTCAGCATTTGCTTGTCTATAAAGGATTTTATTTCTTCTTCTCTTTTGAAGTTTAGTTTGGCTGGATATGAAATTTTGGGTTGAGAATTCTTTAAGAATATTGAATATTGGCCCCACTCTCTTCTGGCTTGTAGGGTTTTTGCCAAGAGCTCCACTGTGAGTCTGATGGGCTTCCCTTTGTGGGTGACCTGACCTTGTGTCTTGGCTGCACCTTAACATTTTTTCCTTCATTTCAACCCTGGTGAATCTGACAATTATGTCTCTTGGGGGTTGCTCTCTTGAGGAGTATCTTTGTGGTGTTTCTCTGTATTTCCTGAATTCGAATGTTGGCCTGTCTTGCTAGGTTGGGGAAGTTCTCCTGGATAGTATCCTGAAGTGTGTTTTCCAACTTGGTTCCATTCTCCACATTACTTTCAGATACACCAATCAAACGTAAATTTGGTCTTTTCACATAGTCCCATATTCCTTGGAGGCTTTGTTTGGTCCTTTTCTTTCTTCTCTAATCTTGTCATCTCGATTCATTTCGTTAAGTTGATCTTCAATCTCTGATATCCTTTCTTCCACTTAATTGATTTAGTTATTGATACTTGTGTATGCTTCATGAAACTCTTGTGCTGTGTTTTCAGCTCCATCAGGTCATTTATGTTCTTCTGTAAACTGGTTATCCTAGTTACCAATTCCTCTAACCCTTTTCAAGGTTCTTAGCTTCCTTGCATTGGGTTAGAACATATTCTTGAGCTCAGAGGAGTTTGTTACTACCCACGTTCTGAAGCCTACTTCTGTCAATTCATCAAACTCATTCTTCATCCAGTTTTGTTCCCTTGCTGGTGAGGAGTTGTGATCCTTTGGAGGAGATGAAGTGGTCTGGTTTTTGGAATTTTCAGCCTTTTTATGCTGGTTTCTTCCCATGTTCATGGATTTATCTACTTTTGGTCTTTGATGTTGGTGATCTTCAGATGGGTCTCTGAGTGGATGTCTTTTTGCTGATGTTGATGCTATTCCTTTCTGCTTGTTAAGTTTTCCTTCTTAACCAGTTAGGGCCCTCTGCTGCAGGTCTGCTGGAGTTTGCTAGAGGTCCACTCCAGACCCTGTTTGCCTGGGTGTCACCAGCAGAGGCTGCAGAGAGGCAAAGACTGGTGCCTGCCTTCCTCTGGAAGCTTCATCCCAGAGGAGCACCTGCCAGATGCCAGCTAGAGCTCTACTGTATGAAGTGTCTGTCAGCCCCTGCTGGGAGGTGTCTCCTAATCATGAGACACGGAGGTGTTGGGATCCACTTGAGGAAGCAGTCTGATCCTTAGCAGAGCTCAAACACTGGGCTGGGAGATCCACTTCTCTCTTCAGAGCCATCAGGCAGGAACGTTTAAGTCTGCTGAAGCTGCGCCCACAGCTCCCCCTTCCCCAGGTGCTCTGTCCCTTTCTTTTCAGAGAGGCCCTGCCCAGAGAGGAGGAATCTAGAGAGGCAGTCTGGCCACAGCAGCCTTGCTGAGCTGCAGTGGGCCTTGCCCAGTTTGATCTTCAGGGTGGCTTTGTTTACACCATGAGGGTAAAACCGCGGATGTCAAGTCTCAGCAATGGTGGATGCCCCCCCCTCCCCCCAAGCTCAAGCACCTGAAATCAAGCTCAGACTGCTGTGCTGGCAGCAAGAATTTCAAGCCACTGGATCTTAGCTTGCTGGGCTCTGTGGAGGTGGGACCTGCTGAGCCAGACCACTTGGCTCCCTGGCTTCAGCCCCCTTTCCACGGTAGTGAACAGTTCTGTCTTGCTGGCATTCCAGGCGCCACTGGGGTATGAAAAAAGTACTCCTGCAGCTAGCGCTGTGTCTGCCCAAACAACCACCCAGTTTTGTGCTTGAAACCCAGGGCCCTGGTGGTGTAGGCACTAAAGGGAATTTCCTGGTCTGTGGGTTGTGAAGACCATGGGAAAAGTGCAGTATCTGGGCCACAGTGTACTGTTCCCATGGCTCAGTCCATAATGGCTTCCCTTGGCTAGGAAAGGGAGTTTCTGGACCCCTTGTGCTTCCTGGGTAAGGCTATGCCCCACCCTGGTTCGGCTCACCCTCCGTGGCTTCACCCACTGTCCAACCAGTCCCAATGAAATGAACCAGGTACCTCACTTGGAAATGCAGAAATCACCTGCCTTCTGTATAGATCTCACTGAGAGCTGCAGACTGAAGCTGTTGCTACTTGACCATCTTGAATCTTTCCCCCCATATGTGGAACTTTATTTAAAGTCAAACTCATAAGACAGGAGGTAGAATGGTGGTAACCAGGGGCTGGAGGGTGAGGGAAATAGAGGAGATGTTGGTGAAAGGGTATAAACTTTTGGTTATAAGATGATTAAGTTCTGAAGATCTAACATACAGTGTGGTGACTACAGTTAATAATACTACATTCTGTACTTGAAATTTGCTAAGAGAGTAAATCTGCGTGTTCTCACCATAAAAAGGGTAACTATGTGAGGTGATAGATAAGTTGTGGTAATCATTTCACAATGTATTCATATATCAAATCATCATGTTGTACAACTTAATATATATAATTTGTGTTGGTCAATTGTACCTCAGTAAAGTGGGACAAAAAAGAAAACAATTCTGTTTGTAAAAGCATAAAAAAGAATAAAAATATTTAGTAATAAATTTAACCAAGCAGGTGCTAGACTTGTACTTTGGAAACCTACAAAACATTGCTGAAAGAAATGAAAAGATAACCTTAAAAAGTGGATAAGACACCCCATATTCATAGATTAAAAGACTTAATATTGAAAATATGGTAATACTACCTAAAGCAATCTGCAGATTTAATACAGTATGTATCAAAATCCTAATGGTCTTTGTTCTAGAAATGGAAAAGCTGATCCTAAAATTCATATGGAATTATAAGCAATCTCAAATACCCAATACAATCTTGAATAAGAAGAAAAAAGTTAGAAGACCCACACTTTCCAATTTTAATGCTTACTGCAAAGCTACAGTAATCAAAATGGTGTGATATTGGCATAAAGATAGACATATAGATCAGCAGAATATAATCAAGAATCCAGAAATAATCCCATACATCTATAATCAATTGATTTTTTACAAGAGTGCTAAAACCAAAATTGCCATTTTACCATGGAGTAAAACCTATGTCTTCAAGAAACGTTGCTGTGACAAATGTATAGCCACACTCGAAAGAATGAAGTTGAACCCTTATCTTACACCATATACAAAAATTAACTCAAAATTGAGGGAAGAGCTAAATTTAAGAGCTAAAACTGTAAAATTTTAGAAGAAAACATGGGGACAAATCTTTATGACCTTCAATTTGGCAATGGATTCTTAGATATGACACCAAAACACAAGCAATGAAAGAAACAATAGACAAACTTGACTTCATAAATATGTAAAGCTTGTGTGTATCAAAGGACAATATCAAGGAATGAAAAGATAACCCATAGAATGGGAGAAAATATTTGTGAATTATAACTCTGATAAGGGTTAAATATTCAGAAATAATAAAAATCTTAAAATATGTGATGGTTAGTGTTATGTGTCAACTTGGCTAGGTTATAGTATGCAGTTATGTAATCAGACTCTAAATCATTGTGTTGGCTCTGAAGGTATTTTGTAGATACGGTTAGAATCTCCAATTAATTTGTTGACTTTATGTAAAGGAGAAAGCAAAGAAAAAAGAAAAGAAAGAAAAGAAAGAAGAGAGAAAGAAAGAAAGAAGAAAAGGAAGGAAGGAAAGAAAGAAGGAAAGAAGGAAGGAAGGAGGGAAGGGGGAAGGAAGAGGAAAGATAATAAAAGAAAGAAGAAAACAAAAGAAAAGAAAAGATCTGGTGTATTTCAAAATGGTTCCTTTTCCCCCTCTCACTGCTGGAAGTATTGAAGAGATTTTTCTCCAATATTTGGTGTGATAACCTGGTAGAGCTCCAGGAGATAGAATCTCATAAAAGTGCCCCCCCACCCCCCACTCATGACTGGGTCTCCCTGGAATTTTTATCTCTCAGGCTTGTCCATACTGAGTATTCAACACTTCAACAATTATAGTTCAGATTTCTCCATCTGGGCAAGGGTTCCTGCCAGGTTTCTACTCTGGTAATCTGTGATTATCTGTATTTGCCTATTGATCTGTCCAATTTTGGGAGCAGTGGTTTGTCCTGTGGCCGTATTTCTCTTACAGATCTAAGAAGAGTTGTTGAAATTTTCAGTTTTTTCAGCTTTTTACTTGTTGCTAGGATAGAGTGTCCACTTCCATGCTTCTTACATGCCAGACTCTGCTCTTTATACTGAAAGTCTCCTCTCATTTTTATTATTTCCCTATTTCTGCTTGCTTTTGCATTCACTTTGCTCTTCTTTTTTCTAATTTCTGATGGTGGGGATTTAGACTACTATTTTTTTCTTTTCTAATGTAAGTGTTTAGTGTTTTAATATTTCCTCTCAGTAACACTTTAGCTGCACTGTACAGATTTTGATATGGTGTATTTTTACTTTCATTCAGTTCAATGCATTATGCATACATAACCCATCACGATCTACTTGTGTCAATATTTTACCACTTCAAGGGAAGTATAAAAACCTTACTTCTCTTTAAGTCTCCCTACACCCCGCTTTTCTAATGTAATGTTTTTAAATATTTCCCCTATGTACCTTGAGAACTACATTAAATTCACTATAATTTTTGCTTCAATAGTCTAACATAATTTAGAAAACTCAAGAGAAGGAAAGACTGCTGTTTTACTCATAGTTTTACTTTTTCAGCCATTCTTTCTTCTTTCTTGATATTCTAGTATTCCTTTTTTAAAAAAAAAATTTCTTTCCATTTTAAGAACTTCATTTACCCATTCTTTTAGAGTAGAGCCAGTTGGCATAAAATTATCTTGGTGTTCCTCCATCTGAGAATGTCTTATTTTACCCTTAATTCCTGCAGGATATTTTTGCTGGACATAGAACTCTGAGTCGACAGTTCTTTTATTCAGCTGTTGAAAATACTGTGCTATTTCCTTCTGGCTTCTGTGGCTTCTGATGAGAAATATTTTGTAATTTGAGTTGTTTCACCTGTAAGTAAGGTGTTTTTTCTCTCTACTGCTTTCAGTATTTTTTGTTTTTCGTTACAGAAGTTTGATTAAATGTGTCTTGGTGAGAACTTTTTTGCGTTTATCCTGTTTGGTATTTGTTAGCTTTTTGAATCTGTAAGTTTATTCCCTTTTTAATGAGTTTGTGAATTTTGGCCATAATTTCTTTGAATACGTTTACACCTCCACATGAACATGAATTCTAATGATATGAATGTTAGATTTGTGTTTATAGTTCACAAGTTCCTTGAGCCTCTCTTCATTTTCTTTTCGGTGCATTTTGTCTCTGTTGTTGAGACTGGATAATTTCTATGCTTTTTCAAGTTCACAGATTCTCTCGTTTCCTCCCTTGTTTTTAAGCCCATTCATTGAGTTTTTCTTTTCAGTCATTGCGTTTTTTCTACTGGAAAGAACTCCCTTTTGTTCTTCTTTATATTTTCTTTTTCTTTGTTAAGATTTTGTCTTTTCATTTGTTTCAAGCATGTTTGTAATTCCTTGTTGAATGATTTTCATGATGGCTGCTTTGAAGTCAGTCAGATAATTCCAATACCTGTGTCAATTCAGTTTGGGCATCTATTAATTTTTTTTTCTCATTCAGTTGAAATTCTTATCTGGACTCCTCGTCTAGAACCAAAAGTTTCCCCTTTGTTACCTTGTTCTCCATTTAAGGAAGCCCACAAGGAGACCCTTGAATCTTGGTTCATGGTATGACAGGTGACTTTTTATTAAACCTGAACACTTTGCATATTATTTTATGAGACTCATCTCATTTAATTCTGTTCTAGCAGGAATCTTCTATCACTGCACTGGCAAGGAAAGGAAAACATCACTTTCTTACTGCAAGGTTGAGGTAAGCGTCCAGATTCCCAACTCCACCTTTGATACCCCACGGTCGGAGTGGTGACTCTTTACTACTGGTTAGATACAAGGTTTCAAGCTCTCCACAAAACCTCCACTGACAATGGGAGCAGGGAAGGCCTCATTACAGCCAAGCAGGGATAAAGTCCTGGCTTCCCAGTCAGTCTTCTCTGATGCCCATCCCCGTAGCTTGCAGGTGGATTGAGGCATCTTGTTATGGCCAAATGAGAGTGTAAGGCTATTCCCCACTCAACTTTTGCTGTCATGAGTAGAGGGCAGAGCCATAGTTTTTCGTGGCATTTGGCTGGAGTACAGTGGTATTGTCTAATGGTTTTCTGACTTTCTACACACTTCTTTTCTGGTCCTTTGGCTACAGAGAACAGGCTTTGTTGGAATTGGGTTTTCTGTTTGTTTTGGTTTGGCTTTTTAAATCTGTTTCCATTGATGTCTTTGTTTGCTGCCTTCTCCAGCACCCAAGGAAGTCACCACCATATTGTTCCTTGGGTCCTGTGTTCCTTAACTGGTCTGCCTTCTTCTCTCCACTTTTCAGAGTTAGTTAGATAGATAGATAGATAGATAGAGATAAAAGATAAATAGTTCTATATATGGATATAGATATATATCATTCAAAGTTTTTAGCTGTATTTTGCAGGAGGAATCAAGAGAAGTATGTCTACTCCTTCTTTTCTGGAAAAAGTTTCCCCTTTGTTGCCTTGTTCTCCCATTAAGGAAGGCCACAAGGAGAACCATGAATCTGCTCTTATTGATTTTTACAAAAGGAAAGAGGAAAAGACAGGAAATAATTCAAAGTCTCCAACTCACATTGTAATTAGTGAGTGACAAGTAGCTTGTAACACTCTGTGTGTCTTGATAATGAGCTTGCGAGAGGCTGAGTGCTAGCACTCACTAAAGAGGAGGCTGGGATCAAGATTTTATTTCAGTACCTGCAGAGGTCAATTACCCTTCCACCTGCTAAAGTTGCTTCTAGCCTTTCCCTCTTACCCATGCCTACCCCATTTCTGGTTAGGAGGAGTCTCAGGTGTATGCCCACAGAACCTTGGTATCTGGCTCCCTATGTCTTGTGGGTGTGGGCACAGGAGATAAGCTAGGAAATCCAAACCCAGAGGTTCCTTCCCGGCCTTGCCCTCAAGGCTACTGCTTAAGGGCTTCTACCCCTAGTAGCTTTGGCCCTTAGGATCATCTCTCTTCTTCTGCAGCCTGTCCTCTTTATTCTCAGCTCCTTCCCTGCAGACACTGCCGGCCCCCCGCATACTACCCAGCTCTCTAATGGCTCAGGGAAGCACATTCCACACTCCTTCTTGGGGCTGAGGCCAATGAAGCAGTGGCAGCTGTTCAAGAATGCAGGTTGTGTTTGCATGTATGTTGGGGGGGGGGAGGGGGTGGGGTGGTGGGAGGGGCAGCTGCCTGCTTTCCTGGCCTGGAACCAGGGGTGGGAGATTCCCCCAAAGGGCTACAGTTTCAAGGGTTATTGGGAGAGCTGGGGGCTGAGGCCAAAGAGAGGGCAACAGAATGTGGTATCCCTACCCCTAGGGGTTTCAGTCTGGGGTGAGAGTACTGCAGTCTTTGGATTACCAAAGCCACCATGGTACCCTTTTTGGGGGATGCTTGGCAAATGATTTTGGGGGTCACCCCTACCATAGGGGTTGATTGACTAGGCTTCTTGGGACCAGCTCCTCACCTGCACTGTAACCTTAGTTTTTCCACTTGCAAAATAGGGAATATTCTAGGAGCTCTTCATGTCCTAGTTTCAGAGACTTATTTGAAAGTCCTGTCGATCCCATCCTGGCACACATTCTTAGATCCCCAAATGGTCCCATGACCCTCTGACTGGATAAGATAACAATTACTGTGACTGTGCTGAAGCTAGCCATTGTTGGGTTTTAAAACACAGATTTAGATCTGCTGTAGTAAAACATACGTTTAAAAACCCCAATACCCCACCACACATTTTTGCATGCCTCTCGAATTTTCTACCTGCTCACGGACCACTTGAAGGCCCCACAGACCACTGCTATCCCCTGGACCACCCCCTGGAGAACCACTGTCCAAAGGAAGCCTGTTAATGGTGCTTAGAGACTGAGGTGGGGCCTGGGAGAATAGTTTGGGAGAAGAGTTGTCCTGAGACAAGGAAGTAAGTCAGGGTGGCAAGAAACAGAACTCTGGGAGGGCAACAGCCCTAAGCCTGCTCAGATAAATCTACTGGGAATGGGTCGTAGCCCCAAATAGAGGCCAGACCCTGGGTAGAAGAAGACAGTAGCAGCAATAAGGCACCAGGGTAGTCTGCTTGAGGGATGGATCTTGAAGGGAGGAGACCTCTGGTGGAAAGCCTAGTCCCACTGCCAGTTGTCAATGATACAGACAAATACCTAGAAATAAGAAGCTTCGAGGGAGCCCAGGAAAGATCTGAGCTCAGGGATTCCGCACTCTTGGAGGAAGCTCAGGCTACCCAAGGGGTACCACTTATTCATTTGCCAAAAATTCACGCATCATCTATTATGTTCGGGCCCGTGTGTTAGATGCCAGAAATACAGCTATGAAGTACACAGGCCCATCCTCAAGGAGATCTCAGTCTAATGGAGAAGACAAGTAAACAATTACAGTACAGTTTAGTCAGAGAGCTGTGGGAGCTCAGAGAGGGGACTCAACCCAGATGCGTGATCAAGGAGGCTTCCTGGAGAAGGTGATATCTAAACTGGGAATTAAAAGGTGAGATGGCATTATTCAGGGGAAGACAGGGATAGAAAAGAACTGTGGTTTCAGCAGAGGGATCAGCATATGCAAGGTCTGTAGACCACAGTCAGTGTGGTTGACTTTCTGTCATCATTGTCTCAGTCCCTAGGCTTGGGCCAAGCAAGGTTTGCCATGCCCTATTCCCAGGTTTTTGGGTAACCTTGTGCCAAAATGTTAGAAATCCTACTCACCGCTGGTTGAATCTGACCTCACAGTAGGATGATGCTGAAGTAGAACTGGGCCCAGGAACCTCTGAAGGTGGGTGGGGGGGGCAGAGTCTCAGAGAGAGTACAGCCGAAGCATCCAGGGAACCAGCCATGATGACCCTTGGCCAGGGGAGGATGTGAGCGGAGAAAGCGACAATGCCTGCCCCCTGGCGTGGTGCCTCATAGTGTGCAGGGACTCCATCTGCCACCAAGGTCTGTGAAGCTTACAGCAGTCCTGGAGGGTGTAGCTAATGCAGGACTTACCACTGCTGGGCATGAGGGCAGCATGCTAAAGGGGCAATGGCCTGCTCATGGCTCCTCAGCAGAAGTAGTTGAGGCATGGCTCATCCCAGTCCCACATCGGCCTTTCATTGGAAGCTACCAATGGTTTACATAATCAAGGAGCTAAAGACAGGGACTGGGCATGCAGTGATCACTAGGCTACAAGGAAGAACATTCTGGCCGCCTCCAAGAGCTGCAAAGAAGCCCATGCAACGTCCTCATCATAAGTCTGGAAGAGGGAGGCTCAGAGAGCTGGAGACTTACCCACAGTCATGCAGCAAAGCCAGAGCTGTGCTAGGAGCCATGCTGTGGGTGCTCTCTGCTCGAGTGGCCAGCTGCATGCTACAGATGGAAGAGTAGTGGACCTAGTTAGGCAGCAACCTGGAAGCCAGACAAGCCCCCGTCCATTTCTGACTTGCCTACCCCCTTGCCATCTGACCTTAGGCCTCAGTTTTCTGTTCTAAAAATGGGGATAATAAGCAGAGCTCACATCCTAGGACTGGGAAGTCCAATAAACTAATGGCCAAAACTTCACGCATTGTCTATTATGTTTGGACCCGCCCACCCACAGGTCCAAGAAAATGGGGATGATAAGCAGAGCTCACATTCTAGGACTGGGAAGTCCAAATAAACTAGTGATCATGAGCTGGGTCAGGGAAGAGGTGGTAGGAGGGAGACTGGGCAGGCCCCCTGGAGGTTGCACCTGGTAGGCATGGCAGCTCCAAATCTAGGGTCCTCGCAGGGCACCATTTCTGCCTTCCAATCCACTTCTTCAGAGATAGGCAGGGCTCTGTAGTGGTTGTCTCCATGCCCATGCCTGTCTCTTACTTTTTCTGACGGCCCTCCCCGAACCTGCACACAACTCCAGGAGCAGGGATTTTATTCCCTCCATTGTTGTCCTGGCTCCCCCACCCAGTTGTCCGGGGGCCTGACTGATGCCTGTGGGCGAGCTGGGCCTGCGCTAGCTCAGGGTCTCCTTCAGGTAGAGGACCACTCTCATGAACTTTCAGCTGCCCTCCTCAGCCTCCAGTGTTTCTGGGCACCTGTGCCAGGACCTTGGACTGCACAAGATGTTGCTTTTGCCAAATCCTGGCCCTGGCTTTCTGGGGCTAGCCCCCTTCCCCGTATTTCAACTTCTGCTCTGCAAACAGGGCCATTCTGCTCTGCATCCTCCATGATTTCTCTCATCTTGTCCATTGCCAGGGTCCAGTCACTTAAAAGTTACTGGGTGCTTAATTGAAACAGTTGTCTTCCATTGACCAAGCCTTTATGGTAGGCCAAGTGCCAGGCTGAGAACCATACGTTTACCATCTGGTTTGATCCTCACACCATTACTATGAGGAGAAGCACTCTAGAGTGCTGGCTAAGGACACATAACTCTGCAACCAGGCATCAGATCTCAGCCTCAACTCCTTCCTAGGCAGGTGACCTCAGGCAAAGTGACTTCACATCTCTGTGCCTCAGTGTCACTGCCTGCCCAACAGAATACTAGTAGTAATTACCTGGCAGGGTTGTTGGGAGGTTTAATCCAAGTAAAGCAGCTGGATCAGTCTTCAGTGAGTGGTAGCTATGATTATTGCTATTTCACAGGTGGAGAAACACTGGTTCAAAGAGGGGCCGAGTGGGATGGAGTGGGGCCAGAAATACCAGGAATTGCTGTGGCACTGTCCTCAGGCTGGGGTGAGATTTGACATCAACTTACTCCGCCAGGGACACAGACATTGGTTTTCTGGGTTGTTGCTAGAAGTGGAGACCTGATCTGAACCCCACGGGGTCTGCCTCACCCTCTCCAGCTCCTTCCTTTTGTCACCTTCTTCCTCTACCCTCCACCAGGGGTTTTGTCCTCTCTATAGAAGAATCATTCAGGATGGGCACCAGTGGTCTGCAATGAAACATTACCTTAGCTTCAAGATCTTCATTCACGGGGCCCCGTCTGCCTTGCCAAGTCCACATTCCCTGCACCTTCTTAAACATTACAATTTAGTGTGTGTCATCCTCCTCAGGAGGCGGCCTCTCACCCGCACGCAAATTTCCAGTCTTACCACTGTCCCATTGGCTGCGAGTCATTTTGCCCCCAGCATGCTTTGGGGACTTGGTCCATTGGAATGGTGATTGTGCCCTTCTCTTCCTTCTCATATTCTCTAGGTCTGAAATGTCTTTTCACTTCCTCATAGCTAAGTGCCATCCTCCTCTCTCTTTAAGTCTCTTGGATGAAGCCTCTTTTGGGTAGCCTGTCAGGATCGAGAGGCCAGAAGATAGCATGATTTCAAAGGCATCATCATTGGTTGGCAGGGAGCCTACCCTCACGGTCAATGAATGACCCACTGAGGGCTTGGGTGGCATTTGCCTCGTGCTCCCCTCCTTCAGGAGTGCTTTGTCTCAGAATGTGGGTCCCTGGAAGCCTTGGATCAGCCCACTCTAGAGATTCCAAGAGTGACAGTGCGGCAGTGTCTGGAAGTGGTAGCAATGTGGTCCCAGCTGCAGAAGGTGAAAGGCCCAGTCTCTGTACCCCTCGTTTGACGTGGGTGTGTGTAGCTGGAGGTCAGGAGCATGGAGCACTTGACATTTCAAATCTCCCATCAGCCAGAGTCGTCAGAACATATGATACGGTAATAAAGCCCTAGACAGGGGATCATGCTGACCTGATTGAGACCTCACCCCCCAGCTTACTTGGACATGTTATTTTGTCTTCAGGAGCCTTGATATGAGATCATGTGAGCAAAGCACTTAGTGCTGTGCCTGGTGCATAGTAGATGCTTGATACATTGGGCTATTATTATTTCTTCTCCCCACCTCTTTTTCTCCACATCTTCCCCACTACATCTGGCCCAGCCCAGAACCACATCCCTCAGAGCAACCCAGGTGCCCTCGTGCCTGGCAGGGCAGAGAGGGTAGAGGGAGGCCCCTCTCAGAGGGGAGCTGGACAAGTACAGCAGGGGTCCATGTCACCTGAAACTCCTCCCTGCACTCTCTGACAGGAGATGTGGGAGGGTCACGGAGGCTCAGGCACTGAGGTCAGGGACTACTACTTCAGCACAGGGAGTAGTCAGGTCTAGGAACAGGAAGGGCATGGCATGGGGAGGCTTGGCTGAATCCCAGATTTGCCAGGGACTCCATGTGCCCTCTGCTGAGTCCCTGGTTCTGTCTCACAATGTCAAGGTGGGAATGGGGCTGGCTGTGTCAATGGTCTCCAGTCGTCCCCAGCTCGGCCAATCCATGGATGCCAGAAGATGGAGGAGAGATCGAGGGGGAGAAGTTTCTAGCTCTGACACTCCAGCAGGGGGCAATGCAGCCAGGGCTGGCTTCAGTCCCTCTGGGGAATGAGTTACCACAGGGGACCTTGCAGGTGGGCATGTGTTGAGCAGGAAAGCCACCTTGTTGGCTGGCATATTGGAATGGGAGCCAGGGACGACCAGTTGACAAATAGTTCTCTGTGTCTCTATCCAGAACAGCTTCCCCTTGGCAGGAGTGAGAGTCAACCAACAGGGCCAGGGCAGACCCAGCCCTGTGCAGGCTGCCAGGGCCAGGCAGTGCCCCCTGGGGGACCCTGCGCGAGCCTAGGTATGCTCTGGGCAACAGTTGAGGCCCCTTGCCTCTGCCTTGCCATTCTCCTTCCCAGAGCTGGCCCAGACTGTAAGGAAAAGCCACAGATAGGGTCTTCCCTTAGTCCCCGGGGCAGGCCTGGGAAACAAGGCTTGTCTCTAGCCAGTGCACACAGAGCTCATCCCTTGTCTTCTTTCTCCCGTGCATGGCCCTCTAGCCAGGACCTGAAAAACAGCTTTCTGTACACTTCTGGGCCTAGCTGACTCCAACCGGGTTACTCTTAGCTCTGCCCCGGTCTACTAGTTGATCAGGGGCAACGGAGGCATTCTTTCTTTCTCTGGGCCTCAGTTTCCTCATCAGTAACCTGTATTAGGGAATGGTCTTGGTGAATTCCAAGGCACTTCCAATTGTGGAGTGTGGGAGTGGAGACTTGTATTCCAGGGCTTTGGCCTTCCTTGCCCAGGTTCTGGGAGAACTCTGATTCTGACTTCCAGGCTGAGCACCTCAGCCACCTGCACTAGCCTCCCTGCCCTAGGAGGAGTCCCTCCGACCACACTGAGGTATCCTTCCAAGCTCAAGTCTTTTCTCACCCTTCCTAGGCCTCCTCTACTTTTTTTTTTTTTTGTTATAGCTTCTAAGCTCTGGGGTACATATGCAGGTCGTGCTAGGATTTGTTATATAGGTGTACACATGCCATGGTGGTTTGCTGCATCCATCCTCCTGTCATCTACATTAGGTATTTCTCCTAATGTTACCCGTCCCCACTCCCACCCCCCCTGCTATCCCTCCCCTAGCCCTCCCCACCCCCGAACAAGCCCCAGTGTGTGATGTCCCCTCCCTGTGTCCATGTGTTCTCATCTTCACACCCACTTATGAGTTGAGAACATGTGCCTCCTTTACTTCTAGGGGAGCCCGGACCTCTAGGGGTGTGTGTGTGTGTGCATGCACGTGAGGTGTGTGCATAAGCAGGTGTGCTCATACTGGCACCACCCAGGTGTACTCTCCACCTCTTCCCATATCCACTTTCTATGTAGACAGGGAAAGTGCTAACGATCTTGATTCCCTCTCCACCCGCACAGTATACCCTGAAACAGTTGTAAGCACATTCCTGGGACCCAAATTCCACAGTCATCAGGCAAAGCTGAACATCGAACTTAGCACCTTCTAGTTTCCCTATGTCTAAAATGCTTATTTCATAGCGTCTTATGAGACCTCATTCATTCACTAACAAATATCTATGGAATATTTACAATGGGCCAGGCATCATTCTAAGTGCTTAGAGTAAATGACAGACTATGTGTAAAGCATTAAGTCTCATGCCAGTCACGTGGCAAGAACTGAGTTAATGTAAAATTGCTCACCTTCATCCTCATAGTAATAGCCACACCTACTAATTACTGCTCCATATGCCATGCACTGCTATAAGCACTTTTACTCACATTCCTCACAAGTCATTGAAGTAGGCACTATTATTACCACTCCCCCTATTTTACAGATGAGGAAACTGAGGCCCAAAGTAATTTGTTCAAGGTCACACGGCTAGTAAATGGCAGTCTGGCCCAAAGTCCATGCTCTTGACCGCTCTCTAATGTACTGCCTCTCTGACTAGAGCATAGACACATGCATTGTGCACACACACATCTAGTGCTACAGATTTTGCTCATGTTCAGTGGCCCAGGCCCTGTGTGCTCCCTCCAACACCAAAACCGCACACCCTCTATATTTGCATGCCCCTTCCCAGCAGACCCACAGAGGCACAGCCCCTACCCGGCCTCAACCCGTTCCTCACCCCTGCTGGACACACTCCTTCCTCAGCTCTCATGGCCACGATAAGGGGGAAGAAAGGGAAGGAATTTTATCTGCAATTGAGGGCCGTGTGGTGGGTTCAACCGAGGTAGGCAAGGTCAGCAGGCAGGGGGAGGGGAAGTCAGGGTGATAGCCGTGGTCAGAGACAAGGCCAGGGGGAGGAGAGGGTGCGGCAGTGGGAGGAGAAGAAGGACGAGGAGGAAGGGGGAACCCCATATCTTGATAAACCATGCAAGGTTAGAGAGAGGAGGTGTGGGGATCGGATTCTGCAACAACTTTCTCAAGCCATAAATTTTCACTGGCTGCCTGAAGCCCGGGAGCCTGGAGGCCAGAGGCCAGAAACCTGAGCAAGTCCCAAGACAGCCAATCTCAGGAGCGACAGGGTCAGAGGCCGGGGCCCAGGTTGGGGAGGAGGTGTGGGGCTGTCGAACCTTTCTGGGCTCCAGCCCTGTGCTCCAAGCTCAGGGATGAGACTGGTGTCCTCTTCCAGAGTAGGTCTCCACATCTAAGATTTCCCAGTTCTCCTGGAGTGCTGGCTCCCGGCGGGTCCACTCCTGTCTGCTGATGCGGGCAGTCATGGGTCTGTGTCTCTTGTCTGTGTGTACAGTGGGGTAGCACAGTGATTTAAGAATGAGTGTCCAAGTCTGACTCTGCAGCTTACTGGCTCTGTGCACCGTGGACATGTTATTCAACCTCTCTGAGCCTCCTTCTCATCTGTAAATGGAGATGATTATTGCTACCTTCTAGGGTTGTAGGTATGGATTGATACAATGCAAATGACAGACTGAGCACAGGGCTTGACACACAGGTAAGTGCTGAATAAATTGAATGGTAATTATTATTATGTTGAATGGTTATTATTATTTTGAGCCCACCAACTAGTAGAAGACCCCAAACTCAAACCCTGGAGGCCATGAATCCTCCAGCTTCCCCGACAATGGGGGAAGATGTCTACCTTCTAGACATCTTCCATGATTCTGTCTTCATCAGTGGGCATGTCGGAATGTGCCCTTCCTGCACACTTAGCTACCCACCTAGTCCCAGTTGGCAGCCCAAGAATCCACCCAAGGTAGAGACACACAGGGTGCAAGCATATATTTGCACAAGGCATTCTCATATTCATCCACACATGTTTGCACATATCTCACACATGCGTACCTCACACACCTATGCACCTGCATGGTGCGTGTATATGTATCTGTACATGATCGCCTGGGTGCAGGTGCCTACACATGCTCTCAGGAACACACACGTTCACCCCAGAACAAACACATTTACAACTGTGATCTCAAGCAACCTGCTGTCCTTCTCTGGGCCTCAGTTTTCTTACTTATAGACAGGGATAACACTATTCTTGCTTTGAAATGCCTAACAGGGGCCCTGAGTAGATCAGATCAATATTGCCTGCGGAGTCGTGGGCTAATCTGGGAAAACCTCTTTAAACTTGCATCATCAGTCCTATCAACTCCACCTCCAAAATAACTCCTAAATCCATCCCCCCATCCTCCATTGTGCTGCTGCCACTTTAGCCCCAGCCACCATCAGGTCTCATGTGTGGACCCGCTGCAGTGGCCTCCTCTGTGGGTGCTCTGTTTCCACTTCTGCTGCCCTACAGAACACTGACCATCCTTCCAAGGCTGTTTTATAAGTACGTGGCTATAAGGCCTCTTCCTGCTTAAACCCTTGGGGGTGTCCATTGCCCTATTTCCCTTGTGTTAGGAGGCAATGAGCACAGGTGTCAGGCTCTGTCAACCAAGCCTCGGGCTCCATCCGCTCTGCTGCTGCCCAATATGACCTTGCACTGTAACCATGGGCAAGCCATTTCACTTCTCTGAGCCTCAAGCATCCTCATCTGAGAGATGGGGGCTAAATAAGCTGATGCCTGTAAGATGCTGAAACAGGGCTTGGCACATATCTGTTACTCTTACGACATAGAACTGACTCAGAAACTCTTCCCTGTCTCTGTCTATGGCCTCTGCTGACTTTTCTGCACCTCAGATTGAACAGTACCTTCTCAGGAGGTCACTCCTGAACCCTGGCCTGGGTCTGGACTCTTAGGTAAGGGCACCTCTGGGCTTGCTCTAGCAAAATGCTCAGCTATAAAATTTTCCTTTAATGTCTACCTCCCACACTCTCCTGGAAGCTCCACCGAGGGAGGCACCATGTGTATTTTCACCCACGGGGCCTGGCACATAGCAGATGCTCCTTAAATCCTTGTTGAATGGGTGGATTTTGAATATATGTCCTGCAGCCTCAGAGGAGGACAAGAGCTTCTGAGGAAGGAAACAAGGATTAGTATGGTGGAAGCTGGGGCCCTGTGTCCAGGTGATGGCCAAAGGAGGAGGAGTTAGGAGTTGATGAGACAGCAAAGGCTCCTTGTGCTCCCCACTTGGCTTAAGAGCTTAAATTTTTGACTAAAGGTCAGTTTCACCACAGGCTGAGCCTTGAACAAGAAGCCAAAAATACCAGAAAGCAAAGGTTTAGAAGAAAGGTAGGAATGAATACGTTTCTCAAGTGCCTACTCTGTACCAGGGAGAATGCTGTGTGTGTTGAACCTCTCTCATGTCATTCTTTGGAGTCTGTGGGCCACGAAACTTTAGTGCTATCCCAGACTGTTCTGCCCAGAGTCTGATACTAGGTCCCAGGAGGCAATGCTTCCTACCTGCTTCCCACACGCTCACTCCAAGGGAAAGACACGTAGGGACGTGGAAGGCCAGAGAAGGCTGAAGAAAATCCAAGAAAATTCTAGACAAAAGTCAACACACACACTTCCAGAGCACAGATCATGCTGAGAACAGAGAAGAAAGTCAGAAGTTGGTAGAGGAAGGAAGAATAAGAAGGAGAGGGAGGGATGAAGGGAGAGAGGGAAGGGAAGTGGTGGAAGAGTCAACAGCTATCAGGTGCAGTGAATGCCCTTGGCTCCTTGGCTTGTCTGGTGGTGCCCACCCTGGTGTAGCAATGAATGGAAGGCTAAAGAAGTACTTGAAACATGTTCCTGTGTAAAGCAGGGGGCCCATTGCGTGCAGCATGAAGATGAGAGGGCCAGGGATCTGAGGCCTGGGAGCCTTAGTCACTTCCTCTTTGGTCCCAGGGCTGGTGAGGCAGGGCTGTGGGAACTGGCTTGGTACCACAAGGGGGTGGTCACTAGTGCTCTGGCTAGTAAGCAGGAGGGGACTTGGCTGCTGCCCAGGGAAAGCCTGCTGTGTGTCTACATAGGTACTGCTAAAAAAAGGAGCTCTTTGTGCAGCCCTGGCCCAATGCTCCCCAACACCTTGGGATAGTGGGGGGCTAACCAGCCAACATCCCTAAACTTATGTCTCTCTGGAGGATCCAGGGGCACTCAGTAATGGGGAACAGTTCCACTCCTTTGAGCACCTTCATGCCCTTTCTTCTCCCACACACATTTCCTGGGCGCCTACTGGGCCAGGCTGGATATAGACACGCCACATCCTGGCCTCACTTCATCCTTAGAACCACTAAACAGGAAGGTCTCCAAAGCTCTCATTCAGCTTGAGGAGCAATGCTCTGAGAATAAAAGTGACTTTCCCACAGTCACCCATCCAAGGAAGCAGCAGGATCAGGGACTTCAGGTCACGATCTGTCTGATTGCACAGTACATGGCCTGATCCCTCTCCCTTGGAGAGGAAAGGCCAAAGGGCTGGGAGCCCACACCCCAGACTTGTGGAAGGCCTCGAGTGTCATGCTCCACAAGGAAATGTGGCAGGACAAGTGGCCTCAAGGATAATCAGGGTCGCAACCTAGTTCCTTGTTTGCAAGATGAGGGAAAATGGAGACTAAGAGGGGAAGGCTTGAGTTGTGGCCAGGGCCTCGAGAGCCTATTAAGTAATGCGACAGAGACTGGAGAGACATAGAGTCAATCAGATGCTGACTCCGTGGTGTGGGTTCAGAATAATCAAGAAAGAACCTTTGACATTTGGATGAAACAAAATGTTGGTATTTTAGGCACATTTCTGATGTTTTTGTGGAGCTAACGGGACCCCACTCATTGAGATTCGAGGATGGCCCCAGAGAGACTCGTGCTGCGTCTCTGGCACCTTCAACCCTGGAGGACCATGCCAGTCCTATGGCCTGGGGGGTAAGTTCGGGAGGTGGCCTTACTTGGCAGCTGACATATCAGGCTCAGGGTGGCTCCTTAAGCTTCATCAAGAACAGTGTTTTAGAAGGAAGCAAGCAGCTTCAGGAATAACTGCAGTGCCAGTCACACAAGGAGCATGGGCCACCTGAAGGGGCCTCAGCTCCTCCGCCTCGGTCAGCAATATGGCCCAATGCCTTGATTCCAAAGGAGCTAAGGAAGGGACGGAACTAAGGGTGGAAGTCCTGGCTGGGCAACCCTTCCCTGTGCCTCTGGACTTGTGAGGGTGGGAGCAGGCTGGGAGCTTCCTTGAACTGTACTAATAAGCCAAAACTGGGCAATTACCCTGTGATAAATAATATACTCCTTTAGCCGGTACTCTGTTTTAAAGTAAATACACCTTCTATTTCTTCACTGTTGTAAAAATTGTACACCCCTAAATTTTTTACTCTGTGATATAAAAGATACTCACTCTACCTGTACTCTGTTTTAAAGAAAATATAACCTGTGATTCTACTATGTTATATAAAATATTCACCCTCACTTTTGTACTCTCTTATATAAAATATTAACCCAAACAGTGTACTCAGTTTTAAAATAAATACTGCCTCCTTTTGTACTCTGTTATAAAAAATATACACCCTCTAAATGTACTCTGTTTTAAAATAAATAAATCTTCTATTTCTACACTGTTGTAAAAATTATACACCCTTAATTTGTACTCTATTATAAAAAATATACACCCTCTAGTGGTACTCTGCTTTAAAGTAAATACACCTTCTTATTCTACACTATTGTTAAAATTGTACACCCTAAACTTGTACGCTCTTGTGATAAAATATATACTCAATCTGCCGGTACTCTGTTTTAAAGTAAATACATCCTGTGATTCTACTCTGTTATAGAAAATATTCACCCTCACTTTGTACTCTCTTATATAAAACATATACCCTCCCTGTGTACTCAGGTTTAAAATAAATACTACCTCCTTTTGTACTCTGTTATAAATAATATACCCCGTCTACCGGTACTCTGTTTTAAAGTAAATACAACCTGTGATTCTACTCTGTTATAGAAAATATTCACCATCACTTTTTACTCTCTTATATAAAATATACACCCTCCCTGTATACTCAGTTTTAAGATAAATACTGCCTCCTTTTGTACTCTGTAATTTAAAAAAAATACACCGTCTACTGGGACTCTGGTTTTAAAATAAATTCACCTTATTCTTCACTGGTATAAAAATTGTACACCCTAAATTTGTACTCTGTCATAAAAATATACTCCCTCTGACGGTACTCTGTTTTAAAGTAAATACAACCTCCGATTCTACTCTGTTATACAAAATATTCACCCTCACTTTGTACTCTCTTATATAAAATATATCCCCTCCCTGTGTACTCAGTTTTAAAATAAATACTACCACATTTTGTACTCTGTTATAAAAAATATACACCCCTCTTCCGGTACTCTGTTTTAAAGTAAATACAACCCGTGATTCTACTATGTTATAGAACATATTCACTCTCACTTTGTTCTCTCTTATATAAAATATATCCCCTCCCTGTGTACTCAGTTTTAAAATAAATACTAACTCCTTTTGTACTCTGTGATAAAAAATATACTCACTCTGCCGGTACTCTGTTTTAAAGTAAATACAACCTGTGATTCTACTATGGTATAGAACATATTCACTCTCACTTTGTTCTCTCTTATATAAAATATATTCCCTCCCTGTGTACTCAGTTTTGAAATAAATACTACCACATTTTGTACTCTGTTATAAAAATATACACCGTCTTCCGGTACTCTGTTTTAAAGTAAATACCACCCGTGATTCTACTATGTTATAGAAAATATTCACTATCACTTTGTTCTCTCTTATATAAAATATATGCCCTCCCTGTGTACACAGTTTTAAAATCAATTCAAACTTATCTTGTACCCTGTTATAAATAATACACACCCTCTAAATGTACTCTGCCTTAAAATAAATACACCTTCTGTTTCTACACTGTTGTAAAAATTGTACACCCCTAAAATTGTACTCTGTTATAAAAAATATATACCGACTAGCGGTATAGTGTTTTAAAGTAAATACAACATGTAATTCTATTCTGTAATAGAAAATATTCACCCTCTCTTTGTACACTCTTATATAAAACATATCCCCTCCCTGTGTCCTCAGTTTTAAAATAAATACTACCTCCTTTGATACTCTGTGATAAAAATATACTCCCTCTGCTGGTACTATGTTTTAAAATAATACGACCTGTGATTCCCCTCTGTTTGTTTTAGAAAATACTCACCCTCACTTTGTACTGTCTTATATAAAATATATACCCTCCCTGTGCACTCAGTTTTAAGATAGATACTAACTCCTTTTGTACTCTGTCATAAAAAATATACTCCCTCTGCCGGTACTCTGTTTTAAAGTAAATACACCTTCTATTTCTTCACTGTTGTAAAAATTGTACACCCTAAATTTGTACTCTGTGATATAAAAGATACTCCCTCTGCCAGTACTCTGTTTTAAAGAAAATATAACCTGTGATTCTACTATGATATATAAAATATTCACACGCACTTTGTACTCTCTTATATAAAATATTAACCCTCCCAGTGTACTCAGTTTTAAAATAAATACTGCCTCCTTTTTGTACTCTGTTATAAAAAATATACACCCTCTAAATGTACTCTGTTTTAAAATAAATAAATCTTCTATTTCTACACTGTTGTAAAAATTATACACCCTTACTTTGTACTCTATTATAAAAAATATACACCCTCTAGCGGTACTCTGCTTTAAAGTAAATACACCTTCTTATTCTACACTATTGTTAAAATTGTACACCCTAAACTTGTACGCTCTGTGATAAAATATATACTCAATCTGCCGGTACTCTGTTTTAAAGTAAATACATCCTGTGATTCTACTCTGTTATAGAAAATATTCACCCTCACTTTGTACTCTCTTATATAAAACATATACCCTCCCTGTGTACTCAGGTTTAAAATAAATACTACCTCCTTTTGTACTCTGTTATAAATAATATACCCCGTCAACCGGTACTCTCTTTTAAAGTAAATACAACCTGTGATTCTACTCTGTTATAGAAAATATTCACCATCACTTTTTACTCTCTTATATAAAATATACACCCTCCCTGTATACTCAGTTTTAAAATAAATACTGCCTCCTTTTGTACTCTGTAATTTAAAAAAAATACACCGTCTACCGGGACTCGGTTTTAAAGTAAATTCACCTTATTTCTTCACTGGTATAAAAATTGTACACCCTAAATTTGTACTCTGTGATAAAAATATACTCCCTCTTCCGATACTCTGTTTTAAAGTAAATACACCATCTGTTTCTACAGTGTTGTAAAATTGTACACCCTAAATTTGTACTCTGTCATAAAAAATATACTCCCTCTGACGGTACTCTGTTTTAAAGTAAATACAACATACGATTCTACTCTGTTATACGAAATATTCACCCTCACTTTGTACTCTCTTATATAAAATATATCCCCTCCCTGTGTACTCAGTTTTAAAATAAATACTAACTCCTTTTGTACTCTGTGATAAAAAATATACTCACTCTGCCGGTACTCTGTTTTAAAGTAAATACAACCTGTGATTCTACTATGGTATAGAACATATTCACTCTCACTTTGTTCTCTCTTATATAAAATATATTCCCTCCCTGTGTACTCAGTTTTGAAATAAATACTACCACATTTTGTACTCTGTTATAAAAAATATACACCGTCTTCCGGTACTCTGTTTTAAAGTAAATACCACCCGTGATTCTACTATGTTATAGAACATATTCACTATCACTTTGTTCTCTCTTATATAAAATATATGCCCTCCCTGTGTACACAGTTTTAAAATCAATTCAAACTTATCTTGTACCCTGTTATAAATAATACACACCCTCTAAATGTACTCTGCCTTAAAATAAATACACCTTCTGTTTCTACACTGTTGTAAAAATTGTACACCCTAAAATTGTACTCTGTTATAAAAAATATATACCGACTAGCGGTATAGTGTTTTAAAGTAAATACAACATGTAATTCTATTCTGTAATAGAAAATATTCACCCTCTCTTTGTACACTCTTATATAAAACATATCCCTTCCCTGTGTCCTCAGTTTTAAAATAAATACTACCTCCTTTGATACTCTGTGATAAAAATATACTTCCTCTGCTGGTACTATGTTTTAAAATAATACGACCTGTGATTCTCCTCTGTTTGTTTTAGAAAATACTCACCCTAACTTTGTACTGTCTAATATAAAATATATACCCTCCCTGTGTACTCAGTTTTAAGATAAATACTAACTCCTTTTGTACTCTGTGATAAAAAATATACTCCCTCTGCCGGTACTCTCTTTTAAAGTAAATATATCTTGTGATTCTACTATGTTATAGAAAATATTCACCATCACTTTGTACTCTCTTATATAAAATATATAACCTCCCTGTGTACTCAGTTTTAAAATAAATACTAAATCCTTCTGTACTCTGTGATAAAAAATATACTCCCTCTGCCGGTACTCTGTTTTAAAGTAAATACACCTTCTATTTCTTCACTGTTGTAAAAATTGTACACCCTAAATTTGTACTCTGTGATATAAAATATACTCCCTCTACCGGTACTGTGTTTTAAAGAAAATATAACCTGTGAATCTACTATGATATATAAAATATTCACACGCACTTTGTACTCTCTTATATAAAATATTAACCCTCCCAGTGTACTCAGTTTTAAAATAAATACTGCCTCCTTTTGTACTCTGTTATAAAAAATAGACACCCTCTAAATGTACTCTGTTTTAAAATAAATAAATCTTCTATTTCTACACTGTTGTAAAAATTATACACCCTTACTTTGTACTCTATTATAAAAAATATACACCCTCTAGCGGTACTCTGCTTTAAAGTAAATACACCTTCTTATTCTACACTATTGTTAAAATTGTACACCCTAAATTTGTACACTCTGTGATAAAATATATACTCAATCTGCCGGTACTCTGTTTTAAAGTAAATACATCCTGTGATTCTACTCTGTTATAGAAAATATTCACCCTCACTTTGTACTCTCTTATATAAAACATATACCCTCCCTGTGTATTCAGGTTTAAAATAAATACTACCTCCTTTTGTACTCTGTTATAAATAATATACCCCGTCAACCGGTACTCTCTTTTAAAGTAAATACAACCTGTGATTCTACTCTGTTATAGAAAATATTCACCATCACTTTTTACTCTCTTATATAAAATATACACCCTCCCTGTATACTCAGTTTTAAAATAAATACTGCCTCCTTTTGTACTCTGTTATTTAAAAAAAATACACCGTCTACCGGGACTCGGTTTTAAAGTAAATTCACCTTCTTTTTCTTCACTGGTATAAAAATTGTACACCCTAAATTTGTACTCTGTGATAAAAAATATACTCCCTCTTCCGATACTCTGTTTTAAAGTAAATACACCATCTGTTTCTACACTGTTGTAAAATTGTACACCCTAAATTTGTACTCTGTCATAAAAAATATACTCCCTCTGACGGTACTCTGTTTTAAAGTAAATACAACCTACGATTCTACTCTGTTATAGGAAATATTCACCCTCAGTTTGTACTCTCTTATATAAAATATATCCCCTCCCTGTGTACTCAGTTTTAAAATAAATACTAACTCCTTTTGTACTCTGTGATAAAAAATATACTCCCTCTGCCGGTACTCTGTTTTAAAGTAAATACACCTTCTGTTTCTACACTGTTGTAAAAATTGTACACCCTAAATTTTTACTCTGTTATAATAAATATTCTCCCTCTGCCAGTACTCTGTTTTAAAGTAAATACAACCTGTGATTCTACCCTGTTTTAGAAAATAATCAAACTCGCTTTGTACTCTCTTATAAAAAATATATTCCCTCCCTGTGTACTCAGTTTTGAAATAAATACTACCACATTTTGTACTCTGTTATAAAAAATATACACCGTCTTCCGGGACTCTGTTTTAAAGTAAATACCACCCGTGATTCTACTATGTTATAGAACATATTCACTCTCACTTTGTACTCTCTTATATAAAATATATGCCCTCCCTGTGTACTCAGTTTTAAAATAAATACAACCTTATCTTGTACCCTGTTATAAATAATACACACCCTCTAAATGTACTCTGCCTTAAAATAAATACACCTTCTGTTTCTACACTGTTGTAAAAATTGTACACCCTAAAATTGTACTCTGTTATAAAAAATATATACCGTCTAGCGGTATAGTGTTTTAAAGTAAATACAACATGTAACTCTATTGTGTTATAGAAAATATTCACCCTCACTTTGTACACTCTTATATAAAATATATCCCCTCCCTGTGTCCTCAGTTTTAAAATAAATACTACCTCCTTTTGTACTCTGTGATAAAAATATACTTCCTCTGCTGGTACTATGTTTTAAAATAATACGACCTGTGATTCTCCTCTGTTTGTTTTAGAAAATACTCACCCTCACTCTGTACTGACTTATATAAAATATATACCCTCCCTGTGTACTCAGTTTTAAGATAAATACTAACTCCTTTTGTACTCTGTTATAAAAAATATACACCCTCTAAATATACTCTGTTTTAAAGTAAATACACCTTCTATTTCTACACTGTTGTAAAAATTGTACACCCTAAATTTGTACTCCGTGATATAAAATATACTCCCTCTGCCGGTACTCTGTTTTAAAGAAAATATAACCTGTGATTCTACTATGATATATAAAATATTCACACGCACTTTGTACTCTCTTATATAAAATATTAACCCTCCCAGTGTACTCAGTTTTAAAATAAATACTGCCTCCTTTTGTACTCTGTTATAAAAAATAGACACCCTCTAAATGTACTCTGTTTTAAAATAAATAAATCTTCTATTTCTACACTGTTGTAAAAATTATACACCCTTACTTTGTACTCTATTATAAAAAATATACACCCTCTAGCGGTACTCTGCTTTAAAGTAAATACACCTTCTTATTCTACACTATTGTTAAAATTGTACACCCTAAATTTGTACACTCTGTGATAAAATATATACTCAATCTGCCGGTACTCTGTTTTAAAGTAAATACACCATCTGTTTCTACACTGCTGTAAAATTGTACTCCTTAAATTTGTACTCTGTTATAATAAATATACTCCCTTTGCCGTTACTCTGTTTTAAAGTAAATAAAACCTGTGATTCTACTCTGTTATTGGAAATATTCACCCTCACTTTGTACTCTATTATATAAAATATATACTCCCTCTACCAGTACTCTGTTTTAAAGTAAATACACCTTCTGTTTCTACACAGTTGTAAAAATTGTACACGGTAAATTTGTACTCTGTTATTAAAAAATATACTCCCGCTGCCGGTACTCAGTTTTAAGTTAAATGCAACCTGTGATTCTACTGTGTTAGAGAAAATATTCAAACCCAAATTGTAATTTCTTATATAAAATATATACCCTCCATATGTACTCTGTTTTAAAATAAATACTACCTCCTTTTGTACTATGTTTTAAAAAATATACACCCTCAACCTGTATTCTGTTTTAAAGCAAATACAACTTCAGTTTCTACAGTGTTGTAATATTGTACACCCTAAATTTGTACTCGGTTATAAAAAATATACTTTCTCTGCCGGAACTCTGTTTTAAAGCAAATACAACCTGTGATTCTACTCTGTTATACAAAATATTCACCCTCACTTTGTACACTCTTATATAAAATATATACCCTCTCTGTGTACTCAGTTTTAAAATAAGTATAACCTCCATTTGTACTCTGTTATAAAAAATATACACCGTGTACAGGTACTCTGTTTTAAAGTAAATACACCTCCTGTTTCTACACTGTTGTAAAAATTATATACCCTGAATTTGTACTCTGTTATAAAAAATATACTCCCTCTGCCGGTTCTCTGTTTTAAAGTAAATACAACCTGTGATTCTACTCTGTTATAGAAAATACTCACCCTCACTTTGAACTCTCTTATATACTCTGTGATAAAAAATATACTCCCTCTACCGGTACTCTGTTTTAAAGTAAATACATCTTGTGATTCTACTCTGTTATAGAAAATATTCACCATCACTTTGTACTCTCTTATATAAAATATATAACCTCCCTGTGTACTCAGTTTTAAAATAAATACTAAATCCTTCTGTACTCTGTGATAAAAAATATACTCCCTCTGCCGGTACTCTGTTTTAAAGTAAATACACCTTCTATTTCTACACTGTTGTAAAAATTGTACACCCTAAATTTGTACTCTGTGATATAAAATATACTCCCTCTGCCGGTACTCTGTTTTAAAGAAAATATAACCTGTGATTCTACTATGATATATAAAATATTCACACGCACTTTGTACTCTCTTATATAAAATATTAACCCTCCCAGTGTACTCAGTTTTAAAATAAATACTGCCTCCTTTTGTACTCTGTTATAAAAAATAGACACCCTCTAAATGTACTCTGTTTTAAAATAAATAAATCTTCTATTTCTACACTGTTGTAAAAATTATACACCCTTACTTTGTACTCTATTATAAAAAATATACACCCTCTAGCGGTACTCTGCTTTAAAGTAAATACACCTTCTTATTCTACACTATTGTTAAAATTGTACACCCTAAATTTGTACACTCTGTGATAAAATATATACTCAATCTGCCGGTACTCTGTTTTAAAGTAAATACATCCTGTGATTCTACTCTGTTATAGAAAATATTCACCCTCACTTTGTACTCTCTTATATAAAACATATACCCTCCCTGTGTATTCAGGTTTAAAATAAATACTACCTCCTTTTGTACTCTGTTATAAATAATATACCCCGTCAACCGGTACTCTGTTTTAAAGTAAATACAACCTGTGATTCTACTCTGTTATAGAAAATATTCACCATCACTTTTTACTCTCTTATATAAAATATACACCCTCCCTGTATACTCAGTTTTAAAATAAATACTGCCTCCTTTTGTACTCTGTTATTTAAAAAAAATACACCGTCTACCGGGACTCGGTTTTAAAGTAAATTCACCTTCTTTTTCTTCACTGGTATAAAAATTGTACACCCTAAATTTGTACTCTGTGATAAAAATATACTCCCTCTTCCGATACTCTGTTTTAAAGTAAATACACCATCTGTTTCTACACTGTTGTAAAATTGTACACCCTAAATTTGTACTCTGTCATAAAAAATATACTCCCTCTGACGGTACTCTGTTTTAAAGTAAATACACCTACTTTTCTACACTGTTGTGAAAATTACACTTAAAATTGTACTCTGCTATAAAAAATATATGTCGTATAGCGGTTAGTGTTTTAAAGTAAATACAACATGTAATTCTATTCTGTTATAGAAAATATTCACCCTCACTTTGTACTCTCTTATATAAAATATATCCCCCTCCCTGTGTCCTCAGTTTTAAAATAAATACTACCTCCTTTTGTACTCTGTGATAAAAATATACTTCCTCTGCTGGTACTATGTTTTAAAATAATACAACCTGTGATTCTCCTCTGTTTGTTTTAGAAAATACTCACCCTCACTTTGTACTGTCTTATATAAAATATATACCCTCCCTGTGTACTCAGTTTTAAGATAAATACTAACTCCTTTTGTACTCTGTGATAAAAAATATACTCCCTATGCCGGTACTCTGTTTTAAAGTAAATACATCTTGTGATTCTACTCTGTTATAGAAAATATTCACCATCACTTTGTACTCTCTTATATAAAATATATAACCTCCCTGTGTACTCAGTTTTAAAATAAATACTAAATCCTTCTGTACTCTGTGATAAAAAATATACTCCCTCTGCCGGTACTCTGTTTTAAAGTAAATACACCTTCTATTTCTACACTGTTGTAAAAATTGTACACCCTAAATTTGTACTCTGTGATATAAAATATACTCCCTCTGCCGGTACTCTGTTTTAAAGAAAATATAACCTGTGATTCTACTATGATATATAAAATATTCACACGCACTTTGTACTCTCTTATATAAAATATTAACCCTCCCCAGTGTACTCAGTTTTAAAATAAATACTGCCTCCTTTTGTACTCTTGTTATAAAAAATAGACACCCTCTAAATGTACTCTGTTTTAAAATAAATAAATCTTCTATTTCTACACTGTTGTAAAAATTATACACCCTTACTTTGTACTCTATTATAAAAAATATACACCCTCTAGCGGTACTCTGCTTTAAAGTAAATACACCTTCTTATTCTACACTATTGTTAAAATTGTACACCCTAAATTTGTACACTCTGTGATAAAATATATACTCAATCTGCCGGTACTCTGTTTTAAAGTAAATACATCCTGTGATTCTACTCTGTTATAGAAAATATTCACCCCTCACTTTGTACTCTCTTATATAAAACATATACCCTCCCTGTGTATTCAGGTTTAAAATAAATACTACCTCCTTTTGTACTCTGTTATAAATAATATACCCCGTCAACCGGTACTCTGTTTTAAAGTAAATACAACCTGTGATTCTACTCTGTTATAGAAAATATTCACCATCACTTTTTACTCTCTTATATAAAATATACACCCTCCCTGTATACTCAGTTTTAAAATAAATACTGCCTCCTTTTGTACTCTGTTATTTAAAAAAATACACCGTCTACCGGGACTCGGTTTTAAAGTAAATTCACCTTCTTTTTCTTCACTGGTATAAAAATTGTACACCCTAAATTTGTACTCTGTGATAAAAAATATACTCCCTCTCCGATACTCTGTTTTAAAGTAAATACACCATCTGTTTCTACACTGTTGTAAAATTGTACACCCTAAATTTGTACTCTGTCATAAAAAATATACTCCCTCTGACGGTACTCTGTTTTAAAGTAAATACAACCTACGATTCTACTCTGTTATAGGAAATATTCACCCTCACTTTGTACTCTCTTATATAAAATATATCCCCTCCCTGTGTACTCAGTTTTAAAATAAATACTAACTCCTTTTGTACTCTGTGATAAAAAATATACTCCCTCTGCCGGTACTCTGTTTTAAAGTAAATACACCTTCTGTTTCTACACTGTTGTAAAAATTGTACACCCTAAATTTTTACTCTGTTATAATAAATATTCTCCCTCTGCCGGTACTCTGTTTTAAAGTAAATACAACCTGTGATTCTACCCTGTTTTAGAAAATAATCAACCTCACTTTGTACTCTCTTATAAAAAATATATTCCCTCCCTGTGTACTCAGTTTTGAAATAAATACTACCACATTTTGTACTCTGTTATAAAAAATATACACCGTCTTCCGGTACTCTGTTTTAAAGTAAATACCACCCCGTGATTCTACTATGTTATAGAACATATTCACTCTCACTTTGTACTCTCTTATATAAAATATATGCCCTCCCTGTGTACTCAGTTTTAAAATAAATACAACCTTATCTTGTACCCTGTTATAAAAAATACACACCCTCTAACTGTACTCTGCCTTAAAATAAATACACCTTCTGTTTCTACACTGTTGTAAAAATTGTACACCCCTAAATTTGTACTCTGTGATAAAAAATATACTCCCTCTGATGGTACTCTGTTTTAAAGTAAATACAACCTATGATTCTACTCTGTTATAGGAAATACTCACCCTCACTTTGTACTCTCTTATATAAAATATATCCCCTCCCTGTGTACTCAGTTTTAAAATAAATACTAACTCCTTTTGTACTCTGTGATAAAAAATATACTCCCTCTGCCGGTACTCTGTTTTAAAGTAAATACACCTTCTGTTTCTACACTGTTGTAAAAATTCTACACCCTAAATTTGTACTCTGTTATAAAAATATACTCCCTCTGACGATACTCTGTTTTAAAGTAAATACACCTTCTGTTTCTACACTGTTGTAAAAATTGTACACCCTAAATTTTTACTCTGTTATAATAAATATTCTCCCTCTGCCGGTACTCTGTTTTAAAGTAAATACAACCTGTGATTCTACCCTGTTTTAGAAAATAATCAAACTCGCTTTGTACTCTCTTATAAAAATATATTCCCTCCCCTGTGTACTCAGTTTTGAAATAAATACTACCACATTTTTTACTCTGTTATAAAAAATATACACCGTCTTCCGGTACTCTGTTTTAAAGTAAATACCACCCGTGATTCTACTATGTTATAGAACATATTCACTCTCACTTTGTACTCTCTTATATAAAATATATGCCCTCCCTGTGTACTCAGTTTTAAAATAAATACAACCTTATCTTGTACCTTGTTATAAACAATACACACCCTCTAAATGTACTCTGCCTTAAAATAAATACACCTTCTGTTTCTACAGCGTTGTAAAAATTGTACACCCTAAAATTGTACTCTGTTATAAAAATATATACCGTCTAGCGGTATAGTGTTTTAAAGTAAATACAACATGTAATTCTATTCTGTTATAGAAAATATTCACCCTCACTTTGTACACTCTTATATAAAATATATCCCCTCCCTGTGTCCTCAGTTTTAAAATAAATACTACCTCCTTTTGTACTCTGTGATAAAAATATACTTCCTCTGCTGACACTATGTTTTAAAATAATACAACCTATGATTCTCCTCTGTTTGTTTTAGAAAATACTCACCCTCACTTTGTACTGTCTTATATAAAATATATACTCTCCCTGTGTACTCAGTTTTAAGATAAATACTAACTCCTTTTGTACTCTGTGATAAAAATATACTCCCTCTGCCGGTACTCTGTTTTAAAGTAAATACATCTTGTGATTCTACTCTGTTATAGAAAATATTCACCATCACTTTGTACTCTCTTATATAAAATATATAACCTCCCTGTGTACTCAGTTTTAAAATAAATACTAAATCCTTCTGTACTCTGTGATAAAAAATATACTCCCTCTGCCGGTACTCTGTTTTAAAGTAAATACACCTTCTATTTCTTCACTGTTGTAAAAATTGTACACCCTAAATTTGTACTCTGTGATAAAAAATATACTCCCTCTTCCGATACTCTGTTTTAAAGTAAATACACCACCTGTTTCTACACTGTTGTAAAATTGTACACCCTAAATTTGTACTCTGTCATAAAAATATACTCCCTCTCACGGTACTCTTTTTAAAGTAAATACAACTTACGATTCTACTCTGTTATAGGAAATATTCACCCTCACTTTGTACTCTCTTATATAAAATATATAACCTCCCTGTGAACTGAGTTTAAAATAAATACTAAATCCTTCTGTCATTGTGATAAAAAATATACTCCCTAGCCGGTACTCTGTTTTAAAGTAAATACATCTTGTGATTCTACTCTGTTACAGAAAATATTCACCATACTTTGTACTCTCTTATATAAAATATATACCCTCCCTGTGTACTCAGTTTTAAAATAAATACTAAATCCTTCTGTACTCTGTGATAAAAAATATACTCCCTCTGCCGGTACTCTGTTTTAAAGTAAATACACCTTCTATTTCTACACTGTTGTAAAAGTTGTACACCCTAAATTTGTACTCTGTGATATAAAATATACTCCCTCTGCCGGTACTCTGTTTTAAAGAAATTATAACCTGTGATTCTACTATGATATATAAAATATTCACACGCACTTTGTACTCTCTTATATAAAATATTAACCCTCCTAGTGTACTCAGTTTTAAAATAAATACTGCCTAACTTTTGTACTCTGTTATAAAAAATAGACACCCTCTAAATGTACTCTGTTTTAAAATAAATAAATCTTCTATTTCTACACTGTTGTAAAAATTATACACCCCTTACTTTGTACTCTATTATAAAAAATATACACCCTCTACCGGTACTCTGCTTTAAAGTAAATACACCTTCTTATTCCACACTATTGTTAAAATTGTACACCCTAAATTTGTACACTCTGTGATAAAATATATACTCAATCTGCCTGTACTCTTTTTTAAAGTAAATACATCCTGTGATTCTACTCTGTTATAGAAAATATTCACCCTCACTTTGTACTCTCTTATATAAAACATATACCCTCCCTGTGTATTCAGGTTTAAAATAAATACTACATCCTTTTGTACTCTGTTATAAATAATATACCCCGTCAACCGGTACTCTGTTTTAAAGTAAATACAACCTGTGATTCTACTCTGTTATAGAAAATATTCACCATCAATTTTTACTCTCTTATATAAAATATACACCCTCCCTGTATACTCAGTTTTAAAATAAATACTGCCTCCTTTTTGTACTCTGTTATTTAAAAAAAATACACCGTCTACTGGGACTTGGTTTTAAAGTAAATTCACCTTCGTTTTCTTCACTGGTATAAAAATTGTACACCCTAAATTTGTACTCTGTGATAAATAATATACTCCCTCTCCGATACTCTGTTTTAAAGTAAATACACCATCTGTTTCTACACTGTTGTAAAAATTGTACACCATAAATTTGTACTCTGTCATAAAAAATATACTCCCTCTGACGGTACTCTGTTTTAAAGTAAATACAACCTACGATTCTCTCTGTTATAGGAAATATTCACCCTCACTTTGTACTCTCTTATATAAAATATATCCCCTCCATGTGTACTCAGTTTTAAAATAAATACTAACTCCTTTTGTACTCTGTGATATAAAATATACTCCCTCTGCCGGTACTCTGTTTTAAAGTAAATACACCTTCTGTTTCTACACTGTTGTAAAAATTGTACACCCTAAATTTTTACTCTGTTATAATAAATATTCTCCCTCTGCCGGTACTCTGTTTTAAAGTAAATACAACCTGTGATTCTACCCTGTTTTAGAAAATAATCAAACTCGCTTTGTACTCTCTTATAAAAAATATATTCCCTCCCTGTGTACTCAGTTTTGAAATAAATGCTACCACATTTTGTACTCTGTTATAAAAAATATACACCGTCTTCCGGTACTCTGTTTTAAAGTAAATACCACCCGTGATTCTACTATGTTATACAACATATTCACTCTCACTTTGTACTCTCTTATATAAAATATATGCCCTCCCTGTGTACTCAGTTTTAAAATAAATACAGCCTTATCTTGTACCCTGTTATAAATAATACACACCCTCTAAATGTACTCTGCCTTAAAATTAATACACCTTCTGTTTCTACACTGTTGTAAAAATTGTACACCCTAAAATTGTACTCTGTTATAAAAAATATATACGGTCTAGCGGTATAGTGTTTTATAGTAAATACAACATGTAATTCTATTCTGTTATAGAAAATATTCACCCTCACTTTGTACACTCTTATATAAAATATATCCCCTCCCTGTGTCCTCAGTTTTAAAATAAATACTACCTACTTTTGTACTCTGTGATAAAAATATACTTCCTCGGCTGGTACTATGTTTTAAAATACCATCTCACGCCAGTTAGAATGGCCATCATTAAAAAATCTGGAGACAACAGATGCTGGAGAGGATGTGGAGAAATAGGAACGCTTTTACACTGTTGGTGGGAGTGTAAATTAGTTCAACCATTGTGGAAGATGGTGTGGCGATTCCTCAAGGACCTAGAAATAGAAATTCCATTTGATCCAGCAATCCCATTACTGGGTATATATCCAAAAGACTATAAATCGTTCTACTATAAGGACACATGCACACGAATGTTCATTGCAGCACAGTTTACAATAGCAAAGACCTGGAACCAACCCAAATGCCCATCGATGATAGACTGGACAGGGAAAATGTGGCACATATACACAATGGAATATTATGCAGCCATCAAAAACGATGAGTTCGTGTCCTTTGTAGGGACATGGATGAACCTGGAAACTATCATTCTCAGCAAACTGACACAAGAACAGAAAATCAAACACCGCATGTTCTCACTCATAGGCGGGGTGTTGAACAATGGGAACACATGGACACAGGGAAGGGAGTATCACACACTGGGGTCTATTGGGGGGGAAAAAGGGGAGGGATAGTGGGGGGTGGGGAGTTGGGGGAGGGATAGCATGGGGGAGAAATGCCAGATATAGGTGATGGGGGAGGAAGGCAGCAAATCACACTGCCATGTGTGTACGTATGCAACAATCTTCCTTGTTCTTCACATGTACCCCCAAACCTAAAATGCAATAAAAAATAAAATAAAATAAAATAAAATAAAATAAAATAATACAACCTGTGATTCTCCTCTGTTTGTTTTAGAAAATAGTCACCCTCACTTTGTACTGTCTTATATAAAATATATACCCTCCCTGTGTACTCAGTTTTAAAATAAATACTAAATCCTTCTGTACTCTGTGATAAAAAATATACTCCCTCTGCCGGTACTCTGTTTTCAAGTAAATACACCTTCTATTTCTTCACTGTTGTAAAAACTGTACACCCCTAAATTTGTACTCTGTGATAAAAAATATACTCCCTCTCCAATACTTCTGTTTTAAAGAAAATATAACCTGTGATTCTACTATGATATATAAAATATTCACACGCACTTTGTACTCTCTTATATAAAATATTAACCCTCCCAATGTACTCAGTTTTAAAATCAATACTGCCTCCTTTTTTACTCTGTTATAAAAAATAGACACCCTCTAAATGTACTCTGTTTTAAAATAATTAATTCTTCTATTTCTACACTGTTGTAAAAATTATACACCCTTACTTTGTACTCTATTATAAAAAATATACACCCTCTAGCGGTACTCTGCTTTAAAGTAAATACACCTTCTTATTCTACACTATTGTTAAAATTGTACACCCTAAATTTGTACACTCTGTGATAAAATATATACTCAATCTGCCGGTACTCTGTTTTAAAGTAAATACATCCTGTGATTCTACTCTGTTATAGAAAATATTCTCCCTCACTTTGTACTCTCTTCTATAAAACATATACCAACCCTGTGTATTCAGGTTTAAAATAAATACTCCCTCCTTTTGTACTCTGTTATAAATAATATACCCGTAGCCGGTACTTTGTTTTAAAGTAAATACAACCTGTGATTCTGCTCTGTTATAGAAAATATTCCACCATCACTTTTTACTCTCTTATATAAAATATACACCCTCCCTGTATGCTCGTTTTAAAATAGATCTGCCTCCTTTTATACTCTGTTATTAAAAAAACACATCGTCTACCGGGGGACTTTGTTTTAAAGTAAATTCACCCTCATTTCTTCACTGGTATAAAAATTTTGAAATATCAGTTTTTATGATATTTCAATATTTTATGAAATATTTTATGATATTTCAACACTCTAACAAAGAGTGTTTCTCAGGTGCTGAATCCAAATACATGATAACCTCTGGAAGCTGAATGCAACCATCACAAAGCAGTTTTACAAATAACTTTCCTTAGTTTTTACTGTGAGATATTTGAATTTCCACCATAGGAATCCATACAGTCTAAACTATCCCCGTCTAGATTCTACACGAAGTGTGTTTCTCAACTGCTTAATCAAAACATAGGTTCAACTTTCTGAGTTGAACGAACACACAGCAAAACTGTTTAAAATATAGCTTGCTTCCAGGTTTTAAAGCCATTCTTTTGGGATTCCCCCTATAGCCCAGAGCGGCGTTGGAAATATCTTCTTTTAGATTCTACGCATAGAATGTTTCTCAGCTGCTGAATCCAAACATAAGTAAAACTCTGTAAGGTGAATGCACACATCGCAAAGCAGTTTCACAAACAGCCTCCCATTATTACATATAGAGAGATATTTGACTTTCCACCATAGGCTTCCATTCAGTCGAAACTTCTAGATTCTACACAAAGTGTGTTTCTAAACTGCTGAACTGCAACATAGGTTCATCTCTCTGAGTTGAATGCACAGACAGGAAATCCATTTTACAGAGTGCATGTTTCCAGGATTAAAAGCCAGTCATTATGATTAACCCCATAGACCTGGGTAGCATTGGAAAAATCTCTACTTAAATTCTACACAAATGGTGTTACTCAGATGCTGAATAAACATAAGTTAAAATCTGGAAGGTGAATGCACATATTGGAAAGCAGTTCCACAAACAGCTTCCCCTTAGTTTATATTGTAAGATATTTATGTTTTCACCACAGGCCAGCATTCAGTCTGAAATATCCCTTTTTAGATTCTACATGAAGTGTGTTTCTAAACTGCTGAATTGAAACATAGGTTTAACTCTCTTTAGGTTAATGCACACAGAACAAAGTAGTTTCATAGATAGCTTGCTTCCAGGATTAAAATCCAGTCATTTTGGTTACCCCCCACAGACCAGGGTGGAGCTGGAAATATGTTTTTAGATTCTACACAAAGAGTGGTTCTCAGCAGCTGAATTCAAACCTATGATAAACTCTGGAAGGTGAATGTACACATTGCAAACCAGTTTCACAGATAGATTCCCCTCAGTTTTTATTGTAAGATATTTGTCCTTTCACCACAGATCTCATTTCAGTCTGAAATATCCCTTTCTAGATTCTACACAAAATGTGTTTCTAAAGTACTGAATGAAAACATAGGTACAAGCCTCTTTGGTGAGCGCACCCACAGCAAAGCAGTTACACAGAGAATTTCCTTCCAGCATAAAAGCCGGTCATTTGGGTTACCCCCAGAGACCTGGGTAGCCTTGGAAATATCTGTTTTTAGATTTTACAGAAAGAGTGTTTCTCAGCTGCTGACTGCAAACAAAAGTTAAACTCTGGAAAGTGAATGCACACATCACAACGCAGTTTCACAAATAGCTTCCACTTACTTTTTATTGTAAGATATTTGTCTTTTCACTATATACCTCCATTCAGTCTGAAATATCCCTTTCTATATTCTACAGGAAGTGTATTTCTATGCTGCAGAATCAAGACGTAGGTTCCACTCTCTGAGGTAAACATGCACAGAGCAAAGCTGTTTCACAGAGAGCATGCTTGCAGGATTAAAAGCCAGTTAATTGGGTTACTCCATAAGCCAGGGTAGCATTGGAAATATCTGATCTTAAATTCTACACATAGAGTGTTTCTGAGTTGCTGAATCCATACATAAGTTAAACTCTGGAAAGTGAATGCACACATAGCAAAGCAGTTTCACAAATAGCTTCCCTGTAGTTGTTATTGTAAGATATTTGTCTTTACCATAGGACCCATAGTCTAAATATCCCTTTCTAGATTCTACACGAAGTGTGTTTCTAAAGTGCTGAATCGAACATAGGTTACTCTTGAGGTGACCACACACACATAGCAGTTTCACAGAGAGTTTGCTTCCAGGACAATAAGCCAGTCATTCCAGTTACTGGCAAAGACCAGGGTGGTGTTGGAAATATCTGCTTTTAGATTTCACACAAAGAGTTTTTCTTAGCTGCTGAATCCAAACATAAGTTAAATTCTGGAAGGTGAATGCACACATTGGAAAGCAGTTTCACAAATTGCTTCCTTTTAGTTTTTATGGTGAGACATTTGTCTTTCCATCATAGGCTGCCATTCAGTCTGAAATATCCCTTTCTATATTCTACACGAAGTGTGTTTCTAAACTGCTTAATCAAAACATAGGTTCAACTCTCTGAGTTGAACCGAGACACACCAAAGGAGTTTAAAAGATATCTTTCCTCTTTGTTTCAAAGGGAGTCTTTTTGGTTTTCCCATAGGATGGGGTTTCCTTGGAAATACCTGTTTTTAAAATCTACAGAAAGAGTGTCAGCCAAAATATTCAGTGTTTGAATGCACATTCCCTAGGAGCAGACGAGCCTGATGGCCCTCAAGAATGAGAGAGGAAGAGCAGGTGAATTGCAACACTGCATTGTGGAGAGTGCAAAGGCCTGTCAGGCAGCCATCCAGTGACACATGGAGACTGAGAATGGATCCCTATCCCACACGATGATGGAAGCCCAGAGCTCCATGACCAGCACACCTGACCAATCATCCAGAAACAGGTTTGGAGAGGGAAACGGCCATGAACGCATCCCCCACAAAGTTTGCCCCTGCTGGATGGGGAGTGTTCTTTGTTGAAGACACTGAGCCAGACCAAAAAGCCTCTATAGAGAAAGAGGGAGGATAGAGGCTAGGACCAGAGTTCAGGCAAAATACAGCACAATGCCACCTCCCCAGGTATCTGGGGTGGGGGGGATTTCCAAATGGTTGACTAGGCCAGAAAGGCAGGCATTGGAGTGACAGAGATGCTTGCCACATCCCATTCTTGGTGCCCTGTTCTGGCCCTGTGTCGAGCTGTGGCTATATTTCTCAGTGAGTGTAAAGGTCAGAGAAGTGAGAACCATCTTCTTTGAGGTTGGTGGGCAGCCCTCCTCCAGGTGGATAGTGAGCTGTGTTAAGGCTTTTGTCCATTACTGGGTGATGTGATTATCTTGGTCCTATGAAAGAGGCTGCTCAGGATGGGGAGGTAACTGAAACCCATGCTGGTCCGACGCATCTCCCTCCCCCAGGTTGCCCAGGCCTTCAAAAACGCCAGCTGTAACTGCCAGGGAAATGACTCATGACCGACCACATGACCCAGGCAGAGATGCAGGGAAAAGCTCAGCAAAAGAGAGGCTGTCATGCAAGAAACCTCCCTCCGGTGCATAGGGCACACACGTCCCCAAAAACACACACACACAGAGACAGCAGCAAGTCAGAAAGAGAGGGAGAGGGAAAGAATAGAGAGAGAAAAAGAGAGAGACATCTAGACGTACACACACAAACAACACCCCTTCCATACAAAGAGACACTCAGCAGTGGCAGAGTATCACTCACCCCCTGGTAGCACCTGAAGCTGCAGGGATCTGTTGTCCACCACTACAAGAGTTAGGTGAGAGAGAAGCCCTCAGGCACACAGGCAGAGGTGTCCTGGAAATGACCAGGGCATGACAATTGGGGAGACTCACCTGTACACTGTTGGCTCAGGCCTGAGACTAGGATTCCCCGCTTTTCCCCTGGTGCCTCCTCCGCCTGAGGGTTCTTCCTCATGGCCCAACTTCAGCAAATCCTCACCTCCGGATACTATGCTATGAATGTCCTGGCGAGGAGAGTCCTGAGCACCATTCCTAACACACTACCACAGAGGGCTCCTCTTGTGACATCTCAGGGACCCACCACCCTGGCAATGGTGAATGTCCCTAAGACCCGAGGGGTGGCTATTGCTTCATGCATGTACACTGGCTTGGCAGACTCAACTTGTGCCTGGCTCCCAGAAGTCAGGCTGCAGCCCCTTTAAGTTATGGCTTGGCAGAGGTGACAGCGGAGAAAGCAGTAGTGAAAACAGCAGGTTTGGGGAGGCCTGGCAAAGGGTTCTGCACCAGACCAAGCCAGGGTAAAACTAATAGGATGCATGTCCTCAGGGCCTCCAGAAGCGAGCAGTCTTCTGCTTTGACTCCTGGTGGAAGAGGAGATTTAGGGCCAGAAAGGCCAGCGCTGGAGTGAGAGATGATTGCCACATCCCATTCCTGGTGTCATGTTCTGGCCGTGTGTCAAGCTGTGGCTAGATTTCTCAATGAGGGCAAAGGCGAGAGACATGAAACCATCTTCTTTGAGGTCAGTGGACAACCCTCCTGCAGGTGGACAGAGAGCTGCGGTGAGGCTTTTTTCCATGGCAGGGGTGTGATTTTCTTGGTCCTAAGAAAGAGGCCACTCAGAATAGGGAGGTGACTGAAACCCATTCTGGTCAGACACAGCTCCCTCCCCACGTTGCCCAGGCCTTCACAAACGCCAGCTCTAACCGCCAGGGAAACGACTGACAACCGACCATGAGACCCAGGCAGAGACACGGGAGGATGCTTAGCAAAAAAGAGGCCATTGTGCAAGAAATCACCCTCCACACACAGTGCACATGCATCCCACACACACAACAATGCTCACACACAGACACAGAGATTGAGAATGAGAGAGAGTGGGAAAGAAGAGAGAGAGAAACTAGAGAGAGACATAAAGGCACACACACACAAAAAGCACCCCTTCAACCCACACAGACACACACAGTGGCACAGTATCACTCATTCAGGCAGCACCTGAAGCTACAGGGTTCTGTTGTCCACCTCTAGGACACTCGGGTGAGAGAGCAGCCCACAGGCACACAGGCAGAGGTGTCCTGGAGATGACCAGGGATGACAATTGGGGAGACTTACCTGTACACCATCAGCACAGGCCTGAGACTGGGATTCCACGCTGCTCTGCTGGCACTTCCTCGCCCTGAGGTTTCCTCCTCCTGGCCCACCGTCAGCGAATCCTGGCCTCTGAAGACTATCTTGGGAAGTCCTGGCTAGGGAGGGCCTGAGCTCTGTTCATGACACACTGCCACAGTGGGCTCTTCCTTTGTGATGTCTCAGGAAACCATCACCAGGGCAATAGTGAAAGTCACTATGAACCATGGAGATGCTTGTGCTTCCTGCATGGGCACTAGCGAGGAGGAATTGACTACCACCTGGCTTCAGGCTCAGAAAGTGGAAAGAAGAGAGAGAGAAACAAGAGAAAGACATACAGTGTGTCAGGAACGGAGCTCAGGCCCCTTCTCACCAGGGTGTCCACAGAATATTCTTTGGAGGTCAGGATTCCCTGAAGGTTGGCCAGGAGGAAGAAATCTCAGGTGGAGGGAGCACTGGGGCAGCAGAGGGGATCCCAGTCTCAGGTCTGCACTGAAGGTGTAGAGGTGAGTCTCCCCCAAATATCGTTACCTTGTCATCTCCAGGACACCTCGGACTGTGTGCCCAAGGGCTGTTCTCTGACCCACGTGTCCTAGTGGTGGACAATGGAACCCTGCAGCTTCAGGGGCTACCTGGGGGTGAGTGATACCCTGCCACTGCTGAATCTGTGTGTGGGGAAGGGGTGTTGTTTGTGTGTGTGTGCTGTATGTGTCTCTCTGGTTTCTCTCACCAGCATTTGCCCTCTCCACAAGGCAGTGTTGCAGTTCACCTGCCCTTCCTCTCTCATTCTTGAGGGCCATCTGGCCCCTCTGCTCCTGGGGAAAAATGCCTTCAAGTCCTGAATCTTTTGACTGCCACAGATGCCAGCCAGCACACCAAAGGGATTAGGGTTTGCTGGGTGCAGGGGAGGATGGGGCAGGGTTAGCTGCCGGGTGGCGGGGTGAGGCACAATGCCTTAGGGCCCCTGGGATCATTCTGTGCCCCAGGGATGGCTGCCTGGTTTGCCTTGTCCTTCTACAAAAGGCGGTGTTGCACAACGGCCTATTTTTTGCTGAGGATCTCCCTTCCTCTCTGCCTGGGTCCCCGACATATCAGGCTGGATTTTGTGAAAGCCAGGGCAACATGGGGAGGGGAGCTGCATCAGAACAGCATAGGTTTCACTCACCACCCCATTCTGAGTGGCCTCATTATTAGGACCAAGATGATCACACTACTAGCCATGGACAAAAGCTTCCGCACAGCTCAATGTCCACCTGCAGGAGGGCTGCCCACCGACCTCAGGGCAGATGGTTCTCACTTCTCTCTCTCTTACCCTCATTGGGAAATCTAGCCACAGCTCACCACAGGGCTGGAACACAGTAGCAAGAACGGGATGTGGCAAGCATCTCTGTCACTCCAACACTGGTCTTTCTAGCAAAGTCAATCATTTGGCACTCCATCATCCCTAGATGCCTGTGGAGGTGGCATTGTGCTTTATTTGGCCTGGACTCTGGCCTAGGCCATGTCGTCCCTCTTTCTCTGTCTGCTCCGTTTCTGAGAAGGCTAGAGGCTTCTTGGTCTGGCTTAGTGTATTCGATAAACAACACACCCCAGTTCGGCAGGGGGAAAAAGTGGTGGGGGATGTGTTTCATGTCTGTTTCCCCCTCCAAACCTGTTTCTACATGATTGGGCAAATGCAATGATTGTGGAGATCTGTGCTTCCATCCTCATGTGGGACTGGGACACTCTCTCAGTCTCCATGTCCCACTCGATGGCTGCCTGGCTGGCCTTTGCCCTCTCCACAAGGCAGTGTTGCAATTCACCTGCCCTTCCTCTCTCATTCTTGAGGGCCATCCAACCCCTCTGCTACTGAGGAAAGTGCCTTCAAGCACTGAATCTTTTGGCTGCCACAGAAGCCAAGGAGCAAGCCAAAGGGATTGGGTTTCACTGGGTGCAGGGGAAGCTGCATCAGGGGCCTGCAAGGTGGCAGGGTGGGGACACCATGCCTTGGTGCCCATGGTATCTTTCTGAGCCCCAGCGAGGTCCTTCCTGCTTGTCTCCATTGTAATCCCATTCCCACTTACCCAGGTGGGATCGAAACAGGATCCAAGGAGGAGTCCTGAGAGCCCTTTGGGCACCCTGAATTTCTTCTTCCCCTGCAAGCCAAAGCAGAAGACCACTCAGTCGTGGAGGCCCTGAGGACATGAGTCCTATGGGTTTGACCCTGTCTTGGTCTCCTGCACACCCCTTTCCCAGACCTCCACAAACCCACAGCTTTTGACTCCTCTTTCTCTGCCGCCATGTCTGCCACAGCCATTTCATCAAGGGGACACAGTGTGATTTCCCAGAGCCGGGTGCAAGTGGAGTCCACCTCGCCAGTGCACATGCACCAAGCACGAGCCACTCCTCGGGTCATATTGATGTTCACCGTTGCCCTGGTGATGGGTTCCTGAGATTTCACAAAGGTGGACTTCCCTGTGGAAGTGTATCAGGAGCAAGGCTCAGGCCCCTCCTCTCCAGGATGTCCACAGGATAGTCTTCAGACAGGTTTGTCTCCAGAGGCCAGAATTCACCGAAGGTAGACCAGAAGGAAGAAACCTCAGGCAGAGAAAGAGCCTGGGGGAGCAGCATGGAATCCTAGTCTCAATCCTGCACTGATGGTGTAGAGATGAGTCTTCCCACATGTCATGCCCTGGTTATCTGCAGGACATCTCTGCCTGTGTGCCTGTGGGCTGATCTCTCACCCAATGGGCCTAGGGGTGGACAACAGAACCCTGCAGGTTCAGGGATTGCCTGGTACTCTGCCACTGGAGTGTGTCTGTGTGTGTGAAGGGGAGTTCTTTGTGTGTGTGGACCTGTATGTCTGTCTGTTTTCTCTCTCTCTTCTTTCCCACTCCCACTCGTTCTGACTTGCTGTGTCGTGTGTGTGTGTGTGTGTGTGTGTGTGTGTGTGTGTTGGGATGCTTGTGCACTGTGCACCAAAGGGTGGTTTCTTGCACGACGGTCTCTCTTTTGCTGAGCCTCTCTCGGCATCTCTGCCTGGGCCAGGTGACCGGTCATCAGTCATTTTCCCGGCAGTCTCAGCTAGCATTGTGAAGGCCTGGGCAACATGGGGAGGGAGGTGTGTCAGACCATCATGGGTTTCAGTCACCCCTCCATCCTGAGTGGCCTGTGTCTTAGGACCAAGTTGATTACACCCCCCAGCCATGGACAAAAGCCTCACCAGAACTCACTGTCCACCTGCCAGAGGGCTGCCCATCGACCTCAAAGAAAATGGTTCTCACATTTCTCACCTTTGCTGTCATTGACAAATCCAGCCACAGATCTTCACAGTGCAGGAACAGGATGCCAAGCACGGGCTGTGGCAAGCATCTCTGTCACTCCAATGCTAGCTTTTCTGGCCAAGTCAACCGTTTGGAACTGCCCCCCACCCCCCGCCAGATGCCCATGCAGATGGCATTGTGCTCTATTTGGCCTGGACTCTGGCCTAGGCTCTGTCCTCCCTCTTTCTCTGTCTGCCCAGTTTCTGGGAAGTCTAGAGACTTCTTGGTCTGGCTCAGTGTCTGCAACAAAGAACACTCCCCAGTGCAGCAGGAGGAAACTTGGTGGGGGATGTGTTTCATGGCTGTTTTCGCCTCCAAATCTGTTTCTGGATGATTGGGCAGGGGTGATGATCGTGGAGCTCTGGGATTACATCCCGATATGGGACAGGGAGGCTCTCTTAGTCTCCATGTCCCACTCGATGGCTGCCTGGTTGTCCTCTGCCCTCTCCACAAGGCGGTGTTGCAATTCACCTGCCTTTCCTCTCTCATTCTTGAGGGCTATCGGGCTCTTCTGCTCCTGGGGAATGTGCCTCAAATCACTGAATCTTTTGGCTGCTACAGATGCCAGGGAGCGAGCCAAAGGGATTGGGTTTCACTGGGTGCAGGGGAGGTAGTGTCAGGTGTACCTACTGGGTGGCAGGTTGGGAACACCATGGGTTAGTGCCAAGGGGATCTTTCCCACCCCAGGGAGGTTCTTCCCAACTCTCCCCATTTTAATCCCATTCTGGCTTATCCAGGTGGGAACCAAAATGGCATCCGAGGAGGAGTCTGGAGAATCCATTGGGCGCCCTGAATCTCCTCTTCTACTGGGATTCAAAGCAGAATAGCACTCGATTGTGGAGGCCCTGAGGACACCAGTCCTATGGGTTTGACCCTGGCATGGTCTCGCACATACCCCTTTCCTAGGCCCACTCAAACCCGTTGCTTTTGCTACTGCTTTCACCACTGCTAACTCTGCCACAGCCATTTCTTAAAAGGGCCAAAGCCTGATGTCCTGGAGCCAAGTGGGAGTTGAGTCTGCCTCGCCAGTGTGCATGCAGAAAGCACAAGCCACGACTCGGGTCATAGTGACATTCACCTTTGCCCCAGTGATGTGTACCTGGGATGTCACAAAGGAAGAGCCCCCTTTGGCAGTATTTCAGGAATGGGGCTCAGGCCCCTCCTCACCAGTACATTCACAGGATAGTCCCTGGAGACCAGTATTCACCAAAGGTGGGCAAGGAGGAAGAAACTTCAGGTGGAGGGTGCGCCGGGGCAGCAGTGCAGAATCCCAGTCTCAGGCCTGCACTGACGGTGTACAGATGAGTCTCCCCAAATGTGGTGCCCTGGTCATCTCCAGGACACCTCTGCCTGTGTGCCTATAGGCTTCTCTCTTACCTGAGGGTCCTAATGGTGGACAACAGAACCCTGCAGCTTCAGGGGCTGGTTGGGGGTGAGTTATACTCTGCCTCTGCTGTGTGTCTGTGTGTGTGGAAGGGGTGTTGATTGTGTGTGTGCACCTGTATGTCTCTCTCTGGTTTCTCTCTCTCTTCTTTCCCTCTCCCTCTCTTTCTCACTCTCTGCATCTCTGCATCCGTGTGTGTAGTGTGTGTGTGTGTGTGTGTGTGTGTGTGTGTGTGTGTATTGGGACCCATGTGCCCTATACCCTGGAGGGCACTTTCTTGCATGATAGCATCTCTTTTGCTGAGCATCTCCCTGCATCTCTGCCTGAGTTCGTGTGGCCGGTCATCAGTCGTTCCCCTGGCTGTTCCAGCTGGTATTTGTGAATGCCTGAGCTACGTGGAGAGGGGGCTGTGTGGGACCAGCATGGGCTTCAGTCACCACCCCCAATCCTGAGTGGCCACTTTCTTAGGACCAAGATGACCACACCCTTCAGCTATGGACAAACGCCTCACCACAGCTCACTGTCCACCTGCAGGAAGGCTGCCCACTGACCTCAAATAAGATGGTTCTCAATTCTTTCACCCTTCCCTTCATTGAGAAATCTAGGCACAGCTTGACACAGGGCCAGAACAGGATGCCAAGGACAGGATGTGACAATCATCTCTGGCACTCCAACACTGGCCTTTCTGGCCAGGCAAACGTTTGGCACACACCCCCACCCCAGATGCCCGTGGATATCACATTATGTTGTATTTCTCCTTGACTCTGGCATAGGCTCTGTTCTCCCTCTTTTTCTGTAGAGGCTTCTTGGTCTGGCTCAGTGTCTTCTACAAAGAACACTCCGCAATCCAGCAGGGGGAAACAATATCGTGGGGATTCTTTTAATGTTCGTTTCCCCATCCAGACCTATTTCTTGATGATTGGTCAGGTGCGATGATCGTGGAGCTCTGGGCTTCCATCCCTGAGTGGAACAGGGAAGCTCTCTCAGTCTCCATTTGCCAGTGGATTGCCGACTGGCTGGCCTTTGGCCTCTACACAAGGCGGTGTTGCAATTCTCCTGCCTTTCCTCTCTCATTCTTGATTGCCATTTGGCTCCTCTGCTCCTGGGGAAAGGGCCTACAAGCACTGAATCTTTTGGCTGCCATGGATGCCAGGGAGCAAGCCAAAGGGATTGGGTTTCACTGGGTGCAGGGGACGTTGCGTCAGGGGTACCTGCCAGGTGGTGGGGTGGGGCACAACGCCAAGGGTCCCATGGGAGTTTTCGGTACCCCACTGAGGTCCTTCCTGCCTCTCTCCCTTGAAATCCAATTCCCGATTACACAAGTGGGAACTAAACGGAATCTGAGAAGAAGTCTGGAGAGCCCATTGGGTGCCCTGAATCTCCTCTTCTGCCGGGAGCCAAATCAGAAAATCACTCGCTCTTGGAGGCCCTGAGGACAAGAGTCCTATGGGTTTGACCCTGGCTTGGTCTAACACACGTCCCTTTCCCAGGCCTCCCCTAACCCACCCCTTTCAATACAGCTTTCTCTGCTGCCACCTCTGCAACAGCCATTCCTTTAACAGCTGCAGCCTGACTTCCCAGAGCCAGGCGGGAGACAAGTCCACCTTTCCAGTAGACATGCACAAAGCACTAGCAGATCCTCGGGTCATAGTGACATTGACCATTGCCCCAGTGATGGGTTCCTCAGACGTCACATAGGAAGAGCCCCCTGTGGTAGTGTGTCAGGAATGGGGCTCAGGCCCCTCCTCACAAGTACATCCACAGGATAGTCTCCAGATTCCAGGAGTCATGGAATGTGGGCCAGGTGGAAGAAACCTCAGTCAGAGCAAGCATCATGAGAAGAGTGCAGAATCCCAGTCTCAGCCCTGCGCTGATGGTGTACAGGTGAGTCTCCCTAAATGTGGTACCCTGGTAATCTCCAGGACACATCTGCCTGTGTTTCTGTGGGCTGCTCTCTCACCCGAGGGTCCTAGTGCTAGACAACAGAAACCTGCAGCTTCAGGGGCTGCCTGGGGGTGAGTGATACTCTGCCATAAAAGGTTGTTCTCAATTCTCTCAACTTTGACCTCACTGAGAAATCTAGCCACAGCTAGCCACAGGGCCAGAACAGGGCGCCAAGAATGGGATGTGACAAGCATCTCTGTACCTCCATTGGTGGCCTTTCTGGCCAGATCAACCATTTGGCACTTCCCCAACCCGGATGCCCATGTAGGTGTCATTGTACTGTATTTGGCCTGTACTCTGGCCTAGGCTCTGTCCTCCCACTTTCTCAGTAGAGGCTTCTTGGTCTGTCACAGTGCATTCAACAAAGAATACTCCTCAGTCCATCAGGGGGAAACTTCGTGGAGATGCATTTCAAGTATGTTCCCCTAAAACCTGTATCTGGATGATGGACAGGTGCGATGATTGTGGAGCTCTGGCTGCTATCCCCATGTGGGACAGGGACACTCTCTCAGTTTCCATGTTCCACTGGATGTCTGCCTGACTGTCCTTTGTCCTCTGCACAAGGTGGTGTTGCAATTCACCTGCTCTTCATCTCATTCTTGAGGGACCATCTGGCTCCTGTGCTCCTTGGAAAAGTGCCTTCATGCACTTAATCTTTTGGCTGCCATGGATGCCAGGGAGTGAGCCAAAGGATTTGGGTTTCCCTGGGTGCAGGGGAGATTGCCTCAGGAGGACCTGTCATGTGGCTGGGTGGGGCACCACTCCTAGGGCCCATGTGATCATTCTCAGCAACAGCGAGGGCCTTTTAGCCTCTCTCCATTGTTATCCAATTCCTGCTTACCCAGGTGGGATCCAAAATGGTATCCTAAGATGAGTCCAGAGAGCCCATTGGGCGCCCTGAATCTCCTCTTCCGCAGGGAGCCAAAGCAGAAGACTGGTTGCTCATGGAGGCTCTGAGGACACGAGTCCTATGGGTTTGACCCGGACTTTGCTCTCGTGCACGTGCCTTTCCCAGGCCTCCCCAAACCCGCCGCCACCTCCACCACAGCCATATCTTAAAGGGGTCGCAGCCTGACGTCCAGGAGCCAGGTGGGAGTTGAGTCCACCTTGTCAGTATGTATGCAGGAAGCACGAGCTGCTCCTCGGGTCATAGTGACGTTCACCATTGCCCTGGTGATGGATTCCTGAGATGTCACAAAGGAGGCCAGGACTGCATAAAAATCTAGGTCAGTGTTGTGGTTTGGCACACAAATCTAGCAAACGTATAAGCCCAAAAGCCGACTGGGAGAGCCTGTGGACTCAGCTATCACACCCTCCCCCCGCCCAGAGGGGAGAGGGAGCTGGAAGCGGGAGGATGGACGGAGTAGCTGTGTGGGCCCCTCCTCCATGACTGGAGAGAGAGGAAGCTGAAAGTAGGGAGAGGGACGGTGTGGCTGTGCATGTCCATAACCTCCCCCACAAACACCAGAGGGCTGAGGGACTAACTCTAGAGGGTTGTGCAGCCAGTGCCACAGTCTAAGATGACCCCTGAATGATTTAGCTCAGTGGAGGAAAGACACAACCCACCATTAAAGAGTTGGGCTAGGCTTCATGTTTTAACAAAAAAACACAGGAAGCTTATGTAGACAACTGGATGGTGTTCTTGACAACCCAGCAGCACCTCCAGGCCAGCGGAAGAGGCAGGCCTAATCTCCCAGTGTACAAAACAGACAAAGGAAGCTTACCTTAGTAACCCGAAGGAGTCCTAGAAACCCAGCAGCGTTTTGACAGGCAGACAAGCGACCTCATCAAGCAACTCCCTGAGATCACAGCCAGGTAAAGCTGGAGAGGATGTGGAAAAATAGAAACACTTTTACACTGTTGGTGGGAGTGTAAATTGGATCAACCATTGTAGAAGACCGTGTGGTGATTCCTCAAGGATCTAGAAATAGAAACACCATTTGACCCAGAAATCCCATTACTGGGATATACCCAAAGGATTATAAATCATCCTATTATAAAGACATATGCACACGTATGTTCATTGTGGCACTGTTTATAATAGCAAAGACTTGGAACCAACCCAAATGCCCATCAATGATAAACTGGATAAAGAAAATGTGGCACATATATGCCATGGAATACTATGCAGCAATAAAAAAGGATGAGTGCATGTCTTTTGTAGGGACATGGATGAAGCTGGAAACCATCATTCTCAGCAAACTGGCACAAGAACAGAAAACCAAACACCACATGTTCTCACTTCATAAGTGAGTATTGAACCATGAGAACACATGGACACAGGGGGGGAAACATCACACACTGGGGCTTGTTGGGGCATGGAGAGGGCTAGAGGAGGGATAGCAGGTGGTGGGTTGACTGGGGGAGGGATAACATCAGGAGAAATACCTAATATAGGTGACGGGGGGGATGGATGCAGCAAACCACCATGGCATGTGTATGCCTATGTAACAATCCTGCATGACCTGCACATGTACTCCAGAACTTAAAAGTATAATTTTTTAAAAAAGAAATTAAAACTGAGAAATTAAAAAAACTTTATTTACTCCTTTAAAGGGGGGGGGGGGGGGGGGGGGGGGGGGGGGGGGGGGGGGGGGGGGGGGGGGGGGGGGGGGGGAGAAGGGGGGGGGGGGGGGAAGGAGAAAAGGGAACAAAAAAAAAAAAAATAATAATAAACCCATTACATGTTAGCATAATTTAATTTTTAAATAAAATATAAATTTCCTCAAACAAAGTAAAAAAAAAATCATTTCCAAGTCCAAGTTTATTGCAGGCAAAAAGGTGTCATGAGAATTTCAACGACTTTCCTCATCATATATCGAAATGATAATATGATTTATTCCAAAATGTTTATTTTGTATAGAGTCTCATTTTATGACATTGGTATTTTTCCTTTACTTGGAAATGTAAGGCTTTTGTTAGCTTTTTTTTTTTTTTTTTTTTTGAGATGCAGTTTGGCTCTTGTCATCCAGTCTGGAGTGTAGTGGTGCCTGCTCTGCTCACTGCAGTCTCCAGCTCCTAGGTGCAGACAATTCTGCCTCAGCCTCCCAAGTAGCATGCCTGGCTAATTTTTGTATTTTTAGTGGAGATGGAGTTTCACCATGTTGGCCAGGCTGGTCTCGAACTCCTGTGCTCACCCATCTCAGTCTCCCAAAGTGCTGAGATTACAAGTGTGAGCCACCATGCCCAGCTTCAGCCTTTAAAGCAAGCAAGGAAAGCTGAGCACAGCGGCTTGCACTTGTAACCCCAGCACTTTGGGAGGCAGAGGTGGGCAGATGACTTGAGCTCAGGAGTTTGAGACCTACCTGGGCAACATGGCGAAACCCCACTTTATGTAGATAAAATACAAAAACCCACCAGTTGTGATGGTATGTGCCTGCAGTCCCAGTTACCCTAGAGGCTAAGGTGGGAGGATTGCTTGAACTTGCAGAGTCAAGGCTGCAATGAGCTGTGATTACATCACTGCACTACAGCCTGAGGTTGCAGTGAACTGTGATTGTGCCACTGTACTACAAACTGGGTGACAGCAAAACTTTGTCCCCCCCCCAAAAAAAATTTCAGTGAAAACATAAAATTTGCCATCTTAATTTTTTTAACTATATGTTTCACTAGTGGTATGTCTATTTACATTATTATAAAAAAGACCTTCAGACTTACATATTTCAAAACTAAAACTCAAGCACATCAACATTTGCCCATTTTATTTTCTCTCCAGACCTGGACAAACACGCTTCCACTTTCTGTTTCTGTGTGTTTCACTACCGAAAATATGTGTTAGTTGGTTACTGACTTCTTTCAGTTAACATAATATTCTCAAGGCTTATCCTTATAGAATGTGACAAGATTTCTTTTTAAGGCTGACTAGCATTCTATATATTTGAGACAGGGTATCACTCTTGCCTAGGCTTCAGGGCAATGGTGTGATCTCTGCTCACTGCAACCTCCACCTCAAGCAATTCTGTTTCAGCCTCCTGAGTAGCTGGGATTGCAGGTGTCTGCCACTATGCCTGGCTAATTTTTGCATTGTTAGTAGAGACGGGGTTTCACCATGTTGACAAAGCTGGTCTCCAACTCCTGACCTCAAATGATCCACCTGCCTCAACCACCCAAAGTGCTGGGATTATATGCATGAGTCACCATGCCCGGCCTTGTTGTTATTTTTAAGACACGATCTCACTGTCACCCACGCTGGAATGCAATGGTGTGATCAAAGCTTACTGCAGCCTCTACCTCTTAGACTCAAGAGATCCTCCCACCTTAGCCTCCTAAATCGATGGGACTACAGGTGCATACCACTATGCCTGGCTAATTTAAAAATATGTCTTTGTAAAAACAAGATCTCACTGTGTTGCCCAAGTTTGTCCTGAACTCCTGGGCTCAAGCAATTGTCCTGCCTCAGCCTCCCAAAGTGCTGGAATTACAGGCATGAGCCACCACACCTGGCCTATCCCACATTTTTTTTAATCTGTTAATCAGTTGAGAGATATCTGGGTTGCTTTTCTTCTTTTTTTTTTTTTTTTTGGCTTTTATGAATAATGCTGCAATAAACATGAGTGTGTAAATATCCCTTCTAAATTCTGCAGTGCATAGTTGGATGCATACAAAGGAGATTGCTGATCATGTAATAATTTCCTTTTTAATTCTTTGAGGAATCTTTATAGTGTGTGTGTGTGTGTGTGCGTGTGAGAGAGAGAGAGAGAGAGAGATGGTATTATTTTTCTCCACCAAAAGTGCAAAGGGATTCCAATGCCTCCAAACCCTTTACAGATTTGATATTTTTTTATAGCAACAACTCTAATGGGTCAAGTGATATGTCATTGTGATTTTACTTCACATTTCTCTAAAAATTAGCAAATTTTGAGCATCCTTTTAGATGCATTTTGGCCATTTGTATATCTTTAGAGAAATGTCAGTTCAATCCTTTGTTCATTTTTAAATCAAGTTATCCACTTTATTGTTGAGTTTCAGGAGTTATTTATTCTGGATATTAACTCCTGACAAATATGTGATTTGCATATATTTTCACCCATTTTTTAGGTGACATTTTTGCTGCAGTAAATGTTTCCTTTGATGTGCAGAAATTTCAAAATTTGGTGTAGTCCTGTTTTCTGTTTCTTTGTTGCTTATGCCTTTGATGGCATATCCAAGACAACAGGGCCAAGACCAGTGTCATATTCTCCCCTTTATTGTCTTCTAAGAGTTTTATTAGTTGTATTTCTTAAGTTTAGTATTTAGTCTACTTACAATATTTTTTATATGGTGCAAGGGAAGGATCCAACTTCAGTTTTCCCATGTAGATATTCAGTTTTGAACATCATATTGAAGAGACTCCTTTCCTATTATGTGGTCATGGCAAACTTGCAAAATATTATTTGATCATATACACACGGGCTTACTTCTGGGCTCACTATTCTGTTCTATGAATTATTTGTCTTTGTGACAATATCACATTTTTTTTAGATGGAGTCTCACTCTTAGTCTGAAGTGTAGTGATAGGATGTCAGCTCATTGCAGCCTCCACCTCCTGGTTCAAGCAATTCTCCTGCCTCAACCTCCCCAAGTAGCTGGGATTACAGGCATGTGCCACCATGCCTGGCTAATTTTTTGTATTTTAGTAGAGATGGAGTTTCATCATGTTGCCCAGGCTGGTCCCAAACTCCTGAGCCAGGTGATCTACGCACCTCGGCCTCCCAAAATGTTGGGATTACAGGCATGAGCCATCACGTTTGGCCCACATTGTTTTTATTTTTTAGCTTTATGTTTTCAAATCAGAAAGCATAATGCCTCTTTCGTTTTTTTTGTTTTTTTTTTTTTTGGTTCGTTGCCTCTTTGTTCTTTTTAAAGGATGCTTGGCTAGTCATAGTTTCTACACAATTTATAGAACTGAAAAAATATATTTTTGCAAATAAAGTACCATTGGGAGTTTGATAAATATTACACTGCATACAAATTTATCACTGTGGGTTATGGTTATGTGTCCTAACAGAATCTACCATATGTGGTTGAGAGTATTGTGTATTCTGCTTTTGACTAGAGAGTTCTGTACATGTGTGTTATGTCTAATTGGTCTATAATGTTTTCCAAGTTTTCTGTTTTCTTGTTGATCTCCTGATTTTTATTTATTATTGAAGGTGGTGGGTCATGAAGTCTACAGTTACTGTATTACTCTGTATCTCTTGCTCTATTTCTGTCAATGTTTGATTTATATATTCAGATGCCCTGATTATATACACATATTTATTTATAACTTGTAGATTTATTGTAAATGGACCCATTTAAGCAGTGTATAATAATTTTTGTCTCATGGCAGTTTTTGACTTAAAGTATATTTTGTTTGATATAATTCTGGCCTCTCTGTCCAATTTTGGTTACTATTTGCATGGAATATATTTTTTTTATCCTGTTACTTAAGCCTGTTTTGAGTCCTTACAGCTAAAGTGAGTCTCTTGTACACAGCATATTGTAGGATCTTGTTTGTTCTTTATTCATTCAGCCATTTTATTTTTTTTCATTATAAGTTTAACCCATTTATATGTAATAAAATTTCTGAAGAAAATGAAGTTACTGTTACCATTTTTAAAATGTTATCTGTGTTTCTTGTAGATGTTTTGTCTCACTTTCTTTTATACTGCCTTCATTTTTTGGTATTAATTTTGCAATGACATGCATTGATTCATTTCTAATTTTCTTTTTGATTACATTGAGAAATAGAGTATACATAAGACATCTTAAAGTTATTACAGTGTAGTTTAATCTTAAAACAACTTCACTTAAAATTGAATATAAGAGCTGGCCAGGCATGGTGACTCATGCCTGTAATCTCAGCACTTTGGGAAGCTGAGGCTGGCGGATCATGAGGTCAAGAAATCAAGACCATCCTGGCCAACATGGTGAAAACCCGTCTCTACTAAAAATATAAAACTTAGCTGGGTGTGGTGGTGCTACATCTGTAGTCCCAGCTACTTGGGAGGCTGAGGCAGGAGAACTGCCTGAACCTGGGAGGCAGAGGTTGCAGTGAGCTAAGATCACATCACTTCACTCTAGCCCAGTTACAGAGCAAGACTCTGTCTCAAGAAAAACAAAAAAAAAAACTATATATATATATAGTTATATACAAATGATACACATATAATTTGCCTATAGGGTTTTTAAAATCAAATTGTAAGGATTGTTGATATTGGAAAGATATTTAATTTTGCTAAGTTTGCCACAAGTATTGTACCAAATTATTTGTTTTATTACCTTTTTTAATACAAGTTTAATATTTTTACATTCTTAAATCTAACTTGGGGTATTGTGTATATGTGTTATTTATTTTATGGATCCTAAGTCTGAAAAACTCATTTCTCTATATATTTTGGATAAATGTTTGATTTTATCTAATCTTTTTAAAAAATTTTTTTTATATTTTTAAAATGTGACACAGGTAACCATAAAGTACATATAATAAGTATGCACAATTTAATAATTATAAGGTGAACACCTCTGTAACCACCAACTAATTCAATAAATCTAACATTTCCAGCATTCCAGAAGCTTTTTGCATGTGGTTGTCTGATCACAATCCTTCTTTCCCCTTCTGGAGGTTCCCATAAACAATCCTGACTGGTGAAAATCATTTTCTTGCTTAAAAAAAAGGGGAAAAAAAAAAGAGGGAGAAAGAAAAAAAAAAAAAAAAAGAAAAAAGAAGGGAAAAAAAAAAAAAGGAGGGAAGAGAGGGGAAAAAAAAAAAAAAAAAAAAATGATTTCACTACTTAGGACTTAAATATTCAACTGTAAGCTATTTTTGTCCATGTTTACCCAAAATATTGCACCATACTATATGCATTATTTTGTGTCATGTTTCCTTTGCTCACCATTATGTGGTTAAGATTCACCCATGCATTGCATTTAGCTGTAATAAGTTCACTTCCTTTGCTACAGACTACTCATTTGGCACTTCCATGAACAAGCGCTATTATGAACAATTTTATATGTGTATTTTGGTGCAAATGTGCAAGATTTGCTCCAGAATAAGTACCTAGGAGTAGAATTGCTGGCTGCAGTCTACTCATGTCTTAAATTTTATATAACCAAACTTCTTTCCAAAATGTGTATACTAATTCATACTCCCACCAGCAATATATGAGAATTCTCTTGCTCTACACTTCTCACCACTTAATATTGTGAGAACTTTACTTTTCTTGGTATGGTAGTTTTGAAATAGTAAGTCAGTGTGATTTCAATTTGGAGTTTTCTGATAATTAATGAAGTTGACCTTATATTCATGTTTTTTGGCCATTTATATTTCCTCATTTGTGAAGTGTATGTGCAATTCTTCTGCAACTATTTTCAATGGAGAGATATGGTTTTCTCATTGATTTAGAGGAATTTTATATTCATCTAGACACTAGTCGCTTTTCTGTATAATTTAAAATAATAAATCAAGTCATAATTTTAATAAATTTGAACCTTTTGTGTTGTTTTAAAAAATTATTTCCTACACTGATACCATGAAAGAAGTTTCCATTATTGTGACTCTAAGTGCTTTCAGGTTTTATTTTCTCATATTTAGGCTTATAATTTACCTGGAATTGCTTTTAAGTACAGTATGACAGTAGTCTAATTTCATTTTGTTATTTATGAATAACTTCTACTTTTTAGTTCTCTGTTTTTTCCTTCTGTTTGGAATTGGAACCTACATGCTTTGTTTCTATTCCTTTCGTAGTTGCACAAAGCATTCCAACAGGCATACCTAATTTATCACAAACTGAAGTTAACAGTACAGGCTGGGCAGCCCTCATCTGAAAATCGGAAATCCAAAATACTCCCTTTGTGCATCACATTGGTGCTCAAAATGTTTTGATTTTGAGCATTTCAGGTTTTGGATTTTTGGATTAGGGACATTCAATCTATATCTTTATTCTTCTCTTGGACATTACTAAGACCTCTGACGACTTAGAAGTTCATTTCTCCTCTCGTCCAAACTTGTATGTTATTATAGTCATGTATTTTAATTCTACTTTATATATGTGTGTGTGTTATATATATATATATATATATATATTTATTTTTTTTTTGAGACAGAGTCTTGCTCTGTCACCAGGCTGGAGTGCAGTGGCACAATCTCAGCTCACTGCAACCTCTGCCGCCTGGGTTCAAGCGATTCTTCTGCCTCAGCCTCCCAAGTAGCTGGGACCACAGGCGCGTGCCACCATGCCTGGCTAATCTACTTTATATTTTAAAGCCAACTATATAGCCTTATCATGGTTTTATGCAGCTAATATTTATTCAGATTTGCCAATGTACCGGCCACTTTTTCTTTTTTGTTCACTTGCAAATCAGACCTTCCACCCAGATCACTTTTTCTTTTTTCCTTTTTGTCTTTTCTCCTCAAATTACTTTGACCACAAGATCACTGTCTACTGAAAAATACCTTCAGATTACATGTAAATGAGGGTCTCTGAGCTTTTATTTTTCTAAAATTTATTTTGCCTTTATCATTAAAAGATACTTTCAGTAGGAGTAAAGTTCTAGCTTGGTAGTCACTTTCTTTACACATCATTAAGTATATCAAACAACTGTCTTCTGGCTTCCATGATGGCTCTTGACAAGGGAGCTTGCAGTCTGACAATTCATTTGAACATAATCGGTTCATTCTGTTTACTTGCTTTAAGTTGGTCTGTGTGCTTGGCATGCTGCAGTTTCTATGGCTTGGCTGGTGTGGATTCTTTCTTCTTTAATTTACCCTACTTGTGATTCACTGAAATTCCTAAATCTCAAGATAAGTGTCTTTCATCAATTCTGGTAAACTTTGAGATATTATGTCACCAAATATTGATTATGCTTCAGCTCTTTTTCTAGGGATTCTGATTAGATATATTTTAAATCTTCTCAATCTATCCTTCAAGTCATTTCTCTTTCATATTTCTTGATTTTGTTTTGTCTATTGGTGTTATGTTCTGAATATTTTCTTCTCTATTTTTCAGTTCACTAATTCTCTCTTCAGATGTATCTAATCTCCCATGTGTGGGGGGGGTGGTGTGGTGGTGTATATTTCAATTAACTCACTTGTTTGCTTGTTTAGAAAATTCTATTTGGCTTTCAAACCTGCTGGATTGTTTTACATATTTTCTATGGTTAATAAATTTTAAAATTTGCCTTTTACTTCTTTAAGAATAAGTATAGTTGTTTTAAAAACTGTGTCTGATACCTCCAACATCTGAAGTAGTTATAGACTTGTTTCTGCTGGTTCCTTATTTCCATGTGTAGGTTAAAAAATTTTTTATAGTAAGCTCTGCATTTTCCCTAAAAACAAACTGATTTGGGAAACACTTGGATAAGGGAATCTTCTAGAGAGAATTCATGTTTGTTTCTGCCATGAGGTTTTTCCAGTTGAAAATGATGAAGATGTGAAAGTTAAAAACTTGCAGTCTGGGTCGTGAGCAGTGGCTCACCCCTGTAATCCCAGCACTTTGAGAGGCTGAGGTAGGCAGATCACGAGGTCAAGAGATTGAGACCATCCTGGACAACTTAGTGAAACCCCATCTCTACTAAAAATGCAAAAATTAGCTGTGCATGGTGGCACGTGGCTATGATCCTAGCTACTTGGGAGGCTGAAGCAGAAGAATCACTTGAGCCCAGGAGGCAGAGGTTGCAGTGAGCAGACATCACACCACTGCACTCCAGCCTGGCAACAGAGTGAGTCGGACTCTGTCTCAAAAAAAAATTAAAAACAGAAAACAAACAAAAACTTACCATCTGTGCTAATAGGACATATAGAAAAAGATTAACCAGGCAAACCACTAGTAGAAAGTTTATATCTTTTATTCAGTAATGGATTTGGGTGATAAACTTTGTATGCATAACTTATCTTGCTCATAGGCAAATGTATAGGCCCACTGGTATATCTCTGTTTCTAGATCAATGTTTCTTGAAGTACAATGTGTGGATCACCTAAACAGAATCACCTGGGTGAACATTCTTGTTAAAATGAAGATCATCAGACCCTCTGACAGGCCAAATGAATCAGAATGGGGGAGGGAGGGCTAGAGAACTGGCATCTAATGAGGCTCCCTAAGGGCTTCTCATACAAACTAAAATTTAAGAAAAGAGAAAGACAGAAAATATGAGGTGGAAAGAGATAGAGAGAAACAAAATCAGAGACAACGAGGAGGGGGTGTTATGCTTGCCCTGTATTACTGAAGGTATCACATATCAAGCTCTAAAAGCTGAATGTGATATACCTATTAAAATATTATAATTAGGCCAGAGACTTTTCAGAGAAATGAACACAAACATCCCGGAGGCTGAGGCAGAACTGCTTGAACCTGGGAGGCAGAGGTTGCAATGAGCCGAGGTCACGCCACTGCACTCCAGCCTGGTACCTGGCAACAGAGCAAGACTCTTGTCTCAAAAAAAAAAAAAAAAAAAAAAAAAGTTTGAAGCTGTCCAGATCATTTTCCTGGTGAACAAGGAAATGAAATGGTATCATTATTTTATAGCTGTAGGATTCTCTTCTTCCTGTCTCCCTCTCCTTCTTCCTTTTCTTCTCCCATGCTCCCCCACAGTGTGGTTACCCGCTTCTCTGTGACCCAGCCCTAAGTCTAAAGCCCAAGTGCCCCAAGCAATGGCTGTGAAGACATCAACTTTGAAAGAGTGCTCTGAACTCAGTGTGGCACTGCGGGGGAGAAGGTATGGAGAAGAGTTATGTGTGGACCACATCAGGAAGGCAGGTTGGCTAAATGTTTATCTGACAAGCTTTCATTTGTGCAGAGCCCACCTGCTGTTTGGTGCCAGCAATAGGCAAAATTGACTGAATGTGATTCATGTGACTATCCTGGCAAACTGCAGCCAACTGAGGGCCACCTAAGCACCCATGCCATGTGTGCATAACAGCCACCATCAAGATGCTCTAAAGGGCTGCACCTGGCAGTCAGCTCAACAGCCCAGTGTGCCAGGTACCACGCTGAGGTATCTCTTTCTGTCCTAGTCCTTCTCATGTCCACCTGCCTAGAGCCCCATTGAGAGCCTGAGCTCTGCTGAAAAGGCGAGGCCCTCCGATACATTACACTACACAAATGTCTCACCATCGAATCTTTCATCTTCTTGGGGGAGAGGGTCAGCAGCTGACTCTTCCAGATTTTGATGCAAAAATTTAGCAAACAGTCTGCATTGGATGAAGGACCTGAAAGTGGAAAAACACATAGGTTTTACTTTATCAAAGACGTTCCTGGGACGGTGCTTTTGGTAAATAACTTCACCTTAGATCTCTCACCCACACATGACAGAAACAAGTACTCTCTTCATTTAAAAATGTATAATAAAAAAGAGGTGCATGTTCAAGTGATCATAAAGATGGTGTTTTGATTTCTAAATTCCACCCTAATGAGAGCAGTCAAGTACCTTAGCAGCAGCATCACCCTCTACTGTCAGCAGTGGGACAAGGGAACGGTCCTCCATCTCTGCCAGCCCACTAGGGCTTCATCTTCACAAACAATTAGGAGAAAGTGAACACTGCAGTAATACAACTGACACTAAAAATTGTCAGAACCATTTAACTTTTCTTTTTTCCATTTTTCATGCCTTTGATACTGCCGCACCTAATAGCCCAAAATTATGGTGTCTCTGGTCCTCCAAGAGTATGGTTATCTTAAATCAAAATCTTTCATAAATTTAGACACATTATGTAAGATGCTACTGTCAGTATCTGAAAGTCACTCTGGCATCACTTGAAAGATTTCCAGTGCCAGAGTACACGTTACCACAGACTTAAAGATATGATTAAAGCGAAGATTGTAATGTATACATTCACATTACTAAGGATTACATTAAATACAATTTAACACTTTGGTGCAAATCTCACTTTAAATCCAGAGGGCTTTGGCCAGATTGAGAACCACCACCACAGCAACAAAACGATAGAACAAAAACCTTTCCTTGCAGAGGTGCTGGTTTAGTCTCCACAGGGTAACTGCCTAGAGTAAATGCAGGGATGCAGCTTAATGGATCTAGAGAGGGTATTGTTGAGGTAGCTTCTCACCCAACTCACCCAAGGGAAAGTCACAACAGGGCTTGGGTGCTATTGCCATCTGTTCCTGCCACTGTGCATTTTACTCCAAAATCAAAAGAGCAAAGCTAAAATGTTTGCTGGATGTTCACGTTTAACTGTTATTAGTTTCTGGCTGGTCCTGTCTTTCTCCTGCCCTCCTCTGGTGAAGGACCAGCTAGTTTAATAATGAGAGTCAAATCACAATGGGCAGTGATTTGCCATCTCCCCCACCTCAGTCAGGGCACAAAGCTGTAGGAACCATGCCCCCTGCTCAGTGATGACAGAGCACCACGGGCATAGATCACTCACATGAACACAGACGCGGTCACTGCTCTGTCAGCTCAGATGGTAGCAGAGGGTGACCAAGAGGCCATAGAAGGCTGAGAACAACGCTGGGATGTGTTGCGTGCTCCAGGGTTCCTAAAGAAAAGACGTTAGTTAGCCAAGTCACTCCACAGCTGCGTGAATAGCAGGATCTCTATCAAACATTTAGAAACATCTCCACGGTCCAGCTGGATGGATGAGTTATTCTTGTGATCGTTCCTGCCCATGGACATATAAGCATCTGGTGGGAACGCAAAAAACTCACCTGTTGGTTTATGAACACTGATTTTGATAAGGGATTGGAGTAGGGGGAGTTTTGACTAACTGTATATACTTGTAAGAATAAAACTGAATCTTTCCTGAAATTAAGCTTAGGATTTTTTGTAGAATGTAATATTAAACATATGTCACTCTTCTGAATTCAATGTAACAATTATAATAATTATATTTCTCAATGTTTATTAATTGACAGTCTAAATGGCATAACAAGTGAAAAAGTGGCATAAGAGATTAAACAGACTAATGAACTGAAAACTTGATAAAGATTAAAGAGTCAGCTGAAAGATTTCCAGTGCAAGAGTACACTGTTACTAAAGACTTAAAGATACGAATAAATGAAAGATTGTAATGTCTACATTCATGTTACTAAGGATTACACTAAATACATTTTAACACTTTGGTACAAATCTCACTTTAAATGGCGTAAGCAAAGAAAGAGCAAAGTTATTTGAAATGAAAAGAGAAAGGTTTAATTTGATAGAAGCACAGACGTCAGTTATCAACACATTGTACTCAGCCTAGCAGAGCAGAACTTGGGAAATACATGTTACCAGCCCAAAGCAGTGTGGTGGCCTGGGACTCCAGCTCTCCTTCCACACACACCTGCTGCTCCCACCAACACAAACATGTCTCTCACATGCCAAGAAGAAAACATCTACATATTAACCTCAATCACCATCAATGGAATCACTGATCCCTTCTGAAAGCTGAATTTAGTCAAGAAATTAAATACTTTTCTCTCAAGATTTTTTGTTTAAGATGGGATGTCAATTGTGCTTACATGAAATCTTCAAATGAATGAGTCAAGTGTGCTAAGCAGTTATCCTCTGTAACTGCTAAGATAGGCTGGAAAGCAAATGATACCCTGGATAGAGCAGGTGATTTTATTTTTGAATACTTCATTTTCTTACCAATTAAAATATATTTCTTTTATCTTCCCCATTGTGGAAGTCTTAACGCCCGAGAGCAGTACCTGGAAAGCAAATTGCAGGGGAGCTGACTCTCGCAGAGACTGCGGAGCTGCATGGTTACAAAGTCAGGAAGTAAGACTCACTGTCTCCAGACGCATCTCCACACAGATCCCCACACCAAGACGTCCCGCATGCCTCTCAGATCAGCTTCCCCAAAGGTCAGGTGCAGTGCCTTTTCCAGCGCCCTAAGGTACTATGGCTGCATTCATTATTTTCTGGATTCTGTGCATGTCTTCCTCACCAATTTTGTTAAAAAACCTCAAACCCAGTGATGAAGCATCCTCCATGGACCTTTTCTCCCTTCGGAGTTTTCATCAGCAACACCTTCCCTTCCAGTATCCAAGGAAGAGGTGTACTTCCTCCTTCCTGAGCCAAACCCTCTCCTCAGATCAGGATGTCCTGCTCTTTTTCATTGGTCCCCTCTGCCCTGCCTATAAAAATACTTAAGTTGCTGACATCTTTTTTATTTTGAGACGGAGTCACTATCACCCAGGCTGGAGTGCAGTGACGTGATCTCGCCTCACTGCAACCTCCACTCACTTCAACCTCTGCCTCCCAGTTTCAAGTGATTCCCCTACCACAGCCTCCCGAGTGGCTGGGATTACAGGTGTGCGCCACCACAACCAGCTAATTTTTTTGTTATCACCATGTTGGTCAACCTGGTCTCAAACTCCTGATCTCAGGTGATCTGCCCTCCTTAGCTTTTCAAAGTGCTGGGATTACAGGCATGAGCCACCATGTCCGGCCAGTTGCTGACATCTTTAACAAATAAAGTCAGTCCTCCTTCCCCTTGATCCGGTTGCCCTCCAAAGCTACTGTATTATCCTAGTCTGTCTGGGCTGATATAACAGAGTATCATAGACTGGGTGGCTTATAAACCACAGAAATTTATTTCTCACATTTCTGAGGGCTGAAAGCCCAAGGTCAAGGTTCAGGAAGGAGGTTTGTTGTCTGGGGAAGCCCTGCTTCCTGATTCCTAGACGGTGCCTATTTGCTGTGTTCTCAGGTGGTAGAAGATGTAAGAGAGCACTCTGGGGCCTCTTTCACCAGGCACTAATCCGATTCATGAGGACTCCTCCCTCAATAGCTGTAATCACCTCACAAAGTCCTCACCTCCGATACCATTACACTGGGGATTAGGATTCAACATGAATTTTGAGGGAGACATTCAGTCTATAGCATACACTATCCCTCTTTTTTCTTTCAGTGCCATCCCAGCCTTTTGAAGGTCTGGGCTCCACATTTCACTTCTGGTCATCGGTGAATGACTCCATCGTCTCTGTTATGCTGGGTACCTTTAATGAGTAGAAGTCCTACCATGAGCTGTGTGACCTTGCCCTCCCAAAGTGCTAGGATTACAGGCATGACACACTGTGCCCAGCCTTAATATTATTATTAAGACAGAGTTTAGCTCTTATTGCCCAGGCTGGAGTGCAATGGTGCAATCTTGGCTCACGGCAACCTCCACCTCCGGGGTTCAAGTGATTCTCCTGCCTCAGCCTCCCAAGTAGCTGGGACTACAGGCATGCACCACCACGCCCAGATAATTTTTTTGCATTTTAGTAGAGACAGGATTTTACCATGTTGATCAGGCTGGCCTCAAACTCCTGACCTTAGGTGATCTACCCACCTTGGCCTCCAAAAGTGCTGGGATTACAGGGGGGTTGGGCTGTGGGTAAAGATAGCTGGAGCCAGAATGTTTGTGAGCTGATTACTGTTGAAGCTGGGTGTCAGTACATAGGGTTCATTATGCATTCTCTAGCTGTTATAGACAGAAATTCCCATAATAATTGATTTTAAAACAAATCAGCCAGGCAAAGTGGCTCATGCCTGTAATTCCTGCACTTTGGGAGACCAAAGTGGAAGGATGGCTTGGACCAGGAGTTTGAGACCAGCCTGGGCAACACAGGAAGACCCTGTCTCTACAAAAAAAATAAAAAAATTAGCCAGGCGTGGTGGTGCACACCTGTAGTCCCAGCTACTTTGGAGACTGAAGTGGGAGGACTATTTGAGCCCAGGAGTTTGAGGCTGCAGTGAGCTATGACCGCACCATTGCACTCCAGCCTGGGTGACAAAGAAAGACCCTGTCTCTAAAAAATAATTTTTTAAAGATTTAATTAATTAATTAACTTACATATCTGAAGATGGAGTTTCACTCTGTCGTCCAGGCTGTAATGCAGTGGCATGATCTCAGCTCACTGCAACCTACATCTCCCGGGTTCAAGCAATTCTCCTACCTGAGCCTCCTAAGTAGCTGGGATTACAGGTGTGGGCCACCACACCCGGATAATTTTTGTATTTTTATTAAGAGACATGATTACGCCATGTTGGCCAGGCCAGTCTCAAAATCCTGAACTCAAGTGCTCCACCTGCCTCAGCCTCCCAAAGTGTGAGATTCCAAGCGTGGGCCACCATGCCAACCTTTTATATAAATTTTCTTTTTTAAAAGGGTTCTGGTCGGGTCAGTTGACAGGCCCCAGGCCCCTTGAGTCTCATTTACTTCCATTGCATGGCAGCAGCTTCTGTCCCTTCCCCTGTTTCCCAGGAGTAGGAGCGAGCACACCTCCCCTTCCCTGCCCAGGTCCTCCGGCCCCACCTTGCCTCCTCCCAAGGCCACCCTCCTGGCATGCCCACCCCAGTGCCTGGGATCTAGGGGGAGAAGAGGCAGGTGGGTGTGGTCTTGCCTGCAGCGTAGAGATGACGCCAATGGCCACGTGAAGCACGGCACTCATGGTGTCTGACACTTAAAACAAAGCTTTCCTGTCCTCCTGGGAGGTACATGGCAGGAGGTGAGGGCCTAGCAGCCCCCTGGCACCCAGGGTCCCCACAGCCCCACCCCACACTGAGGCCTCCCCCACTGCCTTCCATGGGAAGAATACTCAGTACCCAAAGGAAGGGTTGAGAGCTCCAAAAGCAGCCACAGATGGGGCTGAGTGCACAGGATGGGAGTAGGTACAGCAATCCTGGGGGCCCCTGCCTGGGTGTGCCAGAGCCCCGAGAACTGGCACGTGGTGTGTAGGCAGGCAGGCCTCCCCCCACCACTGCTCCCAGCCTCGCACCTGTAGGTCTTTGTTGCAGGTGCTGGGAAGTCCCTTGAGGGTCATCAGGAGCACGGCATGTTGCAAGAAGAGGGAGGCACAGGGGCCAGACCCAGAATCCTGACCTCTGGGGACCTCACATCCACCCTTCCTTTCTCCCTGCCCTGCTCACCCGCCCAAACACACACCCCACCTTGCTCCAGATCAGCTCCAAGCTGTCGGGGTTTTTCTTCTGGGGCATCAGGCTGCTTCTGGTGCTGCGGACAGAGATGCAGGCACTGAAGGAGCTAGGACCTTGGCTGGTCCAGCAGTTCACTGGCCAGGTCTGGCAGAGGGTGGGGGAGGAAGGAAGCCATGCCTAAGGGGGGTGGGGAACACAGAGGCTGGGAGGGGCAGGTGGAAGTGGCAGCTCAGGGCTTACCTGTAGGCATCTGAGAGCTACACGAAGCTGAATTCCTTGGTGACGTAGAGGATGAGGTCCCTGGCCATCCTGCTGAGATGGGTCATGCAGAGTGAAGCCCAGAACAGGAACTCAGCTGGGAGAAAGAAAAGGTTCCCAGTCACCAAGCCTCTCCAGTACTCACCCAGCCTGACCATACAGGGAGTAAGAGGAGGTTAGGCAGTGGGGTGGGGGGGGACCTGGCTAAATTTTCATTTTTTTTCAGATGGAGTCTGTTCTGTTGCCAGGCTGGAGTGCAGTCTCGATCTCTTGACCTCGTGATCCACCTGCCTTGGCCTCCCAAAGTTCTTGATTAGAGGTGTGAGCCACTGTGCCCGACCTAAATTTTCATTTTGAGTAAAGATGGGGTCTTGCTATGTTGCCCATGCTGGTCTAAAACACCTGGGCTCAAGCAATCTTCCTGCCTTGGCCTCCCAAAGTGCTAGAATTACAAATGTGAGCCACTGCACCTAGCCTGTTTTTTGTTATTGTTGCTGTTTTAAATAAACCAGCTTTGGCCAGGTGTGGTGGCTCACTCCTGTAATCCCAGCACTTTGGGAGGCCAAGGTGGGCGGATCATGAGGTCAGGAGATCCAGACCACCTTGGCCAACATGGTGAAACCCCGTCTCTACTAAAAATACAAAAATATTACCCGGGTGTGGTGGCATGCACCTGTAGTCCCTGAGCCAGGAGAATCACTTGAACCCAGGAGGTGAAGGTTGCAGTGAGCTGAGATCGTGCCACTGCACTCAAGCCTGGCAACAGAGCAAAACAAAACAAAAAATAAGATAAACCAGCTTTACTGAGGTATCATTCACATACAATCTACCCATTTATTTAATTTTTTATTTTATTTTTTGAGATAAAGTTTCACTCCTGTCGCTCAGGCTGGAGTGCACTGGTGTGATCTCAGCTCACTGCAGCCTTGGCCTCCTGGGTTCAAGCAATTCTCCTGCCTCAGCCTCCCAAGTAGCTACAGGCACCCACCATCACACCCTGGTTAAATTTTGTATTCTTAGTAGAAATGGGGTTTCACCATGTTGGCTCAGAGCTGGGATTACAGGCGTGAGCCACTGTGCCCTGCCCAATTTACTCATTTAAAGTTTACACTTTAGTGTGCAATCATCACCACAACCAGTCTGACCATACAAGAGTAAGAGAAGACTGGAGAGAAGCCGGGCTGGGGGACAGAAGTGAGGCACAGGGCAGGGGACTGGCTCCCCAAGACTCACCCATGAAGTCACGCTCACTGGTGGCATCCATGCTGTTAAGAGTGACGGCCCCAAAGTTGAGTTCTGGGGGTTGGGAGGAAGCAGGGCTGGGCTGGAGCACAGGGAGTGGCCTCCTCTCCCCTAACCAGGTTGCCTGGCCCCCTCCCCCCTGGAAAGAGGATCAGGGAAGAGGATCAGGGTGGGTGGGGCGGGAGCTGGGGGGGAGGCATCTTTTGCACAGTCCCAGGAGGGAGGTAGGAGCCCTGAGTCTCTCAGTACCAGGCACCCCTGCCATGGGTGACCCCTGGCCTGGATAAGCTCAGTGCCCATAGGCAATGAATGATGGTTTCACCAGGGGCCACAGGTCCCTTCCCTCTGGTGTGTCTGCGTGTCCTGGCGGGTGCTGAGGGTGACTCTCCCTAGGGAGGAGGGGCAGGGTATCTCACCTGCTCAGAGCAGCTCTCCGTCCACACCCAGGAGATTGCCCAAAATGGCTCCGCTGCAGGGACAGGGATTCATGGTGACCAGGGCTCCTGGCAGGCAGCCCTGACAGACAGACAGACACACAGACACACAGACACACACACACACACACACACACACAGAGCGAAGTCCTAGTTGCCAGGGCAAACGCCTGGAGCTCAGCCTCTTCCCTGGCCCAGTCGCCTTGGGTGCACAACACTTGTCCCCTAATGTCCCCAGAACACTTATCCCCCAAGCACCAAGTCACCTTGGGTGCAGGACCCTTGTCTCCTGACACATGTCCCCATATGTCAGGCTGAGGGCAGTGGGCTGGACTCACTAGGAGCCTCACTGAAGAGCTCCAGCCCTGCTCAGACACATTCACTGGCGTGGACGTCCCCCACCTTAGCAAGAGCTGGGGCTCCATGCAGGGTCACCCTCTGAGCAGATAACCCGATTTTCTATCCCTCTCTGCCCTTCCCAGCTCATGTGTGAATCCCTAAGGCTATGCAGCAGCCACCCTCACCAGGCCCTTAGGGCACTGGAGCCTCATCCACCTCCCCAGGGGCAGGACACGATCAGCTTCCGCACCTCCAGCAGCCGCTCAGAGTCTAGGGTCAGCACCATGGCATGGTTGTGGGAAGCCAGGGGCAGGAGGGTCAGGGCAGCCAGGGACCTCCCCCTCCAGCATGGCCCCTGTACCTCACCCAGCTCACCTCAGAATCCAGTGGCTCCAGCGGAGGGGCTGGGCCCTCTGCAGGTGGGTGTACCCCAGGAAGAGGACATCATGTTCCCTGTGGGAGAGGAGGAGCAGGGGCTCGGGTGGAGGCTGGGGCAAGGCCTGCCAGTGACACTGGGACCCTGCAGGCCTGGGTCACCCCTGGGAAGAAGTGTTGCCCTACAGCACTGCACCTGAATGAGGGATCCAGGATCTCCCAGGGACAAATCGCTCCCAAGGGAAAAAGAGGATAAAATGGGGCCGTGTGAACCACAGACTGGGCCTGAGCTGTGGGGCTCCTGGGGTGAGGCTTTGCCAGGAACACCCAAAGCCTGAGCCTCTGTCACTCAGCATCTCCCAGTGGGGGCTAGAACAGGGGAGGAGGCCCATGTTGGGTATGACTTGGGTATGACTTGGGAGGTTTTGTTTGAGGACCCCAGAAATAGCTGGGGCTCATAAAGAGCTGCTTGGAGCAGGTGGGATGCCCTGCCCCTCATTCAAGTTACCAATTTTTTGTATTTTTAGTAGAAACAGGGTTTCACCATGTTGGCCAGGCTGGTCTCGAACTCCTGACCTCAGATGATCCACCCACCTCGGCCTCCCAAAGTGCTGGGATTACAGGCATGAGCCACTTCGCCCGGCCTGTTGTTGTTTTAAATAAAGCAACTTTGCTGAGATATCATTCACATACAATTTACCCATTTGAAGTTTACACTTTAGTGTCCATCCATCACCAATTTTAGAACATTTTCATCACCCCCTAAAGAAATTCTGTACTCAAGGCCAGGCACGGCGGCTCAAGCCTGTAATCCCAGCACTTTGGGAGGCCAAGAGGGTAGGATCACTTGAGGCCGGGAGTTCAACCAGACTGGGCCACATAGTGAGAACCCGTTACCACAAAAAATGTAAAAACTTCGCAGGGTGTGGTGCACACCTGTGGTCTTATCTACTCAGAAAGCTGAGGTGGGAGGATCATTTGAGTCCAGGCGTGTGAGGCTGCAGTGAGCTATTACTGAGCCACTGCACTCCAGCCTAGGTGACAGAGCAAGAGCTCGTCTCTAAAGACAATTTAAAAAGAAAAAAATTGGCCGGGCACGGTGGCTCATGCCTGTAATCCCAGCACTTTGGGAGGGCAACGTGGGTGGACCACAAGATCAGGAGATTGAGAACACCTTGGCCAACATGGTAATACCCTGCCTCTACTAAAAAATACAAAAATTAGCTGGGCGTGGCACGTACCTGTAGTCCCAGCTACTGTGGAGGCTGAGGCAGGAGAATTGCTTGAATCCGGGAGGCAGAGGTTGCACTGAGCCGAGAGTCACTGCACTTCAGCCTGGGTGACAAGAGCAAAAAAAAAATAAAAACACAGTTAAAAATTTAAAAATTAGGCTGGGCACAGTGGCTTATGCCTGTAATCCCAGCACTTTGGCAGGCTGAGGCGGGCAGATCACCTGAGCTCAGGAGTTCAAGAGACCAGCCTGGCCAACATGGTAAAACCCATCTCTACTGAAAAAAATACAAAAATTAGCTGCATGTGGTGGCACACACCTGTAATCCCAGCTACTTGGGAGGCTGAGGCACGAGAATCACTTGAACCAGGGAGGCAAAGTTTGCAGGTAGGAGAGATCGCACCTCTGCACTCCAGACTAGGCGACAGAGCAAGACCCTGTCTCAAAAAAAAAAAAAGAAAATTAAAGAAACCCTGAACTCAGTAGCAGACACTCCCTGTGCCTCCTAGCAGCCTTGCCCCACCTCCACGGTGACAATTTGTGTGCCCTTATTTCCCCCCAAGTCTGAGAAACAGGGGTCACAGGGAGTTGACGAAGAGGAGGGGGTCTCTGACAACACGTGGAGACTCCTCAGCAGCTCCTCCTCCGGGTCTGCAACGAACAAATCCAGACCCAAAGACACCAGGTCCCAGAAGCCGAAGCCTGGGATGAGGCCAGCAGGAGGCAGCCTTTGGCTCTGTCTTCGCCAGATGGGCTGGGTGGGGACACGGAATATGGGAGATGTGGGGCACAGGCAGGGTGGGGAGAGACTCTGGCTGCTCCAGGCACAGCCAAGCTAGTGCCTTAGTTTCCTTCCCTCAAATCTGCAAAGGGTGAGTTCTCTTTCTTTTTATTTTTTGAGACGGAGTCTCACTCTGTCTCCCAGGCTGAAGTGCAGTGATGCAATCACAGCTCATTGCAATCTCCGCCTTTTAGGTTCAAGCAATTCTCCTGCCTCAGCCTCCCAAGTAGCTGTGATTACAGGTGCACACCACCACGTCTGGCTAATTTTTGTATTTTTAGTAGAGACAGGGTTTCACCATGTTGGCCAGGCTGGTCTCAAACTCCTGACCTCAGGTGATCCACCAGCCTCTGCCTCCCAAAGTGCTGGGATTACAGTTGTGAGCCACCACACCAGGCCCCACGAAGGGTGAGTCTTCCCTGCCTGCTGAGCTAGACTGGCATGGGAGTATTGGGGCCTGCAGGAAATGTCCCACTCCTGGCTGCTGGGCCTTGATCCCGGAGTTCTGGGATACCCCCATCCCCCAGGGCCTGGCACCCCCACCCTGTCCACCCCTGCCACCTAGTCTGCTGTTCAGGCTGCCATCACACCTCTCTCTGCCCTCTGGGTGTCCCTGGGGAACTCACACCTCTGTCGGATCCACCATGGTCCTGATGAGCTCCCAGAGGAGGCCGGAGAGCATGGAGCAGGTCTGCCGCATCCACAGCCTGAGGTCCGTGACCACCTGTGGGAGGAGGAGGTGATGCTCAGGGAGGCCGACGAGCTGCTTCCCTGGGGAGCTAGGACCCTGCTGAGCTCTAACTGCTCCCTGGGCTCCCCAAGGGTAGGACAGCATGGAGCAGGGGGGTGGAAGGGCTAGAGGCATCTGGTCATTCTGGCTGCATCTTGTGTGCAGCTTCCCAGCAGTTTCACCAATGAGCTCTTGGAGGTAAAGGGAGGCCCAGGGTCACAGTCTATATGCCCAGAGGAGTCAATCCAGGCAGGCAGTGTTCATCAGTCCTGCCAACCTCCCTCTCTATCCCAGGGCCCTGGGTCTTGCCCAAATCTCTCACCAATTCTGCTTAGCCCTGTTGTTCTTTTTTTTTCCAATTTTTTGTAGTTACAGAACCTGGTTATATTGCCCAGGCTGGTCTTGAACTCTTGGCCTCAAGTGATCCTCCCACCTCAGCCTCCCAACGTGCTAGGATTATAGGCATGAGCCACCACAACTGGCCCATGTCCTGAGGTCTCCGCTGCTGTCTGCCAACGGCGAAGTAAACACAACGATGGTGCTAATGCTCCAAGTGGCCTGGGGCCAGGTGGAGACGGGAGGCCAGGAAAGCGGTGGGGCTGCAGGGGTCGTACCTTCAGGCGGCGCTCGCTGGCTGTGTGGATGTCCTCATCATTGGGGCTGAGTCTGAAGGTGCCCTGGGCCCACTCCTCAGTCACCTATAGTGGGTGGCAGCAATGCTGGGGGTCAGGTGAGCAGATATCAGGAGCCAGGAGAGCCCCTGCCCTGGTCCCACCCTATCCCTCATGGCTGACTGTCCCTGTCCAGGAGCTGAGTCCTGGAAGCACACCCTGGAAGGGGGGGCATCTCGGGTGGGGGACACCTTCACCCATGAGCCATGTGGGCATCAGGGGTCATTAAAGAATGAAGATCGAGGCAGTCATCAAGGCACACAGTTAAGCAGCACTTGAGTATATAATTAGTTCAATGTGAAACCACAGAGGAGCAACACTGCACTATTTGCTCAGGGATTTGGTGGGGAGCCTGGGGCCACAGGGGAGGGGCCTTGGGGGGCTTGGGCCACGAGGAGTACCTGGTAAGCTGCCTGTTCCTTGAGCACCATGTGTACCAAGGGGAGCTGGAGTGAGGGCAGCTCTGCGGGGAAGGGGACAGGATTGCCACCCTGAGCTGTGTAACCTTAGGCAAGACCCCTCTTCTCCAAGCAAGGTCAACCACACAGGTGATTTTGGGAGCCGGTGCCCGCTCGGACAGTCTAGATTTTAGGTTCATAGGTGGATGGGAACCTGTAAAGGTTTAGAGATGCTGGGGAGAACCTTTTTCCTGGGAGAGCTTTCCAAACAGGGGAACAAACACAGCCACCCTGGGCCCTGCTGAGAAAGGATCCTACCGGAAGCCCTCACCACTGTCCTGCTCCACACTGGTGGTGACGGTGATGTCACGGATGTAGGTGGTGGGTGTCGTGTACAGAAGCACAGACCACTGCAGTCCCGCCGAGTTGAAGTCAAAGTCTGTGTTCTGGACAAAGTAACCCTTGGGATATCTAGGGTGGGAGACTTGTGGTTTGCTGGACCCTTCCTGTGGGTCGTTTAACCTCAGCTCACATGTTTCTGTGGCCTCCCCAGATCCAGGCCCCTCCACTCTGCGAAGGCAAACCTGTCCCTAGCAGGAAGACCATGGGGTGGGGTGGGAAGGTGGGGGCGTGTGGTGGAGGCAGGATGGTACCCACTTGCAGGTGTCTGTCAGGTAGCGGATGATCCCTGGTGGCCGGGTGGAGGGAGTGTGTTGTTGACGGCGATAGTGATGGGGAGGTGTGGGGGGGGGCAGGGGCCCCACCTGGACCAGGCTGCTGATGTTGGCCTTGAAGGGGAGGTAACCCCCCATGCTCTAGTGCATCAACCCCGTTCACCCACTGCAGACACCGGAGATATGGGGAGGGGGTGGCAGGTCAGCGCATGAGGAGGGGCCCTGCTATCCGGCACTCCCTCATAACCTGCAGCATAGAGCTGAGGCCAGCCAGATGGGAAGAATGGCATCCAATGGGGTAGATTAGGCCACCTATCCCCCCTACACAGGGCACAGCCTCCAGGGCAGAGCAAGGCAGGGCCCCCCACCGTCCCATCCCAGGAGACAGGCTGTGGGTGGCACCTGGGACTCCCATGCTGTTCAGCAGCCATGCCCACCCACCTGCCCGACCTGCTCCTGACTGCACTCACCACAATGGCATAGGAGTGGGCACTGCCAATCCTCAGCACCACTCTTGTGCGCAGGTCCTGAGTTCATCACTCCGGCAGGGTCACTTCCCATTCGTACCACACCCAGCTTGACAAAATGCCGCAGCCACCAGTCCTGGCAGATGTCCTTGAAGCTGGAGAGAACCTGCATGTCCAGGGTGGGGCCAGACTATGGAGAGAAGGGTGGAGCTCAGCTCCTAGGCCCCCAAACAGATCTGGGACCAAGGTACATTCCTGCCTTGGCAGAGCTGACCTCGGGATGTCTAAACTGTCCCCCTCCTCCCCATCCCCGGGTTCAGCTCTGTGCAGCGCATGCCGCTCTGGCGGGACTGGCGGGAGGAGTGTCTGGGTGGCTCATGCCTGTAATCAGTGCTTTGGAAGGTCAACATAAAATGATGGCTTGAGGCCAAGAGTTCGAGACCATCTGGGCAAAGTAGTGAGACCCTGTATCTAAAAAAAAATTTTTTTTTAAATTAGCCAGCCATGGAGGCCCCAGCTAACTTGCAAGGCTGCGGCGGGAGGATCGTTTGAGCTCAAAAGTTAGGATTGCGCCACTGCGCTCCAGCCTGGGCGACAGGGCCAAGCCCAGTCTCAAAAAATGTTTTAAAAATTAAAAATAAACATTAAAAAAAAAGGACACTGCCCGGGCTCAGTCTTCGCCTCGGGAGGGGGCTCGGCAGGGGCGCTTCCTCCTCCTCCCGCCTCCTCCGTCACGGTCCTCCCGGGTCCCCTCGGTGCCCCACTCCCCCAACCCCGCGCTCCCAAGCCCACTGACCTTTAACCTCCTCTGGGCCCCCAACTCAGGGGGCGCCCAGGGGAAGGAGTCTGCGAGGCGGCCCGGGCTCCCCCACTCCCTCCGCCGGGCTTCCGCGCGCCTCCCGGCCCTGCCCCGAGTACCGCAGCAGCGGCCGCTACCCCTGCTCCCGGAAGCCCGGGCGCCGGTCGTCGGAGAAGTGGGCGCAGAAGCTCCAGAGGCCGTCCAGCTCCTTGCGCTCCCGCGACGGGCTCTCCCGGGGGTACAGCATCCCGCCCTGCAGCGCCAGTGCGCAGCCCCACAACAGCGGCCCGAGGCCACTCAGGCCACCGCTGGCCCGGGAGCCAGGATTCCCGCTCCGCCGCTCGGCTTCCGGCTGCGGGAATAAGAGCAGCGCGGGAGGAGGCCGGGGGGCGTGTCGCTTGATGTACTGAGGCCGTCGGCGCCATATTGGTTAAGGGCGAGTGCCAGGCCTGGAGGAGAAGAGGGGCCGGGGTGCTGCTGGGTGGGGCCAGGGGCTGGGAACCCCGGGCTTAGGCCTTTGGGGAAGTGGGACCCTCACACTCAGCCCCAGTCAAAAGGACGAGGTCTTCTCCCCACCCTGGCCCAGGCTGGACGATCCAGGGCGGCAGGCCAGGACAGAACCCCTGAGATCTGGGATTCCCCAGTTTCTTCAAGGAGCACCTCCACTCGCTTTCCCCAGCGCGACTCCTCCGAGCAGGCCCCAGCGGAACCTCTTCCATGCCTGCCGGGTGCCGCGGTGGCTCTCGCCTGTAATCCCAGAACTTTGGGAGGCAGAGGTTGGTGGATCACTTGAGGCCAGTCTGGCCAACATGGCGAAAACCGATCTCTACTAAAAAAGAAAAAAATAGCCGGGCGTGTTGGCGGGCACCTGTAATCCCAGCTAGCAGAGAGGCTGAGGCTGGAGAATCGCTTGAACCTGGGAGGCGGAGGTTGCAGTGAGGCGAGATCATGCCATTGCACTCCAGCCTGGCGAGAGACTTATCTCAGAAAAAAAAAAAAAAAAAAAAAAGAAGGCCGGGGCAGGGGCTCAAGCCTGTAATCCCAGCAGTTTGGGAGGTTGAAGTGTGCAGATCACTTGAGATCAGGAGTTTGAGACCAACCTGGTCAACATGGAGAAACCCCATCCCTACTAAAAATACAAAAATTAGCCAGGTGTGGTAGTGGTCTCACATCAGCTACTCGGGCGGCTGAGGCAGGAGAATTGCTTGAACCTGAGAGGCAGCCGTTGCCATGAACCAAGATGGTGCCACTGCACACCAGCCTGGGCAATAGAGTGAGATGCCATCTCAAAAAAAAAAAAAAGTTTATTAAAAACCTTTAGAACAGGAAGGAAAGGAAAGGAAAGAAGGATGGTACAACTTGGAAGAGGGCCAAGCGGGTGACCTGAGAAACCAAGTGCCCAGCTAGACCTCTTGATTCGGGGTTTCATAGGTTGGCATCCTTCTGGGGTCTTGCCACTCCTGATTCCTTAGCTTGGGGCTCCGAACACACATTCTTCTTAGACCATAAAGTCATTCTCAGGGTACACATCAGTTACAGCTATTGGGTGCCCCTGCCATACAGAGGGGGCCCTCGGGTCCTAGGAACACCTCCTGGACAAAATTGTTTGTACGATTCCTCCCCACCCCCTTTTTCATGCTCCCCCAGTCTTCTGAAAAATGGACCTTAATACTGGAAATGGAGTCCCCAGCGTAGTGAAATAAATACATTCCAGGAACTGACAAGGCCTAAAGGCTTTTCCCCAAAGGTTTATGCTCTTTTTTCCTTATTTTCTTTAATTTTACTTTAACATTACGTTAGTGAAATGTTTACACATTTAAATTAGGAGCCAGTTCACTGTTTATGAGGCAGCTTTAGGCCAAATTTAACAAAAGTAATCCCAGCAACTTGGGAGGCTGAGGCAGGAGAATCACTGGAACCCAGGAGGCAGAGGTTGCAGTGAGCTGAGATCATGCCACTGCACTCCAGCCTGGGCAACAGAGTGAGACTCCAACTCAACTCATAAATAAATAAAGGGAGAAAGTTATATATTTCTCTATATATGTATGATGTTTATATATGTTATATGAAATATGACATATTTCTATTTATAAAACAATCTACATATTTAATACACTAATTCATAAAATATATATTTTATATACATTATATATACACATATAAAAAGGAATTTATTTCTTTGCTGTTCTGACACTTCCCTGGTCTTCTTTTCCCTGTTGGTTCCGGCCTTGTCTCCGATACCCAGAGGTAGCCAGCATCTAAATCCATTGAATTTCTTGAATGATAGGCGTGTCTGTTACTCATGGTGGCCGCCCCAGGGTCACACCTGAGTTCATGCTAGCCAGATGACTTGACCAGGGGGCCAACCACACCAGAGACCAACCATGTGATTTGAAGGTTGTGACTTTGAGCCACCATGATGTCAGCCCGACCTCCAGAAAGGAACTAGGGGGCTGGAGATGGACTCAACTGCCTGGGCAATGACTGAATCAACCAGCCCGATGTAATAAAACCCCCCTGGACATGGAAGCCAAGGTGACCTTCCCTGGTTGGTGATACACATCAGTGTGCTGAGAGGATGATGCATCCTGAGGACACAGAAATGTCATCTTCAGGACCCTCTCGGAGTTTATACTATGTGTCTCTGCTTTTGGCTGGTGTTAACTTTTGTCAGTTTTTCTTATATAAAACTGTAATAAAAATATCATGCTCAGCCAGGCACAGTAGCTCATGCCTGTAATCCTAGCACTTTGGAAAGTTGAGGCGGGCAGATCCCCTGCAATTGGGAGTTCGAGACCAACCTGGCCAACATAGTGAAACCCTCTCTCTACCAAAATACAAAAATTAGCCAGGTGTGGTGGCACTCTCCTGTAATCCCAGCTACTCGGGAGACTGAGGCAAGAGAATCGCTTGAACCTGGGAGTCAGAGGTTGCAGTAAGCTGAGATCGTGCCATTGCACTTTTGCCTGACAGAGTGAGACTTCATCTCAAAAAAAAAAAAGTATCTTGCTTTTCTGAGTTCTTTGAGTTATTATAGAGAAATTATCAAACCTGAGAATACTGTGGGAACCTCTGAATTTGTAGCCAGTTGGTGAGAAGGACATGTGGTCTGAGGACACCCAAACTTGCAGCTTGCATCTAAAGTGAGGGCAGCCTAGTGGGGGCTTGTGGCCTTAACCTGTGGCATTTGATGTTAACATCAGGGAGTTGACATCAGAATTGTGTCACACAGGCCAGCTGTGGTGGCTCATGCTTGTAATCCCAGCACTTTGGGAGGCAAGGTAAGAGGATTGCTTGAGCTTGAGTCTGAGGCTACAGTGAGCTATGACCACACCACTGCACCCCAGCATAGGTGACAGAGCAAGACCCCAACTCCAAAAATAAAAAATAAAAAAGAATTGCATGGCACAGTGCCTGCCTTTAATGGCTCAAATGTTGCAGGAACTTTCTTTTTTTTTTTTTTTGGAAGACAGTGTCACTCTGAAACCCAGGCGGGAGTGCAGTGGCACAATCTCTGCTCACTGCTACCTCCAATTCCCAGGATCAAGTGATTTCTCCTGCCTCAGCCTCCCGAATAGCTAGGATTACAGGTGGGCACTCCCATCCCCGGCTAATTTTTGTGTTTTTAGTAGAGATGGGGTTTCACCATGTTGGCCAGGCTGGTCTTGAACTCCTGCTGGGATCACAGGTGTGAGCCACTTTAGAAACTCTAAAAAATAAAAACCTTTAGAGTTTTTTACCACCTGGTTTTCTTCTCTCAATATCTTTCCCTCATTTCCTGCTTTAAAACTCTAGCTTAGGGGCTGGGCATGGTAGCTCATGCCTATAATCCCAGCAATTTTAAAGGCCAGGGTGGGTGGATCACTTGAGGTCAGGAGTTTGAGATCAGCCCGGCTAATATGGTGCAACCCTGTCTCTACTAAAAATACAAACATTACCTCAGTGTGGTGGCACACACCTGTAGTCCCAGCTTCTTGGGAGGCTGTGGCAGAAGAATGGTTAGAACACAGGAGGTGGAGGTTGCAGTAAGCCAAGATTGCACTACTGCACTCGAGCCTGAGTGACAGAGCGAGACTCGGTCTCAAAAAAAACAAAACAAACAAACAAAAACCTCGAGCTTGGGATTGGCCTTCTCTTCTATTTTTTTTTTTCTTTTTAAAAATATTTTTAAAAAATAGATGTAGATGCTATGTTGCCCAGGCTGGTCTCAAACTCCTGGTGTCAAGTGATCCTCCTGCCATGACTTTAAAAGTGCTGGGATTATAGGTGTGAGCACTGCACCCAGCTTTATGTTTTTTTCTACATGAAAAATAATACAGGATTATCTTCCAGAGCTAATAAATATGTTCAAATAACCACAACCCCATTAAGGAAAAATGTCACTTGATAGCAAATAAGCAATCCAGAGCAATATGATCGCACTCTGTAAAGGTGAAAAGACTTCACCTTTATTACATTTCCCCAAGACATGCACTGCACCGTTCTCTTAAAACACACAGTGCATGTCCTCCTTTAAAACACACATCCTCTTTAAAGTAACATACAAACATGTCAATATGAGGTACAAAATCACATCTGAATTCTCACATTTCAAAAACATACACTTAACGTCAAATAAAAATTTATTTTTACAGGAATTTAGGGGAACTACCACGTAGCTATAAAGGTAATAGATGTACCAAGTAAGTATCATAGAAAAAAAGTGTCATCCCTTCAGCACCACATGTAATAATATATACAAAGACTGAAAGACAAAAGACTTAAGATAAAAAGAATCCTCTCTTAAAAAGGAAAACAAAATTATATTTATGTGTATATAACAGCTATAACACCCATCACACAACTTTATAGGAACAATGTCTTTTCAAAATACCAGGATTTCCAAACTATATTAAAATAAATATAGTAAGAATTCTATGCCCACCTTTTTCAAAATAAACCAATAAAATGTATAGTATATATTAGACCTATTAATATATACCTAAGATATGTTAAAAATCACAACCGGATTCTCACAATTCAGTAACAAACACGAAACAGCAAATAAAAATTTCTAGTACAAGAATTTACGGGAACTACCAAATAGATATAAATATAATAGATTATTATGTAAGCATCATAGATAAAAAGAGTGTTGACTTCAGGAGCACATATAATAATAGATAATAAAAGATTTAGGATAAACAGAATTCTTTCTTAAAAATGGAAAGCAAATTATATTTATGCATATGTAACAGCTATAACTCTCATCAAAAAACTCTACAGGAACAGCATGTCTTCAAAAGTATAACAATTTCCAAACTATCTGAAATAAATGTACTAATAATTCAATGGCCAACATTTTCCAAACAAACCAACAAAATGCATAGTATGCACGAAGCTATCTGTTACAATCCTGTGGCACTCATATTTTACAAATAATTCCATGCCAATCTGAGCCCCTGCACTGTGCCTTCAAATGCCCTGGACTGTGGCAACCAAGTCCATAGGAAGCAGGACCTCCAGCTTCCACCCCAGGGAGGTTGAATTCAGCAATCTAAAAAGGGAGGTGGTGCCACAGGAAGGGGTGGAACAAGAAACACCGCTGGTTTCTCACTGTCCTCCACGGATGCCCAGAAGTACCCCCCACCCACCACTCCTAGGAGGGCAGCATGATCACTCTATTCAGCTCCTTCTAGAACAGTCCAGGTTCTTCTAGGTTCTTCCAGATGATATGCACAAATGGTTCCTCTCTTCCTTCCCAGTGTCTTCCATTAGCATTGGAATAAACTTCCTGCTGAAAATCTGCATCTCCCCTGGGCCCAGTGTTCTGGAAGTGAGAGAGAGGATGTCACACTTCAAGGAGGCAGTTTTCTAGACAGGAAGGTTATTCACATCCCACATCAATTCTAACTAGAGTTCAGAGCAATTGATCAATCCAATTTTATCTCCTGCCCTTCATTCTCTACCCTGCTTCTGAACCATCATGTTCAATTGTGATATTCACACTTTGGCAACCCTGACTCCAAAACTCAATTAATACACCCAAGGCCAGTCCCAGTGATCTGCTTCACAGCCAGGACTTTGGGTGGGTCTGCCCGGGGAGTAGAGCACCCTCAGAGAATGTGGCTTTGGACTTCATCACACCTGGGGCCTTTCGTGTCACTTAAGATCTAAACTTGTAACCATGCTAGCTGTGTTTCTAATGTGACAACATCACGAACCACCAGTCCGGAAGCCTGATCCATAATCCCACTTCTTAATGGTTAAGTCTCATGCTGGGTCCTCAACGTGGTTAGCTGCACAAGACATAAACCAAATCTTCACTGAATCCTCGACCCGCATCAGTAACTCAAGTGCGTCAATCCTAACGAACCTCCCGGAACTCAGTATTTATGATGATTTTTGAGACGGGGTCTCAGACCGGAGTGCAGTGGCAGGATCAGGGCTCCCTGCAGCCCCAACCTCCCAAGCTCCAGAGATCCTCCCTCCTCAGCCTCCTGAGTAGTTGGGAACAGAGATGCCTCCCACATGGCCCAGTTAATTTGTGTATTTTTGTGGAAAAGGGATCTCGCCATGTTGCCCAGGCTTGAAGCTGGTTCAAGCAATTGGGTTCCTCAGATTTCCTAAATAGACCACGATATTCTGCCTTGACTCCAGGGGACACAGATGTACCTTCCCTCAGGCCGATGACCTCAGGCCTCCATGGTCCCTGGAGCTCTAGGAAAGGAGGGCGCGGTCTCGCGCCCACACCCAGTGCTCTGGGTCATAAGCCTGGATCTGGAAAAGGAAATGCCCCTTGAGAAGACGGGGACTCCTCAGATGCCCCTCCCTCCCCCTCGTCCAGCCTCCAACCCACTTGATTCCTACCCACCTCCCTCCACCTCCCCACACCCCACCCACCTCCTCCAACTCCTCTGGGGAAACCCAAGCTCTCCAGTGCATGGAACAGAAGAACTGGAACCGAAGCTTCTGGAACAAGGGTCGCTGGGAGCGGTTCTTCCCATACAGGAAGTAGAAGATGGCTTGTTTGGAGGCCTCATCATCCTCCTCCATGTCATTGGCCAGGTAGCTGGGGGCAGAAATCAGGTTGCTGCTGAGGGACACCACCAGGAGAGACCTCCGGCTGAGGTCAACTTCCCAGAGAGGAGGGCAGGGGACTGTCCTCAGCTCAGGACTGTTACCCACCCTGCAGAGAGCCATGCCTTCCTCAGGAGGGGACCTGCTGGACAGAGATCTGTTGAAGGGTGTCTCTCACACCTTCAGGATGGAGAGAGACAAAAACCCAACTGGTGGCCGAGAGTGGTGGCTCATGCCTGGAATCCCTGCACTTTGGGAGGCCAAGGTAGAAAGATTGCTTGAGGTCAGGAGTTCGAGACAAGCCTGGACAACATAGCAAGACCCTTGTCTCTATTAAAAATAGAAAAAACTCTCGGCCATGCATGGTGGTTCACGCCTGGAATCCCAGCACTTTGGGTGGATTGCTTGAGGCCAGGTGTTTGAAACCAGCCTGGTCAACATAGGGAAGGAACCCCATCTCTACTAAAAATACAAAAATCAGCCTGGTACAGTGACACACACCTTAGTCCTAGCTACTCAAGGAGCTGAGGTGCAAGAATTGCATGAAACCAGGAGACAAATGTTGCAGTGAGCCAAGATCAGGCCACTGCATTCCAGCCTGGGAGATGGAGCGAGACTCTGTCTCAATAAATAAGTAGGCCGGGGCCAGACACGATGGCTCACGCCTGTAATCCCAGCACTTAGGGAGGCCGAGGTGGGTGAATCACAAGGTCAGGAGTTCAAGACCAGCCTGGTCACGATGGTGAAACCCTGTCTCTACTAAAAATACAAAAATTAGCTGGGCGTGGTGGCAGGTGCCTATAATTCCAGCTGCTCGGGAGGCTGAGGCAGATAACTTGAACCCAAGAGGTGGAGGTTGCATTGAGTCAAAATCATGCCATTGCACTCCAGCCTGGGCTACAGAGTGAGACTCCATCTCAAAAAAAAAATAATAGTAAGTAGGCTGGGCACTGTGGCTCACACCTATAATCCCAGCACTTTGGGAGGCTGAGGTGGGTGCATCATGAAATCAGGAGATTAAGACCATCCTGGTTAACATGGTGAAACCCCGTCTCTACTAAAAATACAAAAAAAAATTAGCTGAGCATGGTGACACGCACTTGTAGTCCCAGCTACTTGGAAGGCTGAGGTAGGAGAATTCGTTGAACCCAGGAGGTGGAGGTTGCAGTGAACTGAGATCACGCCATTGCACTCCAGCCTGGGCAACAGAGAGAGACTTTATCTCAAAAATAAATAAATAAATAAATAAATAAATAAATAAATAAATAACTGTCCTGGTGTGGTGGCACAGCCCTGTAGTCTGAGCTAATCAGGAGGCTGAGTTGGGAGGATTGCTTGAGCCCAGGAGGTGGAGGCTGCTGTGAGCTATGATCTCACCACTGAACTCCAGCTTGGGGGACAGAGCAAGTCTCCATCTCAAGAAAAAAAAAGAAAAAAAGGATACATTGATATTTTGCCAAACTCTGCCTTCTATAGGCATCTAGTCTAATGGGACTGGAAGAAATCAGGGTAGATCACCTAATCCCAATGTCACATTATAATAGGATGTAACTGGAGTGCTGTGGGTGTACAGAGGTGGGAAGATGAGGGCAGGCATCACAGAGGCTGTGGGGTGAACTGACTTTAAGGAATGTGTCATTCTCTTCAAAACCACATGTGTGCAGGACCCCAGACAGAAAACACAAATGAAAAGTCGAGTGGAGGGCATTTGGAAGGAGCGGTGAAACCAAGCCAGGAAACACCAAGAGGGTGAGCCGGTTTGGCTGTACAGAGATTGTAGAGAGGGCAGAATTCGCACTGTGACCCTGGCCTCGATTTCGAAAGACATCAGCTAAGGAAGCTGTTCAGGTGGGCAGTGGGGGGTCGGACCTGGGCTTTGGAGAGATGTTCAGGCTGCACTAGGAAGCCCCCTGGCTTGGGGAGAGGCTCCAGGAGACCCCAGCAGGGAGCATTTGACAGTGGATTTGAGTGATGCGAGGGGGCCTGAACTGTGGCCTTTGTCATGGGAACCTGGAGGAGGACGATGGACCATTGCATTTGGGGTTGATGTGGGAAGGAGAGAGACAGAGGGACCAGAAATGGCTGCTTGCTGGGCAAAGCATCGTGTCCGCTACATTTCCTCTCCCCTTGAGGGGTGGTTATAATTCTTTTTGTTTTATTCTTTTATTTGTAAACTGGCGTTGAGCTTGGTGGTTTTTTTTTGTTTTTTGGCTTTGTTTGTTTTTGAGAAAAAGTCTCAGTCTGTCACCCATGCTGGAGTGCAGTGGCTCAATCTTAGCTTACTACAACCTCTCCCTCCTGGGTTAAAGTGGTTCTCTTGCCTCAGCATCCCGAGCAGCTGGGATTACAGATGCACATCACCGTGCCTGGCTAATTTTTGTACTTTTTTAGTAGAGACAAGGTTTTGACATGTTGGCCAGGCTGGTCTCGATCTCCTGACCTCAGGTGATCTGCCCACCTCAGCCTCCCAAAGTGCTGGGATTATAGGCGTGAGTCTGCACCTGGCCTGAGTTTGTTTTTAGATAAAACAGTCTAAAAACACCATGGCATAATGCTATCTTTTCAATACACAGAGTAAAGAGGACAAATAGGTGAAAGAATAAATGAAAGGTTGGAATCCCACTTCCCCCCTGCTGTCCCAAGGTGTTGGACATTGACGAAGAGGAGGAAGCAAGCCACTCACAGGGCCAGGAAGAAATGAATGCGTCGGTATTGCCAGGAGAAGAGGCCGGCACGGCTAAAATATGCTATGACCATAGCTAGCAGGTGCTGATGGAGAGAAAGGAACAGAGAGAGAGAGGTCACATCTTGGAAGAGGAAGATCCTGGAGATGGGGCAATGGGGGGCTGGGGAGGGGTTGCCCATCAGAGAAGGGACCTCAGTGTGGGAGTGACTGTGCTTATTCGGAATCTGTGGGGTGGAGGGGTATTTGATGGTGGGATGCAAGTCTGAGGAGCCAGAGGAAGGGATGTGGGTGATGCATCCAGGATGGTGAGCTCCAATGGGATCTTTGCAGGGAGTGTGTCTACATTGGCTGGTGTCAGGAGGGTCTTTTCTGTGCTAGGCAGAGAACTTTCCCAAAGTGCTAGGAGTAGAGGGGCCAGGAGCTTCAGGGCTGTGGCCAGACTGTGGCCCAGGGCTCAGATCTCAAAGGACCCATAGGAGAGGGAGGGGCCGCTCAGTCACTCTGCAAGAGACCAGCAGAGACCCAAGGGAAATGCTGACAAATCATAAAAACACCAAGAATAGCCAGGAGTATTGGCTCAAGCCTGTGACCCCAGTACTTTGACAGGCGGAGACAGGAGGATCACGTGAGCCCAACAGTTCAAGAACAACCTGGGCAACATAGTGAGACCCTCTTTCTACAAAAATTACAGAAATCAGTGGAGCAAGGTGGCCTGTGCCTGTAGTCCCAGCTACTCAGGAGGCTGAGGCAGGAGGATTGCTTGAGCCCAGGAAATTAGAGGCTGCCGTGAGCTATGATCATGCCACTGCACTCCATCCCGGGGAGCAAAGCTAGACTCTGTCTCAAAAAAAAAAAAAAAAAAAAGTGGTGGGCACCAAAACTGAAGACCTTGGGAGCTGGCTGGGCACAGTGGCTCACGTCTGTAATCCCAGCACTTTGGGAGGACAAGGCGAGTGGATCACCTGAGGTCAGTTGTTCAAGACCAGCCTGGCCAACATAGCAAAACCCTCTCTCTACTAAAAACACAAAAATTAGCCAGGTGTGGTGGTGCACACCTGTAATCCCAGCTACTTTGGAGGCTGAGACAGAGAATCATTTCAACCCTGGAGGTGGAGGCTGCAGTGAGTCAATTTCATGACACTGCCCTCCAGCCTGGGCAACAGAGCGAGACTCTATCTCAGGAAAAGAAAAAAAAGACTGTGGAGGTGGAGCATCAGGTGGGAGATGGTGAAGGGAGAGAGAGGGGAACTGTGGGTGTGGAGGTTACACCCTCCCCCCAGGCTGTGTGTTGGAGCAGGAACACAGTTACCTGGAGAACAACCTTACCTTGTCTGACACCCTCAGATCTTTGTCCCAGGCCAGGAATCTTTTAACGACAGGATCCTCTGTGATTAGAGAGCAGATGCTAGTGTGAGAAGCAGAACAGTTTCCCTGGGAGCAACAGGGCAGCGAGGAGAAGTGCGCCCCCCCTGGGGAAAGCCTCAGGATGGTGGCTTGGGTGAGGTGGATGAGACAGGAGAGAATGACTTTCACTGGGCAAGGGAGAGGCTCCCGCTCTGAGACTGCCCTGAGAAGTGGCTGAAGGAGGCCCTGGGTGTGGGAATCTATAGGATGGAGAGCTGGGAAGAAGCCAGGATGCCCTCCCCCGCAGACACGCAGGGACAACTACAGAGTCATAAAGTAATTCCCGTTATTTCCTCATGAGACAGTCACGTCAGGGTGTGACCATGGCTTTGGTATCTCCCTCTAGGGATGGAGACAGTGAAGTTTAGAAAAGTCAGCAAGAGGCCAGGCACGTCAACTCACAACGGTAATCCCAGCACTTTGGGAGGCTGAGGCAGGTAAATCACAAGGTCAGGAGTTTGGGACCAGCCTGGCCAACATGGTGAAACCCCAGCTCTACTAAAGATACAAAAAATTAGCCGGGTGTGGTGGTGTGTGGCTGTAATCCCAGCTATTCGGGAGGCTGGGGCAGGAGAATCGCTTGAACTCGGGAGGTGGAGGAGGCTGCAGTGAGCCGAGATCGTGCCATTGCACTGCAGCCTGGACAACAGGGTGAAACTTTGTCTCAAAATAAAAAAAAAAGTCAGCAAGAAACATTAAGTTTCAGAGGGCTCAGCTGAAACCTCTTTCTTTGTTTTTCTTTATTTCAATTGATTGACTGATTGGAGATTGAGTCTCACTCTGTTGCCCAGGCTGGAATGCAATGGCATGATCTCGGCTCACCTGCATCCTCCACCTCCCAAGTTCAAGCAATTCTCCTGTCTCAGCCTCCTGAGTAGCCGGGATTACAGGCATGCACAACCACGCCCAGCTATTTTTTGTATTTTTAGTAGAGACAGGGTTTCACCATGTTGGTCAGGCTGGTCTCAAACTCCTAACCTCAGGTGATTCACCCACCTCGGCCTCCCAAAGTGCTAAGATTATATGCATGATCTACCGCGCCTGGCCTTGGTTTTTCTTCTGAGACAGGGTTTTGCTCTGTCACCCAGGCTGGAGTGCAGTGGTACAATCATAGCTCACTGCAACCTCAAAGTCCTGAGTTCAAGCAATCCTCTTGCCTCAGCCTCCTAAAGTGCTGGGATCTCAGGCATGAGCCACGGCGCCTGGCCTGAAACCAAGCTTTCTTATCCCAATCGCAGACCTTTATCAACTCTAGCTGAATCCTCTATGGCCTCCTAAGCATCCCTTATGAGTGATCACTTCTGAGTCCTCCTGCATGGAGAGCTCACCCACTAGGGGGGCATATTTTTCTCATGAGAAAAGTATGGTTATGGAAAGTTTCCTCTTTTGAAAAGAACAGGATTGGAGGTGCTCTCTGGGGTGTCCTCCTACCAAGCAGCCTGTTGAAGACCTCATGGTGCTCAGGGAGCACGGGGGGAACTCGCCGTCGTTTCAGCTTCACCTTGAGACCACACACGGTCTCCACCACCCAGGGCTCCTCAGGCTCAGGGGTGAGCGCCTTTTCTGGCTCTTCCTCTGATTCGTCTGACCACTCCCTCTTCCGTTTCCAGCACAGAAACCTAAGTGGGGGGTTGTGATCTACCCAAGGGGTTGAGTAAAAAAAACAGGTCACCATGTAATGCTCCTGCAACTGATCACCTTAAACCCCAACCCCAAACCCCAAACCACTCTCCATCCTCCCCAGCCCCGCAGACTGTTGGCGTCTGCAAGCCATCTTTCCGTCTTTCTCCTTTGTAAACCCCATGTACCTCTCCTTCTCCTCCCCATTCTTCCATCTCTCTGTCCACAGAATGCATCCTCATTTCCTTTTCTTGTCCCGGCTCTCTGAGTCCCATTTTTTTTTTTTTTTAACTTTGTCACCCAGGTTGGAGTGTAGTGGTGCAATCTCCTATCACTGTAACCTCCATCTCCCAAGTTCCAGTGGTTCTCCTGCCTCAGCCTCCCAAGTAGCTGGGATTACAGGTGCCCACCATAACACCCAGCTCATTGTTGTACTTTAGAGACAAGGTTTTATCTCCCTTCCCTTCCCCCCTCCCCCCTCCCGCCTCCCCTTCTTCTCTTTCTTTTGAGACAGGGTCTCATTCTCTCCCCTAGAGTGCAGTGACTCCATCTCAGCTCTTTGCAACCTTCGCCTCCCAGGTTCAAGAGATTCTTCTACCTCAGCCTCCCGACTAGCTGGGATTACAGGCATACAGCCCGGCTAACTTCTGTATTTTTATTAGAAATGGTTTTTCACCATGTTGGTCAGGCAGGTCTCAAACTCCTGACCTCAGGTGATCCACCCACCTCGACCTCCCAAAGTGCTGGGATTACAGGCCTGAGCTACCACACCCGGCTTTGGTTTTTCTTCTGAGATAGGGTTTTGTTCTGTCACCCAGGCTGGAGTGTGGTGGTGCAGTTATAGCTCACTGCGGCCTCAAAGTCCTGAGTTCAAGCAATCCTCTTGTCTCAGCCTCCTAACGTGCTGAGATCTCAGGCATGAGCCACGGTGCCTGGCCTGAAACCAAGCTTTCTTATCCCAATCGCAGTCTAAGTGGATCCTCTATCACCTCTTAAGTGTCCCTCATGAGTGATCACTTCTGAGTCCTCCTGCATGGAGAGATCACCCACTGCGGGGGGAGGGGCATATTTTCCCATGGGAAAAGTATGGTAATGGGAAGTTTCCTTTTTGAAAAGAACAGGATTGGAGGTGCTCTCTGGGGTGTCCTCCTACCAGGCAGCCTGTTGAAGACCTTGTGGTGCTCAGGGAGCACGGGCGACACTCGCTGTTGCTTCAGCTTCATCTTGAGACCACACAGGGTCTCCACCACCCAGGTCTCCTCGGGCTTAGGGGTGTGCGCCTTTTCTGGCTCCTCTTCCAGTTCCTCAGATTCGTCCGACCACTCCCTCTTCCTTTTTGAGCAAAGGAACCTAAGTGGGGGGCTGCGATCTACCCAAGGGACTGAATAAAGAAACCAGGCCACCATGTAACACTTCTGCAATTGATCACCTTAGACCCCGGCCCCAAACCCCAACCATTCTCCATCCTCCCCAGCCCCGCAGACTGTTGGCTTCTACAAGCCATTTTCCATCTTTCTCCTTTGTAAACCCCATGTGCCTCCCCCTTCTCCTCCCCATCCTTCTATCTATCCTCAGAACGTGTCCTCATTTCCTTTCCTGGTCCCTGGCTCTCTGCATTTTCCCTTTTTATTTTTTTAAGACAGAATCTTGCTTTGTCACCCAGGCTGGAGTGTAGTGCTATAATCTCGGTATCACTGCATCCCAACCTCCATCTCCCGGGTTCCAGTGATTCTTCTGCCTCAGCCTCCCAAGTCGTGGGATTATAGGTGCCTGCTACAATGCCCAGCTCATTCTTGTATTTTTAGTAGAGATGGGGTTTCACCATGTTGGCCAGGCTGGTCTCAACCTCCTGGCCTCAAGTGATCTACCTGCCTCCCAAAGTGTTGGGATTATAGGTGTGAGCCACTGCGCCTGGCCCGAGTCCCTCCTTTCTTCTCATACACCCTCCTCAAGTGCTCCTTCCTGACTTCTGGCCCTTGCTTTTTCTTTTTTTTTTTTTTTTTTTTTGAGACAGGGTCTCACTCTGTCACCCAGACTGGAGTGCAGTGGCAGGATCTCGGCTCACTGCAACCTTGGCCTCCCAGGCTTAAGCAATTTTCCTGCCTCAGTATCCCGAGTAGCTGGGGTTACAGGCGCATACCACTACCACCCAGCTAATTTTTGTATTTTTAGTAGAGATGGGGTTTCACCATGTTGGGCAGGCTATCTCAAACTCCTGACCTCAGGTAATCCGCCCACCTCAGCCTCCCAAAGTGCTGGGATTACAGGCGTGAGCCACCCCCTCACCCCATTCCGTCCCGGTTCTTAGTCAATCCTTTCTCATCTCTTCTTCCTCTAGTCCCCTCACCTGATGGTCCCGGCATTTCATCGTCCACCACCTCCGGGAGGGAGTACCCCGAGGTGCTAGGCTGGGGGCTCTGCTCCTCAACCTGGGGTTGCGGTTGACAGCTGGCCATGATCTCCCCCAGACTCTGTTCCCTCCCAGGGAACCTAGTTCCTGTTGTGGCCAAAGCCTTCTTCCACTCTCCACTAGGACCCAGAAGAATGCGTTATCTATTCTCAAGGCTGGGAAGAAGTCAGGAGTGGAGAACAGCTCTGAGAAGATACTGTTGTCCACCTGAGTTTCAAAGTGCCCACGGAATTCAGTCCCTCCAATCAGGAAGGCTGGAATCTCTGATGTCATCGGTCATTTCAACCTGGCAACCAGTTTGAAGAAAAACACATGTAACTGCCAGCCTGAGCTCCTGTCCTGGAGATCCAAAGTGAATGGCATCTCCTGCCACCGTCCCAACCTCAGACCATTGTCCTAAAGCATCTTCAGTGTCTCTGCATCCCTCGTTCCCTGTCCCAGCAGAGGCTGTATCCTCTCAAATCAAAGGCTGAAGCATGCTGGGGTCTCATCTGGACATGCACATTTCAGAGTCCTGTCTGGTGGGAGAGGGAGCAGGGTGGTGAAGAAAAGTAGGGAAAGCAGAAACGATGAAACCTTACAAGAGTGAGACTAACATGTACAAGAGATGCCACCAGTACACTGACTTGATGAAAAAGTTACATCAAAGCACTCCATTTGGCAAAGCTTTTCTGCTGAATGCTTCCTGACATTCACTGTCCGAGATTCTGTACTAGGGGTACATGCGTCCTCTGCCCTAAGGCATCTTTGAGTCCAAGAGACATTCTGAGGACTGAAAATCAAAGGAAATTGTCCATGAGCTCACACATATTTCCAATGGTGTCCCCAGTTTCAGGGAGTCCATGGATTACCTAAAACTAGCCCCTCCAGTTGAGCTAAGAAACTCTAGTCTATATATCAAGTTTTGTATCATATATATTTCCCTCAAGTCAGAAATTTCCCTACCATTTATGGATTCTATGAATAAAACATCACATGTACAAAAAGATTAAGTCAAAAAAATCTAGCTGTGCACAATGGTTTATGCTTGTAATCCCAGGACTTTGGTTGGTCAAGGGAGGAAGATTGCTTGAGGCCAGGAGTTCAAGACCGGTGTGGGCAACAGAGCAAGACCCCATCTCTATTTTAAAAAAATAAAAAATAAACAAATTAGCCAGTGGTGGCTGGCACCTGTGTTCCACCTACTTGGGAGACTGAGGCAGGAGGATTGCTTGAGCCCAGGAGTTAGAGGCTACAGTGAGCTATGATTGTGCCACAGCACTTTAGCCTGAGCAACAGAGTGAGACCCTGTGTCAAAAAAATTTTTTAACAAAAAATAAAAGAGTTTCATGGCATTCAGAGACCATCCTGGGAAACTGTGAGTTCTGGCTGTAGTGGCTCACGCCTGTAATCCCATCACTTTGGGAGGCCAAAGCAGGTGGATCACCTGAGGACAGGAGTTCAAGACCAGCCTGGTCCACATGGTGAAACCCTGTCTCTACTAAAAGTACAAAAAATTAGCTGGGCATGGTGGCAGGTTCCTGTAATCCCAGCTACTTGGGAGGCTGAGACAGGAGAATCGCTTCAACCCAGGAGGCGGAGGTTGCAGTGAGCCAAGATAGTGCCACTACACTCCAGCCTAAGCAACAGAGTGGGACTCCAACTCAAAAAAAAAAAAAAAAAAAAAAAAAGAGTTATGTATCTCTCACCCAATTTGCCTGCTAGGAAATTCCTTGTGAGCACCAAGAACTTTACTGAACTCTAAGTCATCCTTCTGCTCATCTGAGACAAGTGCATATCTGATTGCTTCCTCTGCTGGAAAAATGCAGATTCCCTGAGCTAGGCAAAGGCATAAGTGATGGATAGCCGGCAGCGGTGGCTCAGGCCTGAAATCCCAGCATTTTGGGAGGCCAAGGCGGGTGGATCACCTGAGGTCATGACTTCAAGACTGGCTTGACCCACATGGTGAAACCTCATCTCAAATTTGAGAAGTTGAGGCTCCAAGAGGTAAAATTACAAGTTTGAGATGTCTTTTTTATTTTTCTTTGGGTGGAGTCTCGCACTGATGTCCAAGCTGGAGCCAAGCTGGAGTACAGTGGCGTGATCTCGGCTCACTGCAACCTCTGCCTCCTGGGTTCAGGCAATTCTCCTGCCTCAGCCTCCTGAGTAGCTGGGGAGTCAAAATCACACACCACCAGGCCGAGATAATTTTTGTATTTTTAGTACAGACAAGGTTTGACCATATTGGCCAGGGCCTTTGCTCTTATTGAGAAATCTAGCCACAACTCAACACAAGGCCAGAACACTGCGCCAAGAATGGAATGTGGCAAGGATCTCTCACTCCAATGCTAGCTTTTCTGGCCAAGTCAATTGTTTGGCACTCCCCCAATCCGGATGCCTGTGGAGGTGGCACTGCATTGTATTTGGCCTGGAATGTGGCCTAGGCTCCGCCTTCTGTCTTTTTCTGTAGAGGCTCTTGTTCTGGCTTAGTGTCTTCAACAAAGAACACTCCGAAGTCCAGCCAGGGGAAACTTCATATGGGTGTGTTTCATGTCAGTTTGCCCCTTCAAACTTGTTTCTGGATGATTGGGCAGGTGTGATGATCATGCGGCTCTGGGCTTCCATCCCCGTGAGGGACAGGGATGCACTCTCGGTCTCCATGTCCCACTGGATGGCTGTCTTGGTGTCCTTGGCTGTCTCCTGAAGGGGATTTGGCAATTCACCTGCCCTTCCTCTCATTCTTCAGGGCTATCCAGCTCCACTGCTCCTGGGGAAAGAGCCTTCAAGCACTTAAATTTTTGGCTGCCACGGATGCTGGGGAGTGAGCCAAAGGGATTGGTTTTCCCTGGGTGCAGGAGAGGTTGTGTCAGGAGTACCTGCTGGGTGGCTCCCTGGTTCACCACGCCTTTGGGCCCATGGGATCTTTTCTGAACTCCAGCGAGGTCATTCCTGACTCTCTCCATCGTAATCCCATTCCCGCTTACTCAGGTGGGATCCTAAGTGGTATCCTACGTGGAGTCCAGAGAGCCCATCAGGCTCCCTGAATCTCCTTTTCTGCTGGGAGCCGAAGCAGAAGATCACTTGCTTAAGGAGACCCTGAGGACATGAGTCCTATGGGTTTCACCCTGGCTTGGTCTCGGGCATGCCTCTCTCCCAGGCCTCCCCCCAAACCCGCCACTTTCATGGCACTTTCTCTGCTGCCACCTCTGCCTCAGCCATATCTTAAAAGGGCTGCAGTCGGACTTTTTGAAGCCAGGCACGAGTGGAGTCGGCCCCGCCAGTGCACATTCCCGAAGCACTAGCTGTGCCTTGGGTCATAGTGACATTCACCATCACCCTGCTGATGGGTACTGAGATGTCACAAAGGAGGAGCCCCCTGTGGCAGTGTGTGAGGAATGGTGCTCAGAACCCTTCTCACGAGGACATTCACAGGATAGTCTCTGGAGGCCAGGATGTGATGAATGTGGGATAGGAGGAAGAAACCTCAGGCAGAAGGAGCGCTGGGGGATCAATGCAGAATCCCAATCTCAGGTCTCCGCCGACGTGGGCCACTGGGGAGGTCACAGCTACGCCAGCTGACCACACACCAGGGCACAGGCCAGATTGGCCCCTGCCCGGCTGTGCCACCGCCCCGACCCAAAGACGACGGCCAGCCTCTGCCCCCGGCCCTCCCGGAGGCGGCCAGCCTGCACCCGGGGGAACCTGGATGCGCGAGTTTTGCAAAAACTGTGACGCCATCGGGCACCACAGAGGACTGCCACAGCCTACCGGGCAGGAGCCGCCATCGTCGGCATCAAGGCTGGTGTGTGTGCAGCGGCGGGCAGCGCGGAAACGGCGGCGTGACGCCACCCGCGTTTTAGGGGCGGCGCGGCTGGCGGCTGCGAGGGCCCCAGCGCGGGTACCTTGGCTCTGCTGAGCAGCTCGGCGATTAGGCGGATGGACTGCAGGTTCCTCTGGGCCAGCAGCAGCTCGCGCTCCTCCAGCCTCATCTTTCTCCTGCAGCTGCTTCTGCTCCTCCGCCTGCAGCTTCTCCAGCCTCTTCTGACTGCGGCGCAGCTCGCGCTCACGCTGCTTCTGCTCCCTCTTGCGCAGCTTCTCTTCCCCTCTTCCTCTCTCGCTCCAGCTCTTCCAGCTCCTTCTGTTTCCTGCGTGGGACACACGGGGGTCGTCACAGACCGCGCGCGGCAGCCAACACCACACCCCCGCACCGGCGGCCTTTCACAAAACGGGGGAAAGGCGACACGTGATCAGGCCTGTAACTCTTTATCCCAAAGCGAACTTCCACTGGCGCAAGCAGCCCAAGAGGAAGGAGTGACTCCGGCGAGGACCTCCGTGACCTCCCCAACACCGACGTGCTAAGTGTGAGCTAGCCCTGAAACCCCCACACCCACCACGTCAAAAGCCACGCGCCCCCAGCCAGGGGGAAACACAGACGGACAGACAAATGGCGGAAGAGCGTCGGCAACAACTCCAGATACCACCGACGATCCTGGGGGTGGCATCTGTGGCCGCCACCGAGGAAAGGCCAGAGCCACAGTGCGGAAGCAAGAGCATGGCGGAGGGTCACAGACGGCCACGAATCCACGTGAGGCGCCCGGCTTCAGCCACTGCATCCTACCAGAAGACAGCACCGAGCACAAACGGCAGGGAAAGAGGTTGCAGCTCCACAGGAAAGCTTTCTAAAAATCAGGCGTGAAGCCCAGAATGTGCACACAGCAGGGAGGAAGCCCCAGACGGCAGCGGTTTCACGGAGAAGAGGGGGCGCATGCGCCGTGCAGGGCCGCGCACAAGCCTAGCGGACGATCCGGCCCTGAGGACGACGGACCGCACACATCCATGTTCTATGAAATTCTAGAAAGGGCACACCCACGACGGCGGAAGCCCGCCAGCCCGGCTGCCTGGAGCTGCAGAGAGGGTGACGAGTGAGCAGGGCAGGAGGGGCCCTTCCCAGGTGAGGGGCACGTCGCGTCGTCCCACTGCACCCAACGCCAGCACAGTTCTCCGCGTGCCGACCACCCGTGACCTCAACGAGCAGAGGGGCGACCACACACGCAGCTGCACGGGAGAGGGACCTCTGTCCCCAGTAGCCTGCCGGCCCGCAAAACACAACAGGACCTCCTAAGAGTGGCCAGGGCTGGACTAGGTGGCTCACGCCTGTAATCCCAGCACTTTGGGAGGCCCAGGCGGGCAGATCACGACGTCAGGAGTCTGGCCACCACGGTGAAAGCCCGTCTCTACTACAAATACAAAAATTAGCTGGGCATGGTGGCGAGACCTGTAGTCCCAGCTACTCCGCAGGCTGAGGCAGGAGAATCGCCTGAACCTGGGAAACGGAGGTTGCAGTGAGCCAAGACTGCACCACTGCACCCCAGCCTGGGCGACAGAGCAACACTCTGCCTCAAAAAAAGAAACAAAAAAAGTGCAGCCCCGAAGCAGCTCTAAGCAGCACCGGAGAACGAAGCAGGCCTGAGGCAGCCGCGGAAAGCACAAGGCGCCCGGAGGCCGTTTCTGCCCACCAGGGAGGGGCCGCGCTGGGTGAATCTGTGTCGTGCAGGAATCGTGTGAGGGCCCGGCACAGCGCCGGCACGGGGCAACCTCCCTCTAAAGAAATACAGCCACACCACGCAGCTCCTCACAGTCCTCCTACGGAGACGGGCGTCCTGGAAATGAGGATGAGCATGGCCGGGAGCGGCACAGCCCCCAGAGTCCACCGGAGACGCAGGGGAGCGCCCCAGCTCACCCTCCCCAGCCCTGCGGCTCTCCAATGTATTTAAACCACCAGCGGACACCGGAACAGATCAGATCCGCTCCTACAGAACAGGACACAGAGGCTGAGACTTCTGAAGCCTGGGGGCCACCGCCAACTGCCTGCCGACGCAGCAAAGCCCACCGGGGTGACGCAGACACCGAGAGGACAGGCGGGGACAAGGAGGAGCAGGCCGGGAGGAAAGGCATCCCGCGCTCTGCCTCCCCAAGAAGGGATCCAGGCCAGGTGCCGAAGCCCAGGTGGAGATCCACACGGAACAGGAGCCGCTGGAAGCCGGGATGAAGGCCCTCAGGCCGAGCGTGTGCTGAAGGTTTAACTGCCCTGTGAGCTGTCACGCCCCACACTCACTCTCAGCACAGAAGCGTGCCCTTAGGCGGGACTCACACCTCAAGGCTGGGCAGCCCTCAGAGGACAGTTCTCACCGAACTCCAAGTTACTTATCCGGCTGACAAACAGGCACCATCTTTACCCACCAGTAAAACTCGGGAGGCCGCCCTGGCCCTCCCCCACGCTCAGGCCCTGAGTAAGGACAGCGGGGGCACCGGGGGCCAGCACGGCCCTGCCTGGGGAAGCACAGCGCTACGGGCCTCCCTGGGAGCTCTCCCGCCAGCTCCCCCAGACCACAGGCCTGCCCCAACCCCAGGCTCCAGACACAGCGAGATGCCGTCCTGCTGTCCACAGCACAGCGCCTCGCCCCACTGCCCACAAAAGCCCTCTGTGGTCTGGCCAGGCGGATGGGGCCCTTCCCGTCACAGACACTCCACTGCTCCTACGCCCATCTCCCCTCAGGGCAGCAGCTTCTGCTCCTGACCCCCAAGCTGCTTTCCAAAAGACCTCGGGGGAAGCTCCTGCAGGGCTGAGGGGTCCTAGGCTCCAGAACGCACGCGGACAGGCCCCGCCGTGTGTGCGCACTGGAAGACGCCCGTCGTGTCCCGGGGACAGTCTCCCACCCTGGCTGTCCCGGTTGTCCTGACAGTGGCTCACATGGAGGACCTGGACTCAACCCCACAACAGAACTGTCTCTCTGAGGGGCCTCCTCCCAGGACGGCCACAGAGTAGCACGTCCCCCGCTCCCAGGGCGTCGGCCTCTGTACTGCCTGCCTTAGGTCCCAGTCCCACTCACAGCCACTCACTCACACACGGCACCTGCCTCAGCTCCAGAGGCCGACAGCCCCAGCTCACCCCTTGGGAGGCACCAGGGGTATGTGAAGAACAAACCGTCTGCAGGATGGGGAGTTCAGTGCTGGGGCTCTTGGCAAAGATCAGCCACGTGGGTCAACACACCGTTTAGCGTATTGTATCACAAAACACAGCGCCGTTTCGAGCCATGAGAAATGGAAACGACACAAACCAACTCGGCCAGCTAAGACGGAACGAGCTATCGGCCGTTCTATCGCTGCTCTTCGGTTTTTTTTTTTTAAATGTGGCCATAGTCATCAATGCTCTACTTCCTTCAGTAAACACAGCCTCCACCTACATGCAAAATTGCAAACGGCGAAAACATTCTGTTCGTCTCAGCGGGATACGGGAGCAGCATGTGGAGGGGAGAGCTAGCTCTCCGGGAAAGGCGCGCTTGCAGGAGCCGGCGGAGACTGTCAGATCACAACGTGCGACAGAACACAGAAACACGCTCTCACACAGCTGTACATGCACACGCACCCACACGTGCACATGGGCACAAGGACACGCAAGGTGCACAGGCTAATCTGTGCATGGCTGCAGAGGCAACCACACGTGGGTACACATAGGTACACATGACCTCACAGGCACACACACGCAGGCACGTGTGCAGATGCACAGGCACACACACTCAGGTCCACATGCATACATGCAAAGTACACACACTGGTACACAGGCCCGCAGGCACACATGGGTACACACACAGAGGGGCACACACGAGCTCACAGGAACGCACATACACCTTCATGGGTGTACACGCATACACACAGGGGCACACACGAGCTCACAGGCGCACACACATTGGTATACACGCATACACGGGCACACACAAGCTCACAGGCACACACACATTGGTGTACACGCATACACGGGCACACAAGCTCACAGGCACGCACACATTGGTGTACACGGATACACGGGGCACACGAGTTCACAGGCACGCACATTGGTGTACACGCATACACGGGCACACACAAGCTCACAGGCATGCACACGTTCATGGGTGTACACGCATACACGGGCACACACGAGCTCACAGGCACTCACACATTCATGGGTGTACACGTATACACAGGGGCACACACGAGCTCACAGACACGCACAATTGGTGTACACGCATACACGGGCACACACGAGCTCACAGGCACGCATTCATGGGTGTACACGCATACACACGGGCACACACGAGCTCACAGGCACGCACACATTCATGGGTGTACACGCATACATGGGCACACAAGTTCACAGGCACGCACATACTGGTGTACACGCATACACACAGGCACACACGAGCTCACAGGCACGCACATACTGGTGTACACGCATACACACAGGCACACACGAGCTCACAGGCACGCACACATTCATGGGTGTACACGCATACACGGGCACACACGAGCTCACAGGCACGCACATACTGGTGTACACGCATACACACAGTCACACACGAGCTCACAGGCACGCACACATTCATGGGTGTACACGCATACACAGGCACACGAGCTCACAGGCACGCACATACTGGTGTACACGCATACACACAGGCACACACAAGCTCACATACACACACATTGGTGTACACGCATACACACGGGGCACACGAGCTCACAGGCATGCACACACACATTCATGGGTGTACACGCATACACACGGGCACACGAGCTCACAGGCACACACACATTCATGGGTGTACACGCATACACAGAGGGGCACACACGAGCTCACAGGCACGCACACATTCATGAGTGTACACGCATACACGGGCACACGAGCTCACAGGCACACACACATTCATGGGTGTACACGCATACACGGGCACACACGAGCTCACAGGCACGCACATACTGGTGTACACGCATACACACAGGCACACACAAGCTCACAGGCACGCACATACTGGTGTACACGCACACACAGGCACACACGAGCTCACAGGCACGCACACATTCATGGGTGTACACGCATACACGGGCACACACGAGCTCACAGGCACGCACATACTGGTGTACACGCATACACACAGGCACACACAAGCTCACAGACATACACATTGGTGTACACGCATACACACGGGGCACACGAGCTCACAGGCATGCACACACACATTCATGGGTGTACACGCATACACACGGGCACACGAGCTCACAGGCACACACATTCATGGGTGTACACGCATACACAGAGGGGCACACACGAGCTCACAGGCACGCACACATTCATGGGTGTACACGCATACACTGGGCACACACGAGCTCACAGGCACACACACATTCATGGGTGTACACGCATACACGGGCACACATGAGCTCAGGCACGCACACATTCATGGGTGTACACACATACACACGGGCACACGAGCTCACAGGCGTGCATGCACACACAGGCACATGTGTGCACGGATGCACAAGCATACACTCGGGTCCACATGCATACATGCTACGTACACACACCAGTTCACAGGCACACACGCCTGCTGGCACACATGCGTACACACGAGCTCACAAGCACGCACACGCACTTGCACGGGCGTACAGACGCACACACCCAGGTGCCAGGCACCAGCACAGACGGCCCGCTCCCGCAGAAGGTACCTTTCCTCCGCTCGCTGCCTCTCCTCCGCTTCCTTCTCTCTGCGCTTCTGTTCTTCTCTTTGCTGCTCCAGTTCCTGAAGCTTCTGCCTCTCCAGCTGCCGCTTCTTAATTGAGGCATCACTCAGGTGTTTGGTCGAATCAAAGAAACCTTTAAAAGCCAAAAACAGTGTGCGAGGGGCTTCCCCCAAAGCCTTCCAGACACACGGCCCGGAGCCCCCCTCCCGCCAAGTGGCCTCAGGGCCTAAGCCCGCTAGCACTCACATCCTGTGCAGACCCAGACAGCGGGCCCAGAAGTGAGACCCATGCCTCCAAGTCACCGTCAGGGACTCAAGACTTAGCTCATCCCACAAAGCCACAACTCAACAAGGAACAGCAAGCAGCCCTCACCGCTGAGTGAACACAAGTGACGCGCCATCGCTGGCAGACACGGCTTCCCTTCCGCTACCTGGCCCCACCATTCCCTGTGGTCATGGTCACCAAGCGGGCCACGTGCGTACATGCACACAGCACACACACGAGCTCACCAGGGCCCCCTGCCCACACTCAGGGGCACATCTAAGGCCACAAAAGCTGCCTCCCGGAGGCTGGCTCATTGGTCACCTCAAAGCCAGCATGGGTCACAGCACGTGAGTATATAGGGAATGTTAAGGCCTGGTTTCAAGGCGCATTCGGGGAAGGCCAGGTTCTCCTGGTTCTGTCACGTTCAAATCCCTGTCAGGGCTCCTGAGGGCCCGCCCCTCACTCGCTACACGACATCCGTGTCAGAGGTCCGGAGGGCCCACCCGCTACGTGATGTGTGGCTACTCCTCATCTTCCATGAGATACAAGAATTTGGAAAACCACAGCACAGGGCCCCTCTTCAACCTCACGCCTGAGCCTCTGAAATTCTACAGGGTCCAGGACGGCCGCTGTCATTCTACTTGGGGGAGGTCCCTGCAGCCTAAGGGGTGTAGCTGAGAGCGCTCAGCCGCCCCTGTGGAAGGAAACCTTGGAGGCGGGAGGGGCGCAGGGTGCCAGCGCCAGGGCTCACCTTGATGTTGCAGGCCACGGCCTTGCCGTCCTCGCCCTTGTACATGAGCTTCATGCCGCGCAGGGCGCTCATGGCCTGGATGAAGCCCGCGTACTCGCGGTACTGCACGTAGGCCTCGAAGTTCAAGTGCCCCCCGAAGCTGAAGGTGTGGAAGTTGCGGCCCGTCATCTCCTCGCGGTAGGGGTCCAGCATGGGGATGTCCACGTTCCGAATCTCCCCGAACTTCGCGAACACCTTCACCAGGACCTCCTCGCTGGGCTTCTCCGAGCCCGACTCCTTCAGGGCGAACCACTTGCACGGCAGCCCCTCCAGGTGGATGGTGTCCGGCCTCTCGCCCGGCAGGGTCTCGTTCATGTCCTTGGCGTCGCGGAGAAGGAGTCCCAGTCGTGGCGGGTGGGGAAGTCGATCTTGAACTCGGCCGCGCGCACCTTCAGGATGTCGGAGAAGCCGCTGAGCTTGATGGTCTTGCCGTCCAGGCAGGCCAGGAAGGACTTGACCAGGCTCTTGTTCTCCACCTCGCCTTCGAAGCGGATGAAGTCCATGGTGCTCTTGGAGATGCGCAGCGTGGAGAACTGGTGGCTATGCACCATGCCCTTCAGCCTCTCCATCACCTCCCAGTTGGAGATGGACTTCCCCGGCTGCTTCAGCTGCGGGAGCGCCACGCTGATGGTCATCTTGGTGATGGGCTTCAGGTACAAGCCGTACGCGGGGCACAGCTCCACGGCCTCAGACGTGTCGTGCACGATGGTAGCCGCTGCCATAGCCTCTGGGACCCGGGGCCTAAAACGTAAGACCAGACGGTCAGCGCCAGCAGCCCCCCGCCTCCCCCTCACACTTTCACCTCTTCCCACCCCATGAAGACTGGCACTGTGGACCCGGAGGACAGAAACTGCAGTGTCTCTCTACCGTGTCAGACTGCTTTCTAGCTTGTCAAAAGCCATGTCAATGGAGTTCTTTTCTTTTTGAAACCATTAAGAGTACAGTAAACGTGAAAGAGCCGAGCTGACAGCCTCAGAGAACAGGTCAGTGTCAAACCCTCGGGCACCCCTACCCGACACCCAGCACTCAGCAGCTCCCAAGGCCTGCAGGACAGGAAGCTGAGCACGACCAGGCCCCTGGCACAGGTAAAGTAGGGACAGAGAAGGTACAAACGCCAAGCTCCTTGGGTGGGCACAGAAAGACCCTGGGGAAGGGGAAACGAAGCGGCCAGGGCCAGCACGGCCGAAGGCATCTGGGAAGGTTTTGTGCAGGAGGCAGCGGCGGCCAGTATTTGCACTCACAAAACAGGAAGTCTCGGGCTACAAAAACAATCCAGAACCGTGAACCCTAACAATCTCCGTGATGGCCAGACGCATCCTAGGTTAACCCACTCAAAGCCAAAAAGTACAAGGGCCTTTCTAAAAGTTGGGGACTGCCGCTCCCACACCTGCGCCTTCCTCAACCCACCTCTTTCCTACCAGGCCGACAGGCAGCCACTTCCTGAAGGCCCAGTCCGAGCAGAGGAAGCTTGACTCACAGAAACCCGAACATGGCAGGTGACCGCCTCCGGCCCCGCCGCCCACCACATCAACCTGGAGGCTTCCTGCCAGACCCAGGAGACCGCCTCCTCCCCCAGGCCCGAGATGGGCAGCGTCAAAGAAGTGCTGGAGGGTGGAAAGGCCACCGGAGAGGCTCAGTGGGGCACAAGGGAAGGGGTCCAGCCCGGGGTAGGGACCAGCTGAGCCGTCCCCCCAGAGCCCAGGCCGCCGCAGCCAACTTCACCAGTGAGGAAACCTCCCACTCTGGCCTCCAGCGCCCCGCGACCACCCCGCTGCACCTGGCTGCCCAGCCCCCAGGACCGGCACTGTCCCTGGCAGTTGCGTCTGCCCCATCCCCCCCAGCACAGCCTCAAGCTGCCCCTCGTATCCCCTACAGGGCCCCATACTTTCCCAGGCCCTGGGCCACTTAGGCATTCCCAGCCCCCCCCGCCAACGCGCCGCACTCCTGGATAAGCCCCAATGCCCCAACCTACTCAGCACTGCCCCAGCCTCCGAAACCCCCTACAGCCCGTTGCCTCCCAGTATAGCTCTAGAAACAACGCCAGCGCCCCGTCCCCCCAGCCCCAGGCCCCTCCAATCTCCCGCCCGCAGGACCCTGGGGGATCCCCCATCCGGTCCCCCGAGCTCTCAGCCCTCCGAAACCGCCCCAGGCCTCAGCTCCTTCCGTGGAGTCCCAGGAACAGCTCCAGCCCCCACCCCCTACTTCCAGGGGCCCCCGGACCCCGACCCCAGACTTCCCGCCCGCGGCTCCCCTGGACAGCCCCGGGCGCTCCCAGCGCCCTGCTGCCGCCCTACGCCCCCTAACCCAGCCCCCTCACCTCCGAGACCACCCAGGCCCCGCTCCCCAGGCCCCCAGGCCCACCGGCCCCCCGGGCCGGGCCCGCGGACGGACGCGTTCGCGGGCTGCACCCAGGGCAGGGCGGCGCTGACCGGCACGGGGCTCCGCCTGCGTCCCAGGCCGCCGCCGCCGCTGGCCCGAGCTCCCGCCGTCCCCCGACGACTCCCGGGCAGGCGCGGCCTCCCCGCCCGGCGCCGCCACCGTCCCCCGGAGGCGCCTCCGACGCCGCCTGCCGCCACCGCCGTCGCCGTCGCCGTCGCCGCCCGCCCTCTGTGACGCATTTCCGCTTCCGGTGAGCGGGCTCGCGGAAGCGGCCGCGCGGCAGCACCGGGTTTCTCCTTCTTGCCCTGGCCCCGCCCCAGGGAGGCGGGACTTCCTGGAACCCTGGCTTTTTCACTGCGCGTGCGTGAGCCCACCCCGCCCCCATGCCGCCACCTGCCTGCAGGTACCCAGGGGACAAAGGTGGGCCGGGGTCTGCGGACATCGCCCTTAAGCCAAAAAGGACGGGGTCCGGTGTGGGGGTCCAAATTCCAATTACAGTGAGAAATATATATAATAAAATTCCAAAATGTCATAGGCTCCTCTAACGGGATTCTATACTATGCTTGCTAATTATGTGTAATATACTTACATAACTTATGCATAAGTTTGATATCATAGTCTATGAATAATAATAGAATTGTACACTATACATTGCTAGTTAATTGTTAATTGAATTGTTAGCAATTAATTGTATTATTAATAATTAATGCATACCATTACGTGATGTAACTATGAAATAACAAATGATAATTTATAATGGTACGATGAAATGAATTATAATTATATTGTAATTATGAAACAATGATAATTTGTAATGTAGTTATAAAATAATAAATAATCGGCCTGGCGCGGTGGCTCACGCCTGTAGTCCCAGCTACTCAGGAGGCTGAGGCAGGAGAATTGCCTGAACCTGGGAGGCGGAGGTTGCAGTGAGCCAAGATCGTGCCACTGCACTCCAGCGTGGGTGACAGAGTGAGACTCCATCTCAAAAAATAAATAAATAAACAAATGATCGTTTGTAATGTAATTACGAAACAGTAAATGATAATTTACAATGTAATTACAAAAATAATAATCTATAAGGTAATCATGAAATAAATGACAATCTATAATATAATCTAAAATAAATAATTTATAATGTAATTATGAAATAATAAATGATAATCCATAATGTAATTTTGAAATGAATGATAATCTATAATGTAATTATAAAATGAATGATGATTTATAATGTGATTATGAAATAATGCGTGACAATTTATAATGTAATTATAAAATAATAAATGAGGCCGGGCCTCTCAAAATAATTAAATAAGGTCGGCGTGGTGGCTCACGCCTGTAATCCCAGCACTTTGGGAGGCTGAGGCAGGCAGATCACCTGAGGTCAGGAGTTCAAGACCAGCCTGGCCAGCATGGTGAAACCCTGTCTCTACTAAAAATACAAAAAATTAGCCGGGCGTGGTGGAGGCCGCCTGTAATCGCAGCTACTCAGGAGGCTGAGGCAGGAGAATCGCTGGAAGCCGGGAGGTCAGAGGTTACAGTGAGCTGAGATCACGCCACTGCACTCCAGCCTGGGCAACAAGAGCGAAACTGTATCTCAAAAAAAAAGAAAAAGGAAAGAAAAGGAAAAGAGGAGAGGGGAGGGGAGGGAAGAGGAGAGAAGAAAAGAAAAGAAAGGGGCTTGTGGGGTATTTGCGTGGCGTTTGCTATGTGTGAGCCAGGGTGTTCATAAAGTGTTAGGGACCATGAGTCTTTACTTGACAAAGGAGAAATGAAGCCCCAGGCGCCCCAGGAAGGGGGAGCATTCTGTGAACCCAGGCAGGCTTCTCAGAGAGACACCCCTTTGCTGCCTTCCCATACGTCCTTCTTAGGGACACAGAAGCACTTGGGGTTCTCTTTAAAATTATTTTGCAACGGCTGCTTTGCATACCATTGGTGTGTGTCTCCCTCGGGAGCTGTTCGATTTGGAAACCCCTTCGCCACTCAGCTAGCTCCCTGAAGGTGTTTGCAAAGCAAATTCGGAATGAGACACCCCCCTCTTCAGAGCCAGCAAGCACCGGGGTATGATGATGATCATTTGGAAAATGTTTAAGGAAAATGCTTCGCCTCCCGAAGCATTTTTGAGCAAAACATCCCTCTCCTGAATGGACCCCAGAAATAGAAAAACAATGTTCTTGATATCTGCAACGCTAATTCTTTGTCACAGGGAGGCAGCCGTGATTCTTGGTGGGTACACACCGTGTAGAATTTCCATGCATTGAACATGAAAGAGAAACAAAAATATGATGGGATATGACCCCCACGATGCTGTGGGAAATGTGCTGGAACTTTCCAGATGGAATTAAGGTCTCTAAACAATTGACTTCAAGCTACTCAAACAGGAGAGCGTGCTCTGGGTAGTCCTGGCTTAGCAGGTGAGCCCTTTTAAAGAAGGTCTGCATTGCCGCACGCCTGCAATCCCAGCACTTCAGGAGGTCAAGGCAGAAAGAGCCCCACAGTTCAAGACCAGCCTGGATAACATAGCGAGACCCCACGTCTAAGAAAAATTTAAAACTACCCAGGCATGGTGGCACATGCCTGTGGTCCCCACTACTTGGGAGGCTGAGGTGGGAGGATGACTTGAGTTCAGGAGTTCGAGGCTGCAGTGAGCTGTGATCACACCATTGCACTGCACACGGGTGACACAGGGACACCCTGTCTATAAAAAAGATACAAAGTGAAACTGGGCAGGGCTGGCCGGGCGCGGCGGCTCATGCCTGTAATCCCAGCACTTTGGGAATCCGAGGCGGGTGGATCTCCTGAGGTCAGGAGTTCGAGACCAGCCTGGCCAACATGGTGAAACCCCATCTCTACTAAAAATTCAAAACTTAGCCAGGCGTGATGGCACGTGCCTGTAATCCCAGCTACTCAGGAGGCTGAGGCAGGAGAATCCCTTGAACCAGGAGGCGGAGGTTGCAGTGAGCCGAGATCGCACGGCTGCCCTCCAGCCTGGGCAACAGAGTGAGACTCCATCTCAAAAAAAAAAAAAAAAAAAGAAAAAAGTGAAACTAAATAAAAGAGAGTCTAGAAGGCAGACTTAAGAAGTCAGAGAGATTTCAGGCAGCACAGACAGTTTCTGTTTACCTGGAGAAAGCAAACAGCCTTGCTGCGGAAAAGGCCAGTTTCAGGAGGGTGAATCCCGGGAGGGTAAGGAGTAGATTCTCCAGCCGTGAGGGCCTGAGGTCTTCCCACTACTAGTGAGCTTGAAAGAGAGTCTGACGCTTCAGAGACCGTTCCAGGAGACACCTTCATTTTAGCCTGGTGAGACTCGGATTGCAGAGCCAAGCTCACCCAGTCCTGACTTAACGGGGGAGGTCAGAGGTTAGTGCCGTTTGTAGCCCAGCCTGGTTGTTTTTCTTTTTTTTTTTTTTTTTTTTGTTTATTTGTTTGTGTTGTTGTTGTTTTTTTTTTTTTGAGACAGAGTCTTGTACTGTCACCCAGGCTGGAGTGCAGTGGTGCCATCTCAGCTCACTGCAACCTCCGCCTCCTGTATTCAAACGATTCTCCTGCCTCAGCCTCCTGAGTCGCTGGGATTACAGGCGCCTGCCACCACGCCTGGCTAATTTTTGTATTTTTAGTAGAGATGGGGTTTCACCATGTTGGCCAGGATGGTCTCGATCTCCTGACCTCGTGATCCACCCGCCTCGGCCTCCCAAAGTGCTGGGATTACAGGTGTGACCCACTGCTGCCAGCCAGCCTGGCCTAGTTTTACTTTTTATCTGTTTAGACAGAGTCTCCCGCTGTCACCCAGACTGCAGTGCAATGGCATGATCACAGCTCACTGCAGCCTCGAACCCCGGGGCTCAAGTGATCCTCCCACCTCAGCCTCCCAAGCACCCACAACGACAGCCTGGCTAGTTTTAAATTTTTTTTTAGAGGTGGCGTCTCGCTGTGTTGTCCAGGCTGTTGAACTCCTGCACTCTTTCTGCCTTCACCACCCAAAGAGCTGGGATTGCAGGCATGAGACACTCCAGAGTTTCTTTAAAAGTGCTCTTGTAGCACTTTCTTATACAACCATAACTAACTACTACACCTGGAAAAAACACACACACCTTGCTCTCTAATGAACTACATGAGATGATGCCTTTTTACACTCACGGAAGATGTTTTCCTTCCACTGCTTACATAACCAACAATTTCCCCCCCCACTTTCTTTTTTTGTTTTTTTGTTTTTTTTTTTTTTGAGACAGAGTCTCACTCTGTTGCCAGGCTGGAGTGCAGTGGCACAACCTCGGCTCACTGTAACCTCCGCCCCTGCTGTGTTCAAGCGATTCTCCTGCCTCAGCCTCCTGAGTAGCTGGGATTACAGGCGCCCGCCACCACACCTGGCTAATTTTTGTAGTTTTCGTAGAGATGGCCTTTCACCATGTTGGCCAGGCTGGTCTCGAACTCCTGAGCTTAGGTGGTCTGTCTGCCTCGGCCTCCCGGAGTGCTGGGATGACAGGCGTGAGCCACCGCGGCTGGCCCTCTCCCAGTTTCTCAGTGGCCTCCCGCCATCCTCGGCGTGGACTTCAGATGTGTCTCGCCGATCTGTGCCTGCATGGCCGTGTGCCATCTTTGCTCTGCATGTCTCTGTTTGTATGCTATGTTCTGTTTGTGTCTCTATGTGTCTGTTCAACCCAGTCTCTCTCTGTCTTTTGTTTTCTCTCTCCCTCTTTCTCCCTCCCTCCCTCCTTTTCCCTCTCCGTCTCCCCCATCCCCTACCTGTCTCTCCAACTCCTTTCTCTTTATATATATATATATATATATATATATTTATATTTTACTGTCTTCGTTGTACGTTTATTCTCTTTTGTAGATTATGTTGTTCTGTTTTTGTTTGTTTGAGACAGAGTTTCACTCTTGTCGCCCAGGCTGGAGTGCAGTGGCGTGATCTCAGCTCACTGCAACCTACCTGTCCCGGGTTCAAGCGATTATCCTGCCTCAGTCTCCCAAGTAACTGGGATTACAGGCATGAGCCACCACGCCCAGCTAATTTTGTATTTTTAGTAGAGACGGGGTTTCTCCATTTTGGTCAGGCTGGTCTCGAACTTCTGACCTCAGCTGATCCACCCGCCTCGGCCTCCCAAAGGGCTGCGATGACAGGTGTGAGCCCCCGCACCCAGCCCTCCCTTCTCATTTCACTTCTCTCACCCCCTCTTTTTTTTTTTTTTTTTTGACACAAAGTCTCACTCTGTCGCCCAGGCTGGAGTGCAGTGGCACGATCTTGGCTCGCTCCAACCTCCGCCTCCCGGGTTCAGGCAATTCTCCTGCCTCAGCCTCCCGAGTAGCTGGGATTACAGGCGTGTGCCACCACGCCCAGCTAATTTTGTATTTTTAGTAGAGATGGGGGTTTCTCCATGTTGGGCAGGCTGGTCTCGAACTCCTGACCTCAGGTGATCCACCCGCCTCTGCCTCCCAAAGTGCTGGGATGACAGGCGTGAGCCCCGCACCCGGCCCCCTCTTATTTCTCTCTCAGCAATCCATCCTTGCATTTTTCTCCTCGTTGCTGTTTTTCTAACTTGGGTTGAGCAGGCTGAAGAGGGCACCCGTTCTGTTAATGAGGGTCACCCCCTACTGCACTGTGACCTCATCTTCTCAACCGACAGCCTCAGGCTACATGGCTCATCCCCGGAAGCTCAAGGCTTGGCCGTGGTGTAAGACGGGACCCGGCTGGATATCCCTGCTCCATTGTTCCTGGGCAAGTGAGTCAACCTCTCTGAACCCCTGTTTCTTGTTGGTGAGCATGGAGGAAGAGGGTTTGTACGGGTGGAATGTCTGGGAGCGTAGATCAGATGATTGAAGGCAGGTGTCCAGTGGACGGTGGGCGTGGGTTGATGTTGAGAAATAGTAACTTCACCCAGGCCCTGTGGCTCCTCAGTGGAGGATACGTTTTAGTTTGTAATTAGCAGCAGGTGGGTAACAGCTACCTACCTGATATATTCCTGAGTTATAAGTAAACACAGAGCACCTGTGTATTAATAAGAATCACCTGTCGGCCGGGCATGGCGGCTCACGCCTGTAATCCCAGCACTTTGGGAGGCCGAGGCGGGTGGATCACCTGAGGTCAGGAGTTCAAGACCAGCCTGGCCATCATGGTGAAACCCCATCTTAAAAAAATAATTAAAAAAAAAGAAAAAAAAGAAGAATCACCTAAGAGGAAAGAAATCCATGGATGAGAATCTGCTCTGAGCCTTCACCCTGGAAAGCTGTCGGGCCCACAAGAGACCAGCCTGCTGATCTCCCCGGACAGCTCTCTCTACACGTCGGCCTCTCAGATACCTTCAGTGCCGCCTGGGTGGGGGTCTCTCCACCCGCACTGCCTCTCGGTAGGTTGACAGTGCAGAACACACCCAGGGTTGACCACCAGGATGTAAAGAGAACAGAGTAGATACACACTTGCTGAGGCTGAAACGGGCAGATCACTTGAGGTTAGGAGTTCAACACCAGCCTGGGCAACACGGTGAAACCCCATCTCTACTAAAAATACGAAAATTTGCCTGATATGTTCGCAGGTGTCTGTGACCCCAGCTACTCAGGAGGGTGCAGTGGCAGGCCTGCAGTGAGTGAAAGTCAAGCCTGCACTCTATTCTGGGCAACAGGGTGAGACCCCATCTCAAAAAAATGACATGGCCGGGCATGGTGGCTCACGCCTGTCATCCAGCGCTTTGGGAGGGGAGAGGCTAATGGAGCACTTGAGGTCAGGAGCTTGAGACCAGCCTGGCGAATATGGTGAGACCCTCATCTCTATAAAAATACAAAAATTAGGCCGGGCGCGGTGGCTCACGCCTGTAACCCCAGCACTTTGGGAGGCCGAGGCGGGCGGATCATGAGGTCAAATGATCGAGACCATCCTGGCCAACATGGGGAAACCCCGTCTCTACTAAAAATACAAAAAAATTAGCTGGGCGTGGTAGCGCGTGCCTGTAGTCCCAGCTACTAAGGAGGCTGAGGCAGGAGAATTGCTTGAACCCGGGAGGCGGAGGTCGCAGTGAACCGAGGTCGTGCCAGTGCACTCCAGCCTGGCGCCTTGGTGACGGAGTGAGACGCTGTCTCAAAAAAAAAAAAAAAAAAAAAATTACAAAAATTAGCTGGGCGCGGTGGCTCACGCCTGTAACCCCAGCACTTTGGGAGGCCGAGGCAGGCGGATCACCTGAGGTGAGGAGTTCAAGACCAGTGTGGCCAACATGGAGAAACCCGGTCTCTACTAATAATACAAAAAAAAAAAAAAAAAAAAAATTAGGCTGGCATGGCATTGCATGCTTCTAATCCCAGCTGCTCCGGAGGTTGACGTGGGAGAATCACTTGAACCCGGGAGGCGGAGGCTGCAGTGAGCTGAGATCGTGCCACTGCACTCCTGTATGGGTGACTGAGGCAGACTCCATCTCAAAAAAAAAAAAAAAAACATGAGACTAGAGAGGACACTGGGTCTGCTCTTTAGCCCACAGAAGGGTACGTTCTGCAGAGCACAGGGGGTCAATTGTCCAGGGTGCTGCCACCATGATGACCATGCTCCCTTCCCATGAGCTGGTCTGACCGTCGCTTGTCTTCTAGATAGAATATGGCACACACAAATCAGGTTCTCGACGGACCAACTGTACGGACTTGAGCAGGGTGTCCCGAAAATTCTTGTCCAGCAGGAAACTCCTTTAGAAGTATGGCCTTTTCAGATTTAATCAGTTAAAATGAGGTCATGCAGGAATAAGGTGGACCCTAAATGCAATGGCAGGTGTCCTTCTAAGAGACAGAGAGGTGACATAGACACAGAGGAGAAGGCCACGTGCAGACGGAGGTGGAGACTGGAGTGATGGGGCCACAAGCCCAGGGATGCTGGAGTCCCCCAGGAGCTGGGAGAGGCAGGAGAACCCTCCGGAGGGAACTAGGTACAACTATAATGGGTTTAAAGGTGACCCCAACACACATGTTTATGTCTTATTGCAGAACCTATGAATGGGACTTTGTAGTTGAAAATAGGGACTCTGTATATGTAAGAAAGTTAAGGGTCTCAAAAGGAGATCATCCTGGATCAAGGTGGATCTGAAATCCAATGGCAGGAGATCTTCTAAGAGACAGAAGCGGAGACACAGACACAGAGGAGAAGGCCACGTGGAGACACAGGCAGAGACTGGAGTGATGGGGCCACAAGCCCAGGGATGCTGGAGTCCCCAGGAGCTGGGAGATCCAGGAAGCATCCTCCCCTAGAGCTTCTGGAGAAAGCAGCGCAGGGATTTCCTGCAACTTTAATGAATTAAACTATGGTCCCCCAGAAAGATACGTCCACACCCTAGCCCCAGAACCTGACTGGGAGTTTATTTTGAAATAAGATCTTTGCAGATGCAATTAGTAAAATATTTCAAGATGAGATCATCCTGCATTAGATGGACCATAAATCCAATCATTGCTGTCTCTATAAGAAACACGAGATGGAGACACAGGCAAGGAGGAGAAGGCCACAGGGGGGACAGAGGCAGACACTGGAGTGATGGGGCCACAAGCCAAGGACACCTGGTGCCCCAGAGCTGGGAGAGGCAGGAAGGACCTTCCCCTACAGCTTCTGGAGGGGACACATTCCTGACACACCTTGGTCTCAGACGCCTGGCTTTCAGGACTGGTGAAACATACGTTCCTGCTGTTTAAGCCCCAGATGGTGGTGATTTGAGAAGACCACCTCAGGAAATTCATCCACTGCCAGCAGCGTCCCTTCTCTTCCTCTCCTGCCTCCTTTCTTCCAACACACGCCAGTCCTTCGGTGCAAATTGGGAAGAAATTCAGGCATCTCGGGTCACCGGGTATGTGGGAAGTAGAAAAGTTCCTTTTTAAAGTTTCCTTTCTTGTTAAAGAATAAGTGTGCTAATAACTCTCTGTGAAGCCCCATCCTATGTAGCTGTTAGACACGCCGTACTCACAGGCACGTAGTACATTCTATGTCCTTGTACTTTAACCGAGATATCAGTGCTGGACGTGCTCACAGGCGGGTCCCAGCTCTCCATGGCTTTCACCCGTTTAGAAGTTTTAAGTTGTCAGCCAGTCGGGTTTTAGTTTAGATGGTGAGGTCTGGCTCCAGCCCACGGAGATCAGGACACAGCAGGAAGGACGACCCCACATGCGTCAGGGATAAATGTGTGTGTTTTCCTCTGTTCATTGTACTCTCCTGGCACGATGGCCAGCGAGGGTCCCCTTCCTGCAGCCCAGGAAGCAAAAACTGCGTTGCTGAAAGGTCCTCTGTCTCAGCGCTGATTTTTTTTTTTCTTTTTCTTTTCTTTTTTTTGAGGTGGAGTTTTGCTCTTGCCCAGGCTGGAGTGCAGTGGCATGATCTTGCTCACTGCAACCTCTGCCTCCCGGGTTCAAGCAATTCTCCTGCCTCAGCCTCCCAAGTTGCTGGGATGACAGGCGCCCACCACCACTCCCAGCTAATTTTTTTTTTTTTGTATTTTAGTAGAGACGCGGTTTCACTGTGTTGGCCAGGCACTCTCGATCTCCTGACCTCATGATCCACCTGCACTGACCTCCCAAAGTGCTGGGATTACTGGCGTGAACCACCACACCTGGCTGCAGTGCTAATATTTCTCTGCAGCACCGAGCATCTATTTCCAGCATCTATTCGCAAAGGGTCTCACTGGTGCCTATCAAGAAAGGGCACCACCAGCACTGCCAACGTAGGCTGAGACCTCCAGAGTAGACGGGGCGCCTGCACTGCCCTCTGCCAGGAAGCTGCTTGGCCACTGCTGAGGAAGGGCTGGGAGCAGCAAAGCCGTGCATGCCTAGCACAGCACGTCAATGCTTCCCTCACTCCTGACAGAGGTGACCCAGCAGGTGGGGAAGGCAATACCCTCCTTGATCAGAGCAAAATAAACCAGAACAGCTCACGCCTGTCATCCCAGCACTTGGGGAGCTCAAGGTGGGGGGGATCACTTGAGCTCGGGAGTTTCAGAACAGCCTGGGCAACATAGCAAGACCCCATCTCTATAACAAAAATAAAATTAAAGAAAGAAACAGATTTTTCAGGCCAGGCGCAGCGGCTCACGCCTGTAATCCCAGCGTTAGGGAGGCTGAGGCGGGTGGATCACCTGAGGTCAGGAGTTCAAGACCAGCCTAGCCAACATGGTGAACCCCGTCTCTACTAAAAATACAAAAACTTAACCGGTCGTGGTGGTGAGCACCTGTCATGCCAGCTACTCGGGAGGCCGAGGCGAGAGAATCGCTTGAACCCGGGAGGCGGAGGTTTCGGTGAGCCGAGGTCCTGCCATAGCACTCCAGCTTGGGCAACAGGAGCGAAACTCCGTCTCAAAAAGGAAAAGAAAAAGAAAATTCCAGCTTCCAGGGCGAACTGTGCTGAACGTTGGAAGAAAGACGGAGATTTAAGGAACACTGTGGAGGAGATGCAGAGAGGATAGATAGGTGTGAGGATGCCTGACGCATTTGCACAAAGCAGCAGCAACCCAGCCTGAAAATGCAGAGTCTGTCTTTGAACCAGCGAATGGAACTCAGGAAACAAACATTCCACTCTGGGAATCGATGTATTTCTTTTTTTTTTCTTTATCTTTTTGAGATGGAGTCTTTTTTTTTTTTTGAGACAGAGTCCCGCTCTGACACCAGGCACCAGGCTGGAGTGCAGTGCCGGGATCTCGGCTCACTGCAACCTCCGCCTCCCGGGTTCAAGCGATTCTCCTGCCTCAGCCTCCCAAGTAGCTGGGACTACAGGCGCACACCACCATGCCCAGCTAATTTTTGTATTTTAGTAGAGATGGGGGTTTCATCATGTTGGCCTGGGTGGTCTCAATCTCTTGACCTCGTGATGTGCTAGCCTTGGCCTCCCAAAGTGCTGGGATTACAGGCGTAAGCCACTGTGCCCGGCCTGAGATGGAGTCTTACTTTGTCACCCAGGCTGGAGTGCAATGGCACAGTGTCAGCTCACTGCAACCTCCACCTCTCGGGTTCAAGCGATTCTCCTGCCTCAGCGTCCTGAGTAGCTGGGACCACAGGCACCCACCACCACGCCTGGCTGCTTTTTGTATTTTTAGCAGTACAGACAGGGTTTCTCTGTTTGGCCAGTCTGGTCTCGAACTCCTCACCTCGTGGTCCGCCCACCTCGGCCTCCCAAAGTGCTGGGATTACAGGCGTGAGTCACCACGCCCGGCCTGAAACCAAGTATTCCTCTCTACGATTGCGTGTCAGGCCATGTGGGCAAGAGGAAGTAAAGATAAAAACAGATTTTTAACTCAGCACAATGCAACCACAGGCTGTACCTGCATGCTGCGAGCCCACGTGTGACTCACAGCCTCCTCTAGACCCAGGGCAATTCCATTCTTCTACAGCACAGAGGGTTTCTGCAATCTCTCCCGTGAAAACTACAACAGGCACTTTCAACTCTGCTCCAAGAGCCCAGCCTTTTTTTTTTTTTTTTTTTTGAGACAGAGTCTAGCTCTTGTTGCACAGGCTGGAGTGAAGCGGCACAATCTCTGCTCACTGCAACCTCCGCCTCCTGGCTTCAAGCAATTCTCTGCCTCAGCCTCCTGAGTAGCTGGGACTACAGGCACCCGCCACCATGCCTGGCTAAGTTTTGTATTTTTAGTAGAGACGGGGTTTCACCATGTTGGTCAGGCTGGTCTCGAGCTCCTGACCTCGTGATCTGCACACCTCGTGCAGTGTGTCATGCCTGTCATCCAGCACTTTGGAAGGCCGACGTGGGAGGATGGCTTGAGGCCAGAAGTTCAAGGCCAGCCTGGGCAACGTGGCGAGACACCCCCCACCCCCTTCGCTACAAAAAAAAAAAAAAAAAAGAAAAGAAAAAAATTAGCTGGCCGGTCGAGGTGGCTTGCACCTGTAATCCCAGCATTTTGAGAGGCTGAGGTGGGTGGATCACCTGAGGTCGGGAGTTCAAGACCAGCCTGACCAACATGGAGAAACCCTGTCTTTACTACAAATACAAAAAACAGCCAGGCCTGGTGGCGAATACAATCCCAGCTTCTCAGGAGGCTGAGACGTGAGAATTGCTTGAGCCCGGGAGGTGGAGGCTGCGGTTAGCCGAGATCGAGCCATTGCACTCCACCCTGGGCAACAAGAGTGAAACTCTGCCTCAAAAAAAAGAAAAGAAAAAAAAAGCTAGGCTTGGTGGCGTGCACCTGTAGTCCCAGCTACTCAGGAGGCTGAGGCATGAGGATCTCTTAAGCCCAGCAGTTCCAGGCTGCATTGAGCAAGGATTTATGCCACTGCACTCCAGCGTGGGCAACAGAACTGCACCCTGTCTCAAAAGGAAACAGAAAAGTAACAGAGGTCTACCGCTTTTCCTGGAAGCATTGCTGGAGCTCAGGAATTCAGGACCAGCCTGGGCAATACACCAAGACTCCGTCTCTACAAAAAAAAAAAAAAAAAAAAAAAAAATGCAGGTGTGGTCATGTTAAGACCCCTGGAACGTTCTAACGGAGAAGAGAATACTGGTGTGCACAGGGGGGGTTGGCCCCTGGAGAGTCTGACTGTGATTTACGGCGGGCGGTCTTGGGACATGTAGTATCAGTTTCAACCTCCAGGAGGGGGCTGGAGAGTAAAGCTCGGAGGACCGCGGAAGGCCTGCGCCCAGCTCCTCTCTGCTAGGCTGACGTCATTTAATTGAATTAATTGATTGACTGATTGCTCTCCACGCAGGGTCTCACGCTGTCTTAGGAATCTCTTTCGTTGGCTGATATTATTTAGTTTAATGAATTGATTGATTGATTTTCAGGTAGGCTCTCTTTAGGCACCTCTTTTCTTGGCTGTTATTAATTAATTAATGATTGATTGATTGTGAGGTCGGTTCTCTGTTTTATGCCCTCTTTTCTTGGCTGTTACTATATATCATTTAATTTAATTAATGATTGATTGACTTTGAGGTAGGGTCTCTGTTTTATGCCCTCTTTTCTTGGCTATTATTTAATGTATTATTTAATTGAATTAATGATTGACTGACTTTGAGGTAGGGTCTCTGTTTTATGCCCTCTTTTCTTGGCTATTATTTAATGTATTATTTAATTGAATTAATCATTGACTTTGAGGTAGGGTCTCTGTTTTTACGCCCTCTTTTCTTGGCTATTATTTAATATATTATTTAATTTAATCAATGATTGATTGAGTTTGAGGTAGGGTCTCTGTTTTAGGCTCGTCTTTTCTTGGCTATTATTTAATGTATTATTTAATTGAATTAATGATTGATTGACTTTGAGGTAGGGTCTCTGTTTATGCCCTCTTGGGTATTATTTAATTTATTATTTAATTTAATTAATGATTGACTTTGAGGTAGGGTCTCTGTTTTATGCCCTCTTTTCTTGGGTATTATATAATTTATTATTTAATTTAATTAATGATTGACTTTGAGGTAGGGTCTCTGTTTTAGGCACCACCTTTCTTGGCTATTAGTTAATTTATTGTTTAATTTAATTCATGATTGTATTTAGTAGAGACGCAGTTTCACTCTGTTGGCCAGGATGCTGTCGATCTCCTGACCTTATGATCTGCCTGCACTGACCTCCCAAACTGCTCGGATTACAGGCGTGAACCACCGCACCTGGCCGCAGTGCTAATTATTCTTTGCGGCAACGAGCATCAGCAATAGATAAGCTTTATGTCTCATGGTGGAGGAGGCTGCTGGTCCACGATACAGGTGTGGCAGGTTCAGTGTCTGCAGAGGACTGGCTTCCTGATGGAAGCGGTGAGAGAGCTTTCTAGGGTCCCTTTATTTATTTTTATTTATTTTATTTTATTTTTATTTTTGAAGATGGGGTTTCGCCCTGATGGCCAGGCTGGTCTTGAACTCCTGACCTCAGGTGATCCACCCACCTCGGCTTCCCAAAGTGCTAGGATTACAGGCATGAGCCACCGAGCCCGGCCTGGGGTCCCTTTTATGAGGGCACTAATCCCATTCATGGGGCCCCACCCTCATGACCTCATCACCTCCCAAAGTCCCGCCTCCTATCACCATCAGGTTGGGGGTTAGATTTCAGCATGGGCATTTGGGGAAGACATCTACGTTCTCACCGCAGCAACATTCAACTCGAAGAGCTGAGGGTGTTCAGGATCTTCCCCACCCGGAACCCTGAGCCCCAGTTTTCACTGACATGCGTTCCTGTTACGATCCAAAAAAAGGTGAAGAAAGCGAACCAGAGAGCAAAGCAGGCGGACGAAAGGGAGATGCTGAGGCCGGGAAAGTGATTGTGAAAACGGCAAATTACAGTGCGGTGAATCTTCAAGGATCTCAAACCAGAAATGCCATTGGACCCAGCAAGCCCGTCACTGGGTATAGACCCAAAGGACTATAAATCATGCTATTTTTTTATTGCGTTGTAGGTTTTGGGGTACATGTGAAGAACATGCAAGATTGTTGCATAGGTACACACATGGCAGTGTGATTTGCTGCCTTCCTCCCCATCACCTATATCTGGCATTTCTCCCCCACGTTATCCCTCCCCGACTCCCACCCCCTGCTGTCCCTCCCCTATTTTCCCCGACAGACCCCAGTGTGTGATACTCCCCCTCCCTGTGTCCATGTGTTCTCATTGTTCAACACCCGCCTATGAGTGAGAACATGCGGTGTTTGGTTTTCTGTTCTTGTGTCAGTTTGCTGAGAATGATGCTTTCCAGGTCTCGTCACTGGGTATAGACCCAAAGGAGTATAAATCATGCTATTTTTTTAAATTGCGTTTAGGTTTTGGGGTACATGTGAAGAACATGCAGGACTGTTGCACAGGTACACACATGGCAGTGTAATCTGCTGCCTTCCTCCCATCACCTATATCTGGCATTTCTCCCCATGCTATCCCTCCCAACATCCCACCCCCCACTGTCCCTCTCCTTTTTCCCCCTGATGGACCCCAGTGTGTGATGCTCCCCTCCCTCTGTCCATGTGTTCTCCTTGTTAAACACCCGCCTATGAGTGAGAACATGCAGTGTTTGATTTTCTGTTCTTGTGTCAGTTTGCTGACAATGATGCTTTCCAGGGCTATTTTTTTTTTTTTTTCGAGATTTTGGTGCCAATCGCTGCAGAGAAAACCACACCCCTCACTGAGGAGGGTCACATAGGGTTTGTGGTGCAGGGAGGTGCAGGGTGTGGTGTTTCCTGTTCCCATGCCACCTCTGCAGTCGACAGCAGAACCACCCAGGGCTGCAAAGGTGCAGGAAGACTCCCAGGATACTCAGGGACGCCTCACGAGAGGTGACATGAGCTGCCTGCCCAGCTATGGCAGGGGTGTGGTGTATACGCCCCTCAGTGGGAAGTAACTTGCCAGGCACTGTGTCCACCATGGCCCAAGTGTCTGAGTTTTTTCCTTTTTTTTTTGACATGGAGTCTCACTCTGTTGCCCAGTCTAGAGTGCAGTGGACTGCAGGCTGGAGTTCCTTCCCTCCCTTCCTTCCTTCCTTCCTTTCTTCCTTCTTGCTTCCTTCTTTTTCTTTTTTCTTTCCCTCTTTCCTTCCTTCCTTCCTTCTTTCCTTCCTTCCTTTCTTCCTCCCTCCCTCCCCCTCCCTTCTTTCTTTTCTTCCTTTCTCTTTCTTTCCTTCTTTCTTCCTCTTTTCTTTCTCTCCTTCCATCCTTCTTCTCTGTTTCCTTCTTTCTCTTCTTCTTTCTCTTTCTTTTTCCTTCCTTCCTTGCTTCCTCCCTCCCTCCTTTCTTTTCTTTTTCTTTCTCTCTCCTTCCTTCTTCTTTCTCTTTCTTTCTCTTCTTCTTTTTCTCTTTCTCTTTCTTTTCCTTCCTCCCTCCCTCTCTCTCTCCCTCCTTTCTTCCTTCCTTTTTTCTCTTTCTTTCTTTCTTTCTCTCTCTCTTTCTTTCTTTCTCTCTCTCTTTCTTTCTTTCTTTCTTTTCTCTCCTCTTCTCTCTCTCTGTCTCCCCCTCCTTCCTTCCTTCTTTTCCTTTCTGACACAGGGTCTCACTCTGTCACCCAGGCTGGAGTGCAGTGGCACGATCTCAGCTCACTGCAACTTCCACCTCCGAGGCTCAAATGACTCCCCCTGCCTCAGCCCCCTGAGTAGCTGGGATTACAGGCCTGCGCCACCACACCCAGCTAACTTTTGTGTTCTTAGTAGAGTCGGGGTCTCAACCACTGTTGGCCAGGCTGGCCTCAAACTCCTGACCTCAGGTGACTCACCTGCCTCAGCCTGCCAAAGTGCTGGGATGACAGGCATGACTCAGTGTGCCCTGCTTTTTTTTTCTTTTCTTTTCTTTTTTTTTTTGAGACGGAGTTGCACTCTTGTCTCCCAGGCTGGAGTGCAGTGGTGTGATCTCGGCTCACTGCAACCTCCGCCTCCCGGGTTGAAGCCATTCTCTTGCCTCAGCCTCCCGACTAGCTGACATTACAGGCGCCCACCAGCACACCCGGCTAATGGTTGTATTATTGTTGTTTTGTTTTGAGATGGAGTTTCACTCCCGTTGCCCAGGCTGGAGTGCAATGGCGCGATCTGAGCAGACCTCGTAGGCAGTCAGGGTTCTCTTTCTTCTTTCCTCCCCAAGTGCTGGGATTACAGGCGTGAGCCACTGTGCCCGCCCTATGCCCGGGACTTTGCTTAGGGCATGCTGCAGGAAGAACGGACACTGCAACCCTCAAGATCCTCACCTTCATCACATGTACAAAGACCTTATTTCCAAATCCGGTTCCGTTCTCACATTCAGGGGATGAATGTCAGCCAATGGTGTGAGTTCCAATCTGAGTCTGAAGTCCTGAGACCCAGGAGAGCCTAGGGTGTGAGTTCCAGTGTGAGTGTGAAGGCCTGAGACCCAGGAGAGCCGAGGGTGTGAGTTCCAGCCTGAGTCTGAAGGCCTGAGACCCAGGAGAGCCGAGGGTGTGAGTTCCAGTGTGAGTGTGAAGGCCTGAGACCCAGGAGAGCCGAGGGTGTGAGTTCCAGTGTGAGTGTGAAGGCCTGAGACCCAGGAGAGCTGAGGGTGAGAGTTCCAGTGTGAGTCTCAAATTCTGAGACCCAGGAGAGCTGAGGGTGTGAGTTCCAGTGTGAGTGTGAAGGCCTGAGCCCCAGGAGAGCTGAGGGTGTGAGTTCCAGTGTGAGTGTGAAGGCCTGAGACCCAGGAGAGCTGAGGGTGAGAGTTCCAGTGTGAGTGTGAAGGCCTGAGACCCAGGAGAGCCGAGGGTGTGAGTTCCAGCATGAATGTGAAGGCCTGAGACCCAGGAGAGCTGAGGGTGTGAGTTCCAGCGTGAGTGTGAAGGCCTGAGACCCAGGAGAGCCGAGGGTGTGAGTTCCAGCATGAATGTGAAGGCCTGAGACCCAGGAGAGCTGAGGGTGTGAGTTCCAGTGTGAGTGTGAAGGCCTGAGACCCAGGAGAGCTGAGGGTGTGAGTTCCAGCATGAATGTGAAGGCCTGAGACCCAGGAGAGCTGAGGGTGTGAGTTCCAGCGTGAGTGGGAAGCCCTGAGACCCAGGAGAGCTGAGGGTGTGAGTTCCAGCATGAATGTGAAGGCCTGAGACCCAGGAGAGCTGAGGGTGTGAGTTCCAGCGTGAATGTGAAGGCCTGAGACCCAGGAGAGCTGAGGGTGTGAGTTCCAGTGTGAGTGTGAAGGCCTGAGACCCAGGAGAGCTGAGGGTGTGAGTTCCAGTGTGAGTGTGAAGGCCTGAGACCCAGGAGAGCTGAGGGTGTGAGTTCCAGCATGAATGTGAAGGCCTGAGACCCAGGAGAGCTGAGGGTGTGAGTTCCAGTGTGAGTCTGAAGGCCTGAGACCCAGGAGAGCCGAGGGTGTGAGTTCCAGTGTGAGTCTGAAGGCCTGAGACCCAGGAGAGCCGAGGGTGTGAGTTCCAGTGTGAGTGTGGAGGCCTGAGACCCAGGAGAGCTGAGGGTGTGAGATTCTAACTTAATTGAAGGCCCGAGACCCAGGAGAGCTGAGGGTGTGAGTTCCAGCCTGAATCTGAAGGCCTGAGCCCCAGGAGAGCTGAGGGTGTCAGTTCCAGTGTGAGTGTGAAGGCCTGAGACCCAGGAGAGCTGAGGGTGTGAGTTCCAGCCTGAGTCTGAAGGTCTGAGACCCAGGAGAGCTGAGGGTGTGAGATTCTAACTTAATTGAAGGCCCGAGACCCAGGAGAGCTGAGGGTGTGAGTTCCAGCCTGAATCTGAAGGCCTGAGCCCCAGGAGAGCTGAGGGTGTGAGTTCCAGTGTGAGTGTGAAGGCCTGAGACCCAGGAGAGCTGAGGGTGAGAGTTCCAGCGTGAGTGTGAAGGCCTGAGACCCAGGAGAGCCGAGGGTGTGAGTTCCAGCATGAATGTGAAGGCCTGAGACCCAGGAGAGCTGAGGGTGTGAGTTCCAGCGTGAGTGGGAAGCCCTGAGACCCAGGAGAGCTGAGGGTGTGAGTTCCAGCATGAATGTGAAGGCCTGAGACCCAGGAGAGCTGAGGGTGTGAGTTCCAGTGTGAGTGTGAAGACCTGAGACCCAGGAGAGCTGAGGGTGTGAGTTCCAGTGTGAGTGGGAAGCCCTGAGACCCAGGAGAGCTGAGGGTGTGAGTTCCAGCATGAATGTGAAGGCCTGAGACCCAGGAGAGCTGAGGGTGTGAGTTCCAGTGTGAGTCTGAAGGCCTGAGACCCAGGAGAGCCGAGGGTGTGAGTTCCAGTGTGAGTCTGAAGGCCTGAGACCCAGGAGAGCCGAGGGTGTGAGTTCCAGTGTGAGTCTGAAGGCCTGAGACCCAGGAGAGCTTAGGGTGTGAGATCCAGCATGAATGTGAAGGCCTGAGACCCAGGAGAGCTGTGGGTGTGAGTTCCAGCCTGAGTCTGAAGGCCTGAGACCCAGGAGAGCTGAGGGTGTGATTTCCAGCATGAATGTGAAGGCCTGAGACCCAGGAGAGCTGAGGGTGTGAGTTCCAGCGTGAGTGGGAAGCCCTGAGACCCAGGAGAGCTGAGGGTGTGAGTTCCAGCATGAATGTGAAGGCCTGAGACCCAGGAGAGCTGAGGGTGTGAGTTCCAGTGTGAGTGTGAAGGCCTGAGACCCAGGAGAGCTGAGGGTGTGAGTTCCAGCATGAATGTGAAGGCCTGAGACCCAGGAGAGCTGAGGGTGTGAGTTCCAGTGTGAGTGTGAAGGCCTGAGACCCAGGGAGAGCCGAGGGTGTGAGTTCCAGTGTGAGTCTGAAGGCCTGAGACCCAGGAGAGCCGAGGGTGTGAGTTCCAGTGTGAGTCTGAAGGCCTGAGACCCAGGAGAGCTTAGGGTGTGAGATCCAGCATGAATATGAAGGCCTGAGACCCAGGAGAGCTGAGGGTGTGAGTTCCAGCCTGAGTCTGAAGGCCTGAGACCCAGGAGAGCTGAGGGTGTGAGTTCCAGCATGAATGTGAAGGCCTGAGACCCAGGAGAGCTGAGGGTGTGAGTTCCAGTGTGAGTGGGAAGGCCTGAGACCCAGGAGAGCTGAGGGTGTGAGTTCCAGCATGAATGTGAAGGCCTGAGACCCAGGAGAGCTGAGGGTGTGAGTTCCAGTGTGAGTCTGAAGGCCTGAGACCCAGGAGAGCCGAGGGTGTGAGTTCCAGTGTGAGTCTGAAGGCCTGAGACCCAGGAGAGCTTAGGGTGTGAGATCCAGCATGAATGTGAAGGCCTGAGACCCAGGAGAGCTGAGGGTGTGAGTTCCAGTGTGAGTGTGAAGGCCTGAGACCCAGGAGAGCTGAGGGTGTGAGTTCCAGCCTGAGTCTGAAGGCCTGAGACCCAGGAGAGCTGAGGGTGTGAGTTCCAGTGTGAGTGTGAAGGCCTGAGACCCAGGATCGCTGAGGGTGTGAGTTCCAGTGTGAGTGTGAAGGCCTGAGACCCAGAAGAGCGGAGGGTGAGAGTTCCAGCATGAGTGTGAAGGCCTGAGACCCAGGAGACCCGAGGGTGTGAGTTCCAGCCTGAATCTGAAGGCCTGAGACCCAGGAGACCCGAGGGTGTGATTTCCAGCGTGAGTGTGAAGGCCTGAGACCCAGGAGAGCCGAGGGTGTGAGTTCCAGTGTGAGTGTGAAGGCCTGAGACCCAGGAGAGCTGAGGGTGTGAGTTCCAGCATGAGTGTGAAGGTCTGAGACCCAGGAGAGCCGAGGGTGAGAGTTCCAGTGTGAGTGTGAAGGCCTGAGACCCAGGAGACCCGAGGGTGTGATTTCCAGCGTGAGTGTGAAGGCCTGAGACCCAAGAGAGCTTAGGGTGTGAGTTCCAGCATGAGTCTGAAGGCCTGAGACCCAGGAGAGCCGAGGGTGTGAGTTCCAGTGTGAGTGTGAAGGCCTGAGACCCAGGAGACCCGAGGGTGTGAGTTCCAGCATGAATGTGAAGGCCTGAGACCCAGGAGAGCTGAGGGTATGAGTTCCAGCGTGAGTGGGAAGCCCTGAGACCCAGGAGAGCTGAGGGTGTGAGTTCCAGTGTGAGTCTGAAGGCCTGAGACCCAGGAGAGCTGAGGGCATGTTCATGCTGCACTTCTTTTGGGGGACAGAAGAACATTTGCACACTTGGCCTGCACGGATATGCTTTGATTCGCGGACTGGGATTCTTCCATCCCTGGGATGCTGTCGGCCACCCAGGCCTTCGTGAACACCCCTGAAAAAATCAGGGCTGTGCAGGTTGGGCAAGGAGAAGGCTGGCTGAGAGAGTGAAGCTTTGCACACTCAGGAGAGAAGCTGGCATGATGACTCCACCCCCACAGCAGCCTCAGGCCATCTTGTGTGTCTGTCCCTTGGGGTGGGTTACGTTAGGAGGGTAGCTGTCAATAGCCAGGAACCCACCAGTGAGCAGCAGGCTTTATAGGGCCCCCCTGGAAACGCTAAGTAAAATCCTGGGCCTACACCAGGCGTGGTGGGTCACACCCATAATCCCAGCACTTTGGGAGGCCGAGGCGTGTGGATCACGTGGTCAGGAGTTCAAGACCAGCCTGACCAATACGGTGAAAACCCGTCTGTACCAAAAACACAAAAATCAGCCAGCCGTGGTGCCGCGTGCCTGTAATGCCAGCTCCTCGGGAGGCTGAGGCAGGAGAATCGCTTGAACGCAGGAGGCAGAGGTTGCTGTGAGCTGAGATCTTGCCACTGCACTTCAGCCTGGGCGACAGAGCAAGACTCCATCTCAAAAAAAGAAAAAAAAAAAGAGAGAAATAGATGTGTGCTGAGAAGCTTTGCCCAGGCATGAGTGATCGTGCCATTGGCTGTGAGTTCAACGTGAATGCATGCACAGTATATACTCCATAGGCGTTTTAAACAGAAACCCACATAAAGTAAGGTGATGCCTGGACCAGCTGTGAAAAATTTGGGGGATCAGAGGCACAAGCATGCAGCAATCTAACTCTGGACTTTTCGTAGGATGGATGGCTCCGTGTTTGCTAAGTAAGCGTTTGCTCAGCCCTTGCAGATTACATCTCCCACGAGGAAGGAGAAACCACCTCATCCTGAACACAAACACTAGACAAACCAATGAATATCCTGTCTTTCATTTCCTTTCTTTCTTTTTGAGATGGAGGCTCGCTCTGTCGTCCAGGCTGGAGTGCGGTGGCACGATCTCAGCTCACTGCAGCCTCCGCCTCCCGGGTTCAAGCGACTCTCCTGCCTCAGCCTCCCGAGTAGCTGGGACTACAGGCACTTGCCAGCACACCTGGCTAATTTTTGTCCTTTTACTAGAGACAGGATTTCAGCATGTTGGCCACTCTGCTTGAACTCCTGATCTCAGGTGATCCGCCTGCCTCGACCTCCCACAACGCTGGGATTATAGGCATGACCCACCGCGCCCGGCTTTTATTTTATTTTAGATTCTAGGGGCACATATGCAGGAGTGTTACAGGGTCTATTGTGTGATGCTGAGATCTTGGGAAGGAATGATCTCATCCCCCCAGCCACTGAGCATAGCACCCGATACACAGACTTTCACCTCTTCATCCCCTCCCTCCCTCCCATCTCTAGGGGTCCCCAGTGGCTGCTGTTTCCACCTTTATATGCACAAGTACCCCATGTTTCCCTGCTGCTTAATAGCGAGGACATGTGGTATTTGGTCCTCTGTCTCTGCATTAATTCACTTTGGAGAATGGCCTCCAGCTGGAACCAGCTACAAAGGACGTGATTTCAGTCTTTTTCATGGCTTTGTACTGTTCCATGGCGTCCGTGTTCCCCATTTCTTATTTTTATTTATTTATTTGTTTTGACACAGAGTTTTGGTCTTATTGCCCAGGCTGGAGTTCAATGGCACGATCTCGGCTCACTGCAATGTCCGCCTCCCGGGTTCAAGCGATTCTCCTGCCTCAGCCTCCCCAGTAGCTGGGATTACAGGCACCTGTCACCAGCATGCTAATTTTTTGTATTTTCTGTAGAGATGGTTTTTCCATGTTGGCCAGGCTGGACTCGAACTCCTGACCTCAGGTGATCCACCGGTCTCGGCCTCCCAAAGTGCTGGGATTCCAGGCGTGAAACGCCGCACCTGCCTGTGGTGTACCCTACTTTCTGTATCCATTGCCTGGTGGATAAGCACCTAGGTTGACTCTCCGTCTTTGCTATTGTAAATAGTGCTGTGATGAACTCTGACTGTGGGTGTCCTTTGGTAGAATAATTTCTTTTTCTTAATAAGGTGTTTTTAAACCGAAACATACATAATATAAGGTTACTTAATTAATCTGTTGAAGAAAATACTGTGACCCGAGGCTTGAGGGAGACTTTTTTTTTTTTTTTTGAGATGAGTCTCGCTCTGTCACCCATGCTGGAGTGCAGTGGCGTGATCTGGGCTCACTGCAACCTTCGCCTCCCGGGTTCAAGGGATTCTCCTGCCTCAGCCTCCCAGTGGCTGGGATTATAGGCGCCCACCACCACGCCTGGCTAATTTCTGTGTTTTTAGTAGAGACGTGGGTTTACCATGTTGGCCAGGCTGGTCTCACACCCATGTGTGACCTCAAGTGATCCACCCGCCTTGGCCTCCCAAAGTTGGGATTACAGCTGTGAGCCACTGTGCCTGGCTTTTTTTTTTTTTTTGAGGCAGAGTCTCAGGCTGGAGTGCCACGGCCCTGTCTGGGCTCACTGCAACCTCCACCTCCCACGTTGAAGCGATTCTCCTGCCTCAGCCTCCCCAGTAATGGCATTACAGGCACACACCGTCACGCCCGGCTAATTTTTGTATTTTTACTAGAGATGGGGTTTCACCATGTTGGCCAGGCTGGTCTCAAACCTGTGACCTCAAGTGATCCACCTGCCTTGGCCTCCCAAACTTCTGGGATTACAGGAGTGAACCACCGTGCCTGGCCTTTTTTTTTTTTTTTTTTCCTTGAGACTGAGTCTTACTGTGTCGGCCAGGCTGCAGTGAAATGGCTCAATCTGGGCTCACCGCAACCTCCGCCTCCCAGATTCAACTGATTCTCCTGCCTCAGCCTCCCCAGTAGCTGGGATTACAGGCGTGTGCCACCACACCTGACTAATTTTTGTATTTTTAGTAGAGAGAAGGTTTCACCATGTTGACCAGGCTTGTCTGGAACTCCTGACCTCAAGTGATCTGCCCGCCTCATTCTCCCAAAGTGCTGGGATGACAGGCGTGAGCCACCGTGCCCGGCCTGGCCTGAGGAATTCTACCATGTCTTTCCCTGAGCAGTGGCTCAATATTCACTCATTACATGTTGCTGACAAGCCCTCCCTCTCACCCTCCTCCCACAAATGGTAAGAATCAACCGCCGGGAGCGGTGGCTCACGCCTGTGATCCCAGCACTGTCGGAGGCTGAGGCGGTTGGATCACCTGAGGTCACGAGTTCAAGACCAGCCTGACCAAAATGGTGAAACCCGTTCTTTAAAAAAAAATAATAACAAAATAAAATAAAATAAAAGAATCAACCATTGTTCTTCATGGACAAGGATGCCAGCGCTTAGAAATCTGGTGCTCGGCCGGGAGCGGTGGCTCATGCCTGTAATCCCAACACTTTGGGAGGCCCAGGCAGGCGGATCATGAGGTGAAGAGTTTGAGACCATGTTGGCCAACATGGTGAAACCCCGTCTCTACTAAAAATACAAAAATTAGCCGGGTGTGGTGGCGTGCACCTGTAGTCCCAGCTTCTCAGGAGGCTGAGGCAGGAGAATCACTTGAACCCAGGACGCAAAGGTTGCAGTGAGCTGAGATTGTGCCGCTGAATTCCAACCTGGGTGACACAGCGAGATGAAGGAAGGAAGGAAGGAAGGAGAGGAAGGAGAGAAAGAAGAGAAAGAAAGGAAGGAAGAAAGGAAGAAACAAAGAGAAATAGGAAGGAGAGGAAGGGAGAGAAAGAAAAGAAAGAAAAAGAAAGAAAGAAAGGAAAGGAAGGAAGAGAGAAGGAAGAAAAGAAAGAAGAGAGAAAGAAAGAAAGAAAATAAAGAAAAGAAAGAAGAAAGAAAGAAAAGAAAGAAAAAAGACAGAAACAAAGAAACCTGCTTCTGAGGCGGGAAATCCTCGTGGGACGCTGAGTAGGACATGAGGCTGCCTCGTCCGTGACCAGCACTGAGCGCCCGAATGATCAGCACCCGAGATGTATCCGCCTGTCACCACCTGGCTATGCACCAAAAGGTGTCGCAATCAGCACAGCTTTAGAATCCAAAAGGAAACGTTTTCTGTTCTTTTTTTTTTTTAATTTAAGAAGAAACAGCAATGTCCTGTCGGAAAGGCAATGGCACGTCACTGCTGGCTGCAAACCGTAGGAGAATAATTGTCCCTCTTCCCCTCCCTCTCAGGGTTCTTTACAGTTGGGCACCCTGGGTGCCACGACAGGGGGGCGGTGCAGCGGGCTCAGCTGTGCACACGCGTGAACCGTTACACAGGAAATTTCACAACCGGCTTCCTTTCTACCCAAGCCTGACTCGCAGCTGTGGTTGCCCGCTCGGAGGTGGAGTTTGCAGAATTTGCATTGGGTGATGGTCCTTCCAGCCGGTCGGCGGGCCACCCAGAGAAACGGACACACTTGCCACTTGCTGGAGAGATGGCACGGCAGGCGCAGGCATCTGCACACAGCGGCCACGTCCACAAGAGATTTGGGTGGCCAGGGCTTGCAAGCTGGTGTCTGGCCCCCTGAGTCCCAGGCTCTGAGGCACCTGGAGACCCTCTACGCTGTCACCTGTTCCTCCTTCTTCTGTTGCTGCTGCTTCTGAACAGGTGAGCAGCCAGGCTGGCCTTTGATTCTTGTTCTGCGTTGTCAGGGAATAAGAGAGGGTGGCCGGGAGGGTCCGTGGGGGCTGAGAACGAGGGGGAAGGCCACGCAAACTCTATGAGGCATGGCGTCCGCACGCTTCAGCACACCAGGAGTGCAAATCCCCCGGGAAAAGGCCTGTGCACAGCCACTGAGTCACTTAGCCGGGAAATGGTGCAATTTCCCAGGGGGTGCAAGCCACCCCCTCCTTTAAAAACTCATGCCATGCAACTCACGTCTCTCGAGGTTAACCTTACAGAGGGCAGGCAGCTGGGGCTGCCACACTTAACCCCTGTATGCCAGAGGTTGCCGTTTTTTCAATGTTTCCAATCAGACCTTGGCGATGACCTGGAGCCATGGGATGTGAATAACTCCTAAATCCTCAGCATTCCAATAATGGAACAATAGGCACACATGGGTTCAAAAGCCCTCTGGGTGTCTGGATCAGCACGGTGGGGGCCTCGTCACCCCTCAGTGCCAGGGACAGTCATACCTTGGTGATGACCTTGAACCATGGGATATAAATAACTTACAAACGCTTAGCGTTCCAATAATGGAACAGTAGGCATACATGGGTTCGAAAGCCCTGTGGGTGCCTGGATGACCACGGAGCCCCCTCGTCACCCCTCACCTGGTGCCAGGGAGACCCCAGACCCAGGTCTCACAGCCACCTCAGACCTCATTTTCACAGTTCGTTAGAAATCCTGGAATTGTCAGGCGCGGTGGGTCACGCCTGTAATCCCAGCGCTTTGGGAGGCGGAGGCGGGTGGATCACCTGAGGCCGGGAGTTCGAGACCAGCCTGACCAACATAGAGAAACCCCGTCTCTATTAAAAACGTAAAATTAGCCAGGCGTGGTGGCACATGCCTGTAGTCCCAGCTACTTGGGAGGCTGAGGCAGGAGAATCGCTTGAGCCCAGGAAGCAGAGGTTGCAGTGAGCCGAGATCGCGCCACTGCACTCCAGCCTGGGTGACAAGAGCGAAACTCCGTCTCAAAAAAAACAAAACAAAAAACTAGCAAAACAAAAGAAACTCCGGAACTTTTCAGATCCATCCCCAAAGAGCTGAGAAAAGCCAAGTTTCCATGCGCTGGCCTGGCGGGGGAGTTCTGGGAACTCTAGGCCCTCCACCCAACACACACACACACACACACACACACACACACACACACACACACACATGGCCTGCCGTGGTTCTTTCGGTCACATTTCTATAAAGAGGAACTATGATCACATGGGAAAATCCCTGAAAAGAAAAGGCTGTGTTTTTTTGGGTGTGTTCCTGTTGTTGTGATGTTTACATAATGTGGACACTCTGTAGCTTGACAGCCCTACGTGAAAAATGCCAAGGAGTTGAAGCCGGTGGGTGTGGGCAGGGGGGGTGGAAGCCCGTGCACCTGACCATGCCGTGAAATCTCTCCTTGCTGTCCTGGCACTTTTGCATCACCCACTTGAATTCGCCAAGCAGGACCACATAGTAACATATATATATACTTTTTTCTCATGGTGGGTCACACCTGCAATCTCAGCACTTCGGGAGGCCGAGGTGGGCAGATCACTTGAGGTCGGGAGTTCGAGATCAGCCTGGCCAACATGGCGAAACCCCGCCTCTACTAAAAATACAAAAATTAGCCGGGTGTGCTGGTGCACGCCTGTAAACACAGCTGCTCAGGAGGCTGAGTGGGGAGAATCATTTGAATCTGGGAGGCGAAGGAGGTAGCAGTGAGCCAGGATCGTGTCACTGCATTCCAGCCTGCGTGACGGAGTGACACTCTGTCTCAAAAAAAAAAAAAAAAAAAAAAGGAAAAGAAAACCATCCCACTTTGGAAAAACAGTGCTTTTGTTTGGGTACCACCAGACAGATGCCAGGGTGTTCCTGTAGCAAAAGGCTGCCCTGTTTCCCAAATATCAGCATCCCCCCACCCCCAGGGGGGACAATTAGGACAGAGGCTGACAGAGGACTGCATGGGACACCCGTGACGGTTGGCCAGCCCCGTGTTTGTAAAAGCTCGTGCCTTTCACACGTCTCCTACCAGGTCCCCACCTGGACACACCGTTCAGACTGATCGAGCTTTGGGTGAGTGGCACAGCTGAGGTCCCCTCGGAGAAGCACAGATATCCCTCCAGCCCTACCCAGACTCGAGTTTTGGGCTTTTAAGCTTAGGGTTCACGGGAGACAAGCCACAGCTTAGGATGAATAACAGCAGAGTTACTGCTGGCAGTGGTGAACCCACACGGATTGTTACATAGGTAAACACGTGCCGTGGAGGTCTGCTGTCTCCATCCCCCACGTCACCTGTAGCAACCATTTCTCCCAGTGTTATCTCTCCCCCAACCTCCCCACCCCTTACTATTCCTCCCCTAGCTCCCCCTACCCTCTGCCAGGCCCTGGCGTGTGATGTTCCCCTCCCTGTGTCCATGTGTTCTCATTGTTAAACTCCCACTTATGAGTGAGAATGTGCAGTGTTTGGTTTTCTGTTCCTGTGTCAGTTTGCTGAGAATGACGGTTTCCAGTTTCATCCATGTCTCTGCAAAGGACATGAACGCATACTTTTTCATGGCTGCATAGTATTCCGTGGTGTCTATGTGCCACACTTTCTTTATCCGGTTTGTCCTTGATGGGCATTTGGGTTGGTTCCAGGTCTTTGCTATTGTAAACAGCTCCGCAGTAAACATAGGTGTGCGTGTGTCTTTACAATTGAATGATTTATAATCCTTTGGGTATATACCCAGTCACGGGATTGCTGGGTCAAATGGTATTTCCAGGTGTAGATCCTTGAGGAAGGGCCCCCTCTCATCTCAGCCTCTCTCCTGAAGCCCTCCCTCTCCACTAGGGCCTCCTCATTGGGTGTGTGAGACATTGATCGCTACGTGCAGAGGTCCGTCCTGCAGACTCTCATTCAGCGATGGGTGAAAGAAATACACTCTCACACACCAGCGAACAGTGAATTCTACTGGGCCAGGGAGGTCATCAGCTGCTCCCAGAGGGCGATTGGAGCTCACGGACCCCTACTCCCTGTTCCTCCTTGCATTTATTCAGTATAGATATAATAGAGTTTCTAAGTCAGCACGCTTGTGGATAATTCACATGGTTAAAAGAGTGGTTTTGGCCAGCGCGGCGGCTCATGCCCGTCATCCCAGCACTTTGGGAGGCTGAGGAGGGCGGATCACGAGGTCAGGAGTTCAAGAGCAGGCTGGCCAGCATGGTGAAACCCCGTCTCTACTGAAAATACAAAAAAAAAAAATGAGCCGGGCGTGGTGGCGGGCACCTGTAGTCCCAGCTGCTCTGGAGGCTGAGGGAGGAGACGCGCTTGTATGTGGGAGGCGGAGGTTGCGGTGAGCCGAGATCGCGCCACTGCACTTCAGGCTGGGTGACAGAGGGAGACTCCATCTCAAAAAAAAAAAAAAAGGAAGAAAAAAAGAGTGTTTTTACGAATGATAAAAGGTTTTGGTTCTAGGCCCCAGAGTAAACACCATTAACGGGTAATTCTCATTCGACCTGCCCGTGGGAGGGTCCTGCAGCACAGACGTTACATGAGCAAAGAAATCAGAGTAGGGACAAAGGAACGTGGGGTACACAGACCTCACCAGGGAGGCTTCTTTTTTTTTTTAAAGATGGGGTTTCACCATATTGGTCAGGCTGGTCTTGAACTCCTGACCTCAGGTGATCCGCCCACCTCAGCCTCCCAAAGTGCTGGGATTACAGGCGTGAGCCACCGCGCCCGGCAGGAGCTTCTATTATCCCTCATCTTCACCCTATGACTTAGTGCTCTAAGGGAAGAACTGGCTGCGTTCAGCCCATTCCCTAAGTTAATAAAAACCCTTCTGCCTTCCAAAACTTTTCACGCCGTAATCTTACCACTTTCCCTAATAGTTCCCTGAACATTTTGCCAAGCATCTCAACAGGTGCACCTGGACGTGCTTCCCAACCTGCCTCCCACAGCCCCTCTCTGTCCCTTCAGGCAGTGGGGTGGGCGGGGCAGGGGTACAGGACCCCAGTATCCTCCTGGAACCATCCTCTACCTCCCTTGGCTTAGGAGTTTCTACAAGGCCCTGGGAGACCTCCCTCGGGTTAGGAGTTGCTACACGGCCCCAGGAGATCGCCGTTGGCTTAGGAGATTCTACACGGCCCCTGGGAGATCCCCCTCAGGTTAGGAGTTTCTACATGGCCCGTGGGAGACCTCCCTCAGGTTGGGAGTTTCTACAGGGTCCTAGGAGACTTCTCTCAGGTTAGGAGTTTCTACATGACCCCTGGGAGACCTCCGTCAGGTTAGGAGCTTCTACATGACCCTTGGGAGACCTCTCTCAGGTTAGGAGTTTCTACATGACCCCTGGGAGGCCTCCCTCAGGTTAGGAGTTTCTACATGACCCCTGGGAGGCCTCCCTCAGGTTAGGAGTTGCTACATGACCCCTGGGAGGCCTCCCTCAGGTTGGGAGTTTCTACATGACCCCTGGGAGGTCTCCCTCAGGTTAGGAGTTTCTACGTGACCCCTGGGAGGCCTCCCTCAGGTTAGGAGTTTCTGCAGGGTCCTGGGAGAGCTTCCTCAGGTTAGGAGCTTCTACATGACCCCTGGGAGACCTCTAGGTCAGGAGTTTCATGACCCCTGGGAGGCCTCCCTCAGGTTGAGAGTTTCTACAGGGTCCTAGGAGACCTCTCTCAGGTTAGGAGCTTCTACATGACCCCTGGGAGGCCTCCCTCAGGTTGGGAGTTCCTACAGGGTCCTGGGGAGACCTCCCCTCAGATTAGGAGCTTCTACATGACCCTTGGGAGACCTCTCTCAGGTCAGGAGTTTCTACATGACCCCTGGGAGGCCTCCCTCAGGTTGGGAGTTCCTACAGGGTCCTGGGAGACCTCCCTCAGATTAGGAGCTTGTACATGACCCTTGGGAGACCTCTCTCAGGTTAGGAGTTTCTACATGACCCCTACATGAGGAAGCCCTCCCCTCAGGCTAGGAGATTATACACGGCCTTTTGGCTATCTCCCTTAGGTTAGGAGTTTCTACATAGGCCCCTGGGGCATCCCCTCGGGTTAGGAGTTTCTACATCTCCCTTGGGAGACCTACCTCGGGTTAGGAGTTTCTACACGGTCCCTGGGAGACACAGGACCCCACCCCCCTGCCCACACGTGTTAAGGTAGCAAAGAGCACGGGAAAGATGGGCACCCCCAGGATGCCCCCAAGGACCGGACTTAGCTCAGCGAACTGCCAGGGACATTTCGGCAGCTGGATGCACATTCTTGCTCCCCAGGGACGCAGGGTCTGTGAAAGCAACAGGTAAATCAATCAATCAATCCATCCATCCATATATATACATATATTTAAGTATTTAGATATATATATTTAGATATGAGATAAATATATATAATTATATATAACGGATATGTATGCATATATATTTATATATAAGAGATTTGAGCCATAAATTATATATCTTATAATAATTTAGGTAAAAAAGAGATTTGAGCCATAGATAATATATATAAATATATATATGTAGTGTATGATGTGTGGTGAAAAATATATATAAATATATATATATAATAAAATCTATGGCTCAGATGTCTTTTATTGCCTCAAGAAGAAAACACTTCTCAGAAGGTTTTTTCAGAAGTTGGTGTGTGGTTCTGTTTGCTTTGTTACTTCCGTAGGTTATTGGGGAACACGTGCTATTTGGTTACATGAGTAAGTTCTTTAGCGGGGCTGTGTGAGATTTTGGGGCGTCACCCGACCAGTATATACGGAACCTAATTTGCGGTCTTTTATCCCTCACCCCCTTCCCACTTTTTCCCTCTGAGTCCCCAGAGTCCATTGTGTCATTCTTCTGCCTTTGCATCCCGATAGCTCAGCTCCCACTTACGAGTGAGAACGTAATGATGTTTGGTTTTCCGTTCCTGAGTTACTGCACTTGGAATAATAGTGTCCAGTCTCATCCAGGTCACTGCAAATGCCATTAATTCATCCTTTTTTCATGACTGAGTAGTATTACATCGTGGTGTGTGTGTGTGTGTGTGTGTGTGTGTGTGTGTGGATATATATTCTTTTTGTTCTTTTTCATGACTGAGTAGTATTCCATCATTTATATATATATATATATATATGTGTGTGTGTGTGTATATATAAATGCTGGCACCTACATCATATATATGTGTATATATATAAAAATGCTCGCACTGACATATGTATATATCTATGAAATGTATATGACATATATATATATATCAGCGCCAGCATTTATACATATAAATATATCACAGTTTCTTTATCCACTCATTCATTGATGGGCATTTGGGTTGGTTTCACATTTTTGCAGTTGCAAATTGTGCTGCTATAAACGTGTGTGTGCAAGCATCTTTTTTTTTTCTTTGAGGCAAAGTCTCACTGTCGCCCAGGCTGGAGGGCTCACCACAACCTCTGCCTCCTGGGTTCAAGCAATTCTTCTGCCTCAGCCTCCCAAGTAGCTGGGATTACAGGAGTGCACCACCATGCCTTGCTAATTTTTGTGTTTTTAAGTAGAGACGGGTTTCACCATGTGGGTCAGGCTGGTCTTCAACCCCTGACCTCGTGATCCACCCACCAAAGTGCTGGGATTACAGGCGTGAGCCACCGCACCCGGCCAGTTGTTATATTGTATCTTTTTCCTGTACTGACTTCACTTTCCTCTGGCCACCGCTTCGCCGGTCTGCTGGATTTTGATGTTTTGATCACGGCCATTCTTGCAGGAGTGAGGCAGTGCCGCCTTCAGGTTTTGCGTCTCTCTGATCATTCGTGATGTTGAGTAATTTTTCTTTTCTTTTCTTTTTTTATACTTTAAGTTCTGGGGTACGTGTGCAGAGCGTGCAGGATTGTTACATGGGTATACACATGCCATGGTGGTTTGCTGCATCCATCCCTCCATCATCTACATTAGCTATTTCTTCTAATGCTCTCCCTCCCCAATCCCCCCCACCCCCTCCTCTCCCTCTTCTAGTCCCCCACCCCCCAACAGGCCCGGGTGTGTAATGTTCCCCCCCCTCCCTGTGTCCCTGTGTTCTCATTGTTCAACATCCACTCATGAGTGAGAACATGCAGTGTTTCGTTTTTCTGTTCTTGTGTCAGTTTGCTGAGAATGATGGTTTCCAGTTTCATCCATGTCCCTGCAAAGGACACGAACTCATCCTTTTTCATGGCTGCATAGTATTCCATAATGTGTATGTGCCATGTTTTCTTTATCCAGTCTGTCACTGATGGGCATTTGGGTTGGTTCCAAGTCTCTGCTATTGTGAACAGTGCAGCAATAAACATAGGTGTGCCTGTGTTTTTACAATAGAATGTTTTATAATCGTTGGTGTATATACCCAGTAATGGGATTGCTGGGTCAAACGGAATTTCTATTTCTAGATCCTGGAGGAAGTGCCACATGGTCTTCCGCCATGGTTGAACTAATTTACACTCCCACTGACAGTGTAAAAGTGTTCCTATTTCTCCATATCCCTCCAGCATCTGTTGTCTCCAGATTTTCTAGTGATCACCATTCTAACTGGCATGAGATGGTATCTCAACGTGGTTTTGATTTGCATTTGTCTAATAACAGTGATGATGAGCATTTTTTCATGTTTGTTGATTGCATAAATGTCTTCTTTTGAGAAGTGTCTGTTCATGTCCTTCGCCCAGTTTTTGTTGGATGTTGAGCAACTTTTCATACCCCTGAGCCGACCTGCCACCTTGAGGTATGCACTGGCGCTTTTCTGTGGATTGTTCTTTTCCAAGTGAAAAGGTGTTGGTGCCCTGAGCAGAGGGACATGATGGGAGCAGAATGTGTGATTTTCTGGCCAAGGAGGTCTCCATGGGAGAGAGGAGTCCCGTGAGACTCTGCACGGCTGGGAAGGGGGTAGGCAGGGCCAGAAGCAGGTGCAGGAGCTATGCTATGTTGGTTTCGGGTGATGAATTTGCAATGTGGCCGTGTGCTGACCAGGCTCCCCAGAAGTTCAGGCGCTGGGAGTGTGCTGAGCACGCCGACCCCTCGGGCTGGGCGCAGTCAGGTCAGGAGGGGCCCTGGGCATTGTTGATGGGGGACTTTGTGAGCAGGAGGATCCCCTGAGGGAAAGGGCATGCAGGAAGTCAGGGGCAAGGGCAGATATCTTGGGGAAGAATCAATCGAGAGACACAAAAGTCACAGGCTGTGTGAGTGGGACACCAGTGTCATTGAGGGCGGGAGAACCCTCCGGGGTGGGGCTGTCCTGAGCACTGTGGGGTGTTGAGCAGCGTCCGTGCGCTCCAGCCATGACGAGGTGACGGGAGAACCCACCGTTGTGACAATCGGAAATATCTGCAGACAATTCCCAATGTCCCCAGGTAGCAAAATCACCTGCTTCTCGGTCACTGTCTTAAAGATAGATGGGGACAAATTAGATACATAAATAGATAAGACAGATGACAGATAGACAGATAGATAGATGGATACATTCATACATAGATCAGACACATACATGCATTCATAAATAGAGAAACAGATGCATAGAGTAGATACATACATACATACATGTAGATAGCTACATAGATGCATAGATTAGATACATACATACATATAGATAGATACATACATAGATGCATAGATTAGATACATACGTACATACATGCATATAGATACATAGATACATAGATTACATACATACATATATACATAGATGCAGATTAGATACATACACACATAGATACATAGTTAGATGACAGACAGGATACACAGGTAGATACATACACACATAGATACATAGTTAGATGACAGACAGGATACACAGGTAGATACATACACACATAGATACATAGTTAGATGACAGACAGGATACACAGGTAGATACATACACACATAGATACATAGTTAGATGACAGGATACACAGGTAGATACATACACACATAGATACATAGTTAGATGACAGACAGGATACACAGGTAGATACATACACACATGGATACATAGTTAGATGACAGACAGGATACACAGGTAGATACATACACACATAGATACATAGATAAATATAGATATATTTATATTTGTATATAAATATATTTATATTTTAAAAATTTATATTATTTAAATATAAATTTATATTTATTAATATCTCTGTACCACATTTATATAATTATGTATATATTTAATGTATATAAATATAAGTTATATATAAAATATATTTACATATGTAATATATATTTATGTATTATATTTATATATATTTAATACAGAGATACAATAGATAGATGCATAGATACATAAATACATATATTAGATAGATACATGTATAGATGGATAAATAGATTAGATCCATAGATCCACAGATAGATGATAGATTAGAGACACACATAGATAGATGAGAGATAGGGTAGATAGGTAGATACCTACATACATACCTACATACATACCTATATACATACCTACATAGATACCTACATAGATAAATAGATTAGATACATACATATATACATACATGGATAGATAGATAGGTAGGTAGATTGATACATAGATAGATGCATAGATTGGATAGATGATACATTCGAGAAATGCACGGATGGATGATAGATAGATGATACTTGGATAGATAGATAGACAGATAGATAGACAATACATAGATGGATGGAGACACATAGATGGACACTAACAGAGATTCTCATTCTCAGGAGGGTGTCTTAGCCTCCCCCACTGCTGACAGATAAGGCTGCAGGATTTTCCGTGTTGAGCGCATCCTGTACACTGTAGGGTATTGAGTATCATCCCAGGTTCTGTCCACCACGTGCCAGGAGTACCCCTTCCAGTTGTGACACCCCAAACTGCCCAAGAGATGGACAAGCATCCCCCACTGTAACAGAATCTCCCACAGTTCCGACCACAGGCTGGGAGGCAGGGGACACAAGATGATTCTTCCAGAGACCACGTCCCAGGTCTCAGGGACAGAAGGGGCGGCGTCAGGGACTCTGGTCACTTTTCTCCATTTCTCCATCTCCTTGTGTGCTGTGTGCATGCTCTTGTTTCTGTAATACAGTAAGTAGAATCAAAGAGTTGCCATCATTACAGGGCACACATGCAAACACGAAGCAGGCATTCCCTGCACAGGGCAGGTCTGGGGGGGAAATGGAGGATTTATTCTCCACCTTTCCAAGACCAGGGCCCCGCGGTGTGTACGTGTTATTCTCGTCAAACACGCTTATCGGCCTGCGGACTAAATGCTGCCTTCCACATGTGATATTTTTACTTGCAAATCTGGACCAATGGGGACAGTCACTTACACTGTCCCATGCAACAAACAGTGGCAGGTAGATTGATAATAGAGATAGCTAGGTAGGTAGGTAGATAGATAGATAGACAGATAGATAAGACAGACAGATAGGCAGACTGATAGGCAGGTAGATACATAGATGAATAAGAGAGAGAGACAGAGAGAGAGACAGAGAGATTCTTTATACTAAAAGCAGGGTCTTTCCACCTCAACACTTACACATTTGGGGCTGGGTGATCCTGAAAAGGGCAGGAATTTGGAGACTCAAATCCACACACATTCAAATCCACACTTAAAGAGACTCAAATCCACAGACATTCAGATCCACACTCAAAGAGACTCAAACCCACACACACTCAAAGAGACTCAAATCCACACACACTCAAAGAGACTCAAATCCACACACACTCAAAGAGACTTAAATCCACATGCTTTCAAAGAGACTCAAATGCACACCTCATTCAGAGACTCAAACCCACACACATTCAAAGAGACTCAAATCCACACACATTCAAAGAGACTCAAATCCACACACATTCAAAGAGACTCAAATCCACACACATTCAAAGAGACTCAAATCCACACACATTCAAAGAGACTCAACTCCACACACATTCAAAGAGACTCAAATCCACACACATTCAAAGAGACTCAAATCGACACACATTCAAAGGGACTCAAATCCACACACATTCAAAGAGACTCAAATCCACACACAAAGAGAGTCAAATCCACACACATTCAAAGAGACTCAAATCCACACACATTCAAAAGAGACTCAAATCCACCGCACATTCAAAGAGAGTCAAATGCACGCCTCATTTGAGAGACTCAAAGCCACACGCATTCAGAGACTCAAATGCACACCTCATTAGAGACTCAAATGCACACCTCATTCAGAGACTCAAATGCACACCTCATTCAGAGACTCAAATGCACACCTCATTCAGAGACTCAAATGCACACACATTCAGAGACTCAAATGCACACACATTCAGAGACTCAAATGCACACCTCATTCAGAGACTCAAATGCACACACATTCAGAGACTCAAAGCCACGCACATTCAGAGACTCAAATGCACACCTCATTCAGAGACTCAAATGCACACACATTCAGAGACTCAAAGCCACGCACATTCAGAGACTCAAATGCACACCTCATTCAGAGACTCAAATGCACACACATTCAGAGACTCAAAGCCACACACATTCAGAGACTCAAATGCACACCTCATTCAGAGACTCAAATGCACACACATTCAGAGACTCAAAGCCACGCACATTCAGAGACTCAAATGCACACCTCATTCAGAGACTCAAATGCACACACATTCAGAGACTCAAAGCCACGCACATTCAGAGACTCAAATGCACACCTCATTCAGAGACTCAAATGCACACACATTCAGAGACTCAAAGCCACACACATTCAGAGACTCAAATGCACACCTCATTCAGAGACTCAAATGCACACACATTCAGAGACTCAAAGCCACGCACATTCAGAGACTCAAATGCACACCTCATTCAGAGACTCAAATGCACACACATTCAGAGACTCAAAGCCACGCACATTCAGAGACTCAAATGCACACCTCATTCAGAGACTCAAATGCACACACATTCAGAGACTCAAAGCCACGCACATTAAGAGACTCAAATGCACACCTCATTCAGAGACTCAAATGCACACACATTCAGAGACTCAAAGCCACGCACATTCAGAGACTCAAATGCACACCTCATTCAGAGACTCAAATGCACACACATTCAAGAGACTCAAAGCCACGCACATTCAGAGACTCGAATGCACACCTCATTCGAGAGACTCAAATGCACACACATTCAGAGACTCAAAGCCACGCACATTCAGAGACTCAAATGCACGCCTCATTCAGAGACTCAAATGCACACCTCATTCAGAGACTCAAAGCCACACGCATTCAAGAGACTCAAATGCACGCCTCATTCAGAGACTCAAAGCCACACACATTCAAAAAGACTCTAATCCACACGCATTCAAGGAGACTCAAATGCACACCTCATTCAGAGACTCAAAGCCACACGCATTCAAATCCACACTCAAAGAGACTCAACCCCACACGCATTCAAGGAGACTGAAATCCACACTCAATCCAAAGAGCAGAGCCCACCCCTTGGAAGCACTTGGTCCTCCGGGCTTCCCTGGACCGTTTCAAGTGGTTTGGAAGATGTTGCATGAGCGTGAATGCAAGACTTGAGTTCACACGGTGCTGATGAGAAGCCCCCTGGTGCTCAGACCTGTGATGGGCTCCTCGAGGCGCACTTGGGAGGCAGTAGCTCTGATGGCACCAGTGTCCAGGCACCCACAGATTCTCCAGGCACCCACAAATTCTCCACGTACCCACAGATTCTCCAGGCACCCACAGACTCTCCAGGCACCCACAGACTCTCCAGGCACCCACAGATTCTCCAGGCACCCACAGACTCTCCAGGCACCCACAGACTCTCCAGGCACCCACAGATTCTCCAGGCACCCACAGACTCTCCAGGTACCCACAGATTCTCCAGGCACCCCACAGATTCTCCAGGCACCCACAGATTCTCCAGGTACCCACAGACTCTCCAGGCACCCACAAATTCTCCAGTGAGGAACGGTGTTGGTTTTTTTTTGTTTTTTTCTTTTTTTTTTGAGACAGAGTCTTGCCCTGTCACCCAGGCTGGAGTGCATTGCTGTGATCTCAGTTCACTGCAGACTCCCCTTCCCAGGTTCAAGTGATTCTCCTGCCTCAGCCTCCCGAGTAGCTGGGATTACAGGTGTCTCCCACCACTCTTGGCTAATTTTTTTTTTTTTTTTTTTTTTGTATCTTTAGTAGAGACGAGGTTTCATCATGTTGGCCAGGCTGGTCTCGAACTCCTGATCTTGTGATCCGCCCGCCTCAGCCTCCCAAAGTGCTGGGATGACAGACGTGAGCTGCCATGCTCAGAGAGGAGACCTGTTATATGCACACCTGCGTGAGCCTCTAGCCAGTGGTTAGAATGGGCATGTTGCAGAGAGCCTCCCTGTGAGATACAAGAAACGCAAGGCTCGGTGAAACTGGGGGCTTTCCAGGCAGCAGCCGGTCAGCCAAGGGGCTGTTGTCCATCTGTAGTGTCCGTATGTCCATCACAAGCTCTTGGCCCGAACACAGACGACCTCTGGGTTACTCAGGCTCTTACCATGGGGTTGGAGGTAGTTTGTCTCACTTATTCATCACTCATCTTTGCTGGGGGTGGAGCAGAATAAGACCCTGCACTCAGGACAGGGACGGGCCAGCAGGCGGCCATGCGTGGAACACAAACAAGAGATACCCCCCTCAGTCTCAGCCACAGGGAATGAATGAGCAGGGTCCCAGCAGGGGCTGTGAGTTTGCAGATAAGACACCAGAATAGATGACCGTAGGTTCGGTGCTGTTTGTTGGATGGCTGAATAGATGGTTGCATGAATAAATGAATGAATGAATAAATGAATGAATGAATGAATGAGTGAACGTAGTGGATTAGTACGTCAGTGAGTGGACGTACGCATGTGTAGACAGGTGAATGGATGGATAGATGAGTGGATGGATAAGGAATGAATGAATGAGTGGATGAATGAATGAAGGGATGAGTAGATGAATGAATAAATTAATGAATCAGTAGATGAATGAATGAATACATGGATGGATGAACAGATGGATCACTTTCTGGTTTTTCTGAGAGGAAAGTCTCGCTCTGTCCCCAGGCTTGAGTGCAGTGGTGCAATCCCCGGCTCACTGCACCCCCCATTCCCGGGTTAAACCGATTCTCCTGCCTCAGCCTCCCGAGTAGCTGGCATTACAGGCTGGAGTGCAGTGGCACAGTCTCGACTCTCTGTAACCTCTGCCTCCCGGGTTAAACCAATTCTCCTGCCTCAGCCTCCCAAGTGGCTGGAATTACAGATGCCCACCATCATGCCCTGCTAATTTTTGTATTTTTAGTAGAGACGGAGTTTCACCGTGTTGGTCAGGCTAGTGTTGAACCCTTGGCCTCAAGTGATCTGCCCATCTCAGCCCCTCAACGTGCCGGGATTACAGGTGTGAGCCACCGCACACGGCCTTAATTTTTACTTTTAGATGCAGGATCTTGCTGTGTTGCCCAGGCTGGAGTGCAGTGGCATGATCATAGCCCACTGCAGCCTCTAACTCCTGGCCTCAAGCAATCCTCCCACGTCAGCCTCCCATGTAGCTGGGACTACAGGCACTCAGCACCATGGCCGGCTAATTTTTAATGTTCTGTAGAGAAAGAGTCTTGCTACGTTGCCCAGGCTGATCTTGAACTACTGGCCTCAGGCAGTTCTCCTGGCTTGGCCTCCCAAAGCGCTGGGACAAAGGACATGAGCCACCATACCTGTCAGAGGCACTGTAATTAATGCATCGGGGTTGTTGAATGTCTGTGCATGCACAGTGACTGAGCGTTGTCATCTGGGGATTGTATTTAAAGTTAAAACACATGCCTGTGTGGGAGGTGAGGGCAGCTACATAGAGTTGTGTTGATCCACAGAGAGTATTGGGGGACCAGACTGATGATTGGGGACCAGAGAGATAATTGGGGACCAGAGAGATGATTGGGGACCAGAAAGATGATTGGGGACCAGGGAGATGATTGGGGACCAGAGAGAATATTGGGGATGAGAGAGATGATTGGGGATCAGGGGAGATGATTGGGGACCAGAGAATATTGGGGATGAGAGAGATGATTGGGGATCAGGGAGATGATTGGGGGACCAGAGAGAATATTGGGGACTGGAGAGAATATTGGGGATCAGATAGATCATTGGGGACCAGGGAGATGATTGGGGGACCAGAGAGAATATTGGGGATGAGGTTATTGGGGGATCAGGGAGATGATTGGGGGACCAGAGAAAATACTGGGGGTCAGGGAGATTATTGGGGGACCAGAGAGATGGTTGGGGACCAGAGAGAATATTGGGGGATCGGAGAGATTATTGGGGGATCAGGGACATGATTGGGGACCAGAGAATATTGGGGATCAGGGAGATGATTGGGGACCAGAGAGAATATTGGGGATCAGAGAGATTATTGGGGGTCAGGGAGATGATTGGGGACCAGAGAGATGATTGGGGACCAGAGAATATTGGGGATCAGAGAGATTATTGGGGGGTCAGGGAGATGATTGGGGGACCAAGAGAGAATATTGGGGGATCAGGGAGATGATTGGGGACCAGAGAGAATATTGGGGGTCGGAGAGATTATTGGAGGTCAGGGAGATGATTGGGGACCAAGAGAGAATATTAGCACCCCCCTCCTTTGTGTGTTGGCTGCTTGCAGGCATGAAGGTCTAAACGCCCCTGACCTGTTGCCTTTACAATGATTCATTTCATCTCGTAAACTTCACCTTTTTTGTGTGTGTGAGAGAAGAAACAGACGGCAAAAAAATAAGCAGGCGACGTCCCTTGTCTCACTTCCTCATTCTGGGCTATAAGCAGTCTTCGCAGGACCGTTTTCAAGCTGCACGGGAATTGGGAGTCTCTGTGTCACACTCACAGGAAGCAGAGGCAGGGCAGTTTCTGAAACCCCCTCCGCCAGCGTAAGCCCAGCGGAGGCACGGCTGCTGGCTTCCCTCACCCCCCAGCACTCACTTCTAAATAAACACACATTCATTGCCGTTTCTAAACACTCATGCAAAGGACACACGTGCCACATTCCTGCAGCCAGGGCTCAGGGGGATTCACTTCCTGCAGGCAAGTGCAGAATGTCCTCCAGCGTGTACCTTTGCTGCCAGGGTAACTACTGTCACCACGGTGACAGTGCTCACGACCCGTGTTCCACGCCGCTTACTCGGTGATCTTAGAGTCCGTCCATATCGTGAGGGATGAAAGTGGACCCTAAGGACTAAAGTGGACCATGAGAGAGGGGCGATTGGGGGGATCAAGAGAATATTGGGGATCAGAGAGAATATTGGGGACCACAGAGATTGTTGGGAACCAGAGAGGTTATTGGGGGACAGAGAGAATATTAGAAATCAGAGAGGATGTTGCGGGCCAGGGTGATTATTGGGGACCAAGGAGATGATTGGGGATCAAAGAGATTAGTGGGAACCAGGGAGATTTGGGGGTACTATGGAGATGATTGGGGACCAGAGACAATGTTAGGAATCAGAGAAAATATTGGGGACCAGGGGGATTATTGGGGATCAAGGAGATTATTGGAAGCCAAGGAGATGATTGGGGACCACAGAGAATATTGGGATCAGAGAGATTATTGGGGATCAGGGGAGATGATTGGGGACCAGAGAGATCATTAGGGACCAATGACATAATTAAAAATCATAGAGAATATTGGGGACCATGGAGATTATTGGGGACCAGAGAGATGATTGGGGACCAGAGAGAATATTGGGGATCAGGGGACACGATTCGGGACCAGAGAGATCATTGCGGCCCAATGAGATAATTGGAGATCAGAATATTGGGGGCCAGGGAGATTATTGGGGACCAGATAAATGACTCATTGGGGACCAGATAGAATATAAGGATCAGAGAGAATATTGGGGGGGGCAGAGAGGTTATTAAGAGACCAAGGAGGTGACTCTGGACCAGACAGAATATTGGGGTCATAGAGAGTACCGGGGATCAGAAAGATTATTGGGGACCACAGAGCTTATTACAGACCAAGGAGATGATTGCAGGACAGATAGAATATTGGGTATCAGAGAGGATATTAGGGACCAGAGAGATTATTGGGGGTTGGGGGGGTTATTGGGGACCAAGGAGATGCTTGTGGACCGGGAACACTATTGCAAACCAGATAAAATATGGGGGCTTAGTGAAAATATTGGAAATTCAACAGGTTTTGGGGGCTAGACAGGTTTAGGGGGACTGCAGAGTTTTGGGGGACCAGAGAGAATAATGGAGAGTGGAAAGATGATTGCAGGCCGGACAGAATAGTGGGGATCAGGGACAATGTCAGCAGCCAGGACGATCCCTGGGGCCCAGCGGGAATGTTGAACAGCAGACACGCTTTAGGGAACCACACAGATTTGGGAGGGACCGGAGAGATTTTAGGGAACCAGAGACAAGAATGGGGACAAAGGAAATGATTGGGGCTCAGCGAGGATATTGGGGATCAGGGGCATTATGGGGCCCAGCAGAATTTTTTTTTTTCTTTTGAGATGGAGTTTCGCTCTTGTTGCCCAGGCAGGAGTGTAATGGTGTGATCTCGGCTCACCGCAAACTCCGCCTCCCGGGTTCAAGGGATTCTCCTGCCTCAGCCTCGTGAGGAGCTGGGATTACAGGCGCCCGCCACCACGCCTGGCTAATTTTGTATTTTAGTAGAGATGGGGTTTCTCCATGTTGGTCACGCTGATGTTGAACTCCTGACCTCAGGTGACCCACTGCCTCAGCCTCCCAAAGTGCTGGGATTACAGGCGTGAGCCACCATGATCGGCTAATTTTCTATTTTTTGGAGAGATGGGGTTTCTCCGTGTTGGTCAGGCTGGTCTCGAGCTCCGGACCTCAGGTGATTCACCCGCCTTGGCCTCCCAAAGTGCTGGGATGACACAGAGCTGAGCCACCGCGCCCAGCCAGGCCCAGCAGGAGTATTACAGACCAGACAGATTTGGGGAGACTAGAGAGCTTTTGACGAGTCAGAGAATATTACACATCGGGAATTATGAAGAAGGGGAAAATATTGGGGACCAGGGAGAATATTGGGGGCCAGATATTATTGGAAAGCAGAGACTCATGCAAAGGTTTAATTAAGTTCACTTCCCCTCCTTGTGAGACCTCACTTGGGTCTGAGTATGTTTTCTGACATTAGCTGATCCCACAGGGCCGGGCAGAGGGACCCCAAAGCCAGGGTGGTTGTCAGCCCAAGCCTAACTCCCTCACCACAGATCCTCCTTCCCTTCCCACTGAAATCAGTTCTCGTTTTGCTCAGAGCACCCGGAGAACTTCGTTAACAGCTTCCAGTTCATCCTCAGACCCCGGAGGCAGAAACATCCGCCTCAGGCCACATGCTGGGGGCTTCCCGAAAGGGGCCCAGACAGGGAAAAGGCTGGGGGTGTTTGTGAAATGCGGCAGGAGTCCAGGGTCCAGGCTGGTATCAGAAAGTGGCAGAGACGACATGGCTTAAACACCAGACCTTTACTGCCCTGGAGGCTGGAATTCAGGTGTGGGGAGGGCTGGCTCCTCCTGAGGCCTCTCTCCTGGGCTTGGAGATGCCCTCTTCTCCGTGTGTCCTCACGGGGGTCGTCCCTCTGTGTTTATATTTGTGGGAGAGGAGCAAGGGAGGGATGGCTGGAGGGCAGGAGAGAAAGAGAGAGCGCATGGACATTCTGCTGTCTCTTCCTGTTCTTTTTGTTTTTTTTGGAGATGGAGTCTTGCTCTGTCACCCCATCTGGAGGGCAGTGACGCAATCTCAGCTCACTGTAACCTCCACCTCCCGGGTTCAAACAATTCTCCTGCCTCACCCTCCCAAGTAGCTGGGACTGCAGGTGCATGCCACACGCCCAGCTAATTTTTTGTATTTTTAGTCGAGACGGGGTTTCACCATGTTACCCAAGATGGTCTGGATGTCCTAACCTCGTGATCTACCTGTGTCAGCCTCTCAGAGTGCTGGGATTACACGTATGAGACACCGCGCTCAGCCAGTCAGGATTATTTTATCTCAGGATCCAGAACTTGATAGATAGATAGATAGATACATAGAGAGATAGATAGATAGATAGATAGATTTTTTTATCTCAGGATCCAGAACTTGATAGATAGATAGATACATAGAAGACAGATAGATACATACATACATACATATATACATACACAGATACATAGTTAGTTAGAGAGTTAGACAGATAGATGATAGAATGAATGGATGGATACATACATACATAGATGATAGAATAGACGGATGGATGGATGGATACATAGGTGATAGATACATAGAAGGATGGACAGATGGATAGACACAGATACATAGATGATATAGAAAGATAGATGATACATAGAATGAATGAATGGATACATAGATACATAGATGACAGATAGAATAGATAGATGGATTGATGGGTGTATGGATGGATGGATACATAGATGATAGATTGATACATAGATACACGGATAGATACATATATACATAGATGATAGAGATAGATGATAGAAAGGAAGATGGATAGATAGATAAGATGGATACATAGATATGTAGATGGTAGATAGATAGATACATAAATACCTACATACATGATAGATAGAATGGTGGATGGATGGTTGATATAGATACATAGAGCATACATGAATACATAGATGACAGACAATAGATACATCAATACATAGATACATAGATAGATACATACATAGATGGATACATAGATAGATAGATACATAGACAGACACATAGATAGATAGATAGATAGATAGATACATACATAGATACATAGATACCTAGATAGATACATGGATACATAGTTAGAAGATAGATACATAGATACATAGATAGATAAATACATAGATACATACATACATACATACATAGATGATAAAGAGATAAATGGATGACTAGGTAGACAGAGAGAGAGAGAGAAATAGACGGATGGCTAGATACGTAGCTACGTAGATGTATACTAAGACAGATAACCGATACAGAGTCTCTGAGCCTCAGCCCTGCTGACATTTTGAGTCTGGATGCCTCTCCGTGGCAGGGCGTCCCGGGCACTGTGGGGTGCTGAGCGGCGCCCCTGGGCTCCACCCACCAGATGCCAGGAGCTTCTCCATCCCATTGTGGCAACCAGAGACGTCTCTGCTCCCAAGTATCCCCTGGAGGCCGCAGTGGCCCCAGTTGAAAACCTGTGGCCAAGACTCAGCCTGGTGAATGTCAGCATCAACCACACCTCCCCAGCTGACTGCCTGCAGCTCTGCTGGCCCCTGGGGCTTCCCATGGTTTTAGAGACACCCAGGGATCCCGGCCGAACATCAGAGCGTCTTGTGCAGAATCTTATGTGAGCTGACCTAGGCCATTCCTGCATTCTTCCCCTAAACCCACAGGGTGCCGAGGGGCAGGTGCATCACGATGAGACACCATATGGGGTGGAGGACGTAGGGGACAGGGCAACGTGGGTCCCGCCTGGTCCCGCCTAGCCTCGCCTGGCTGCAAAGACGTGGGGTGTGTGTATCGAGTGCCAGACAGGCCTGTCCTTATTCACTGGTGCCTTTCAATGTTATCAGCCGTGGGTCTGACCACGGCCATGCCATGAACTAATGGCTAACCTCAATTTCCTCTTTGTCAAGCAAGAAAAACCCGTACTTTCCCTCTGCTCGCCACAGGGGTGGTGTAGCCATGAACAGGCTCAAAATCAATACAAAGGTACCCAGGAACGGGCCATCAAGGCGTGGAAAGTGCCGTCGGGTGCGGTGGCTCAGCCTGTAATCCCAGCACTTTAGGAGGCCGAGGCAGGCGGATCGCCTGAGGTTAGGAGTTCGAGACCAGCCTGGGCAACACGGTGAAACCCCGTCTCTACTAAAATACAAATAATTAGCCGGGCGTTGCAGCGGGAGCCTGTAGTCCCAGCTACTCGGGAGGCTGAGGCAGGAGAATCACTTGAACCCAGGAAGCAGAGGTTGCAGTGAGCTGAGATTGTGCCACCGCACTCCAGCCTGGGGGACAGAGCAAGACTCTGTCTTCAAAAAAAAAAAAAAAAAAAGCAGTCAGAGACATGGGAAGTGATACGGGGCAGAAATGACATCGCCAGCAGGAGGGGCTGGCACGTGGGGGACCCTGTGACTGGGTGCTGTCACTGCCCTGAGCCTCAGTTCCGCAATCCACAAACAGGTACGTCACCGCCACCCCAGGAGCTCACGAGTGACCCCAGCTCCGAGCCAACATCAGGGGTCACACGGGATATGACTGACAATTTTTCTGGCTCAGTGATGATTTTCTGCTAGGAACAGTTGACACATCTATGCATCTATCCATATCTATGTATGGGTAGGTAGGTAGATAGATGGTAGACAGACACATAAATAGATGATAGATAGATAGACACATAGATAGATAGACACATAGATACATAGATACATAGATAGATACATAGACACATAGATAGATACATAGATAGATAGATAGACACATAGATACCTAGATAGATAGATACATAGATAGATAGATAGATACATAGATACGTAGATACATAGATAGATACATAGATACATAGATAGATGATAGACATAGATAGATAGATTATAGATAGATAGAATGGATGGATACATGGTAGGTAGGTAGTTAGATAGATGATAGATGGATGGATAGAAAGATAGATGACAGAATGGATGGACACATAGATAGATAGATAGATTAGCTACATAGATGATAGAATGGATGGATGGAAGGATAGATAGATAATAGATGATAGATAATAGGTAGAAGATAGACAGATAGATAGGTAGTGATAGAATACATGGATACATAGATACATAGGAAGATAGATTAGATAGATAGGATAGATACACAGATGATAGATATATAGATAGATTGGTAGATAAAATAGATGGATACGTATATACATAGATGATAGATAATAGATAAAAGATAGGTAGATGAATAGATGGATACATAGATGATACATAGATAGATACATAGATAGATAGATATATAGTTAAGTAGATACATAGATAGATAGATAGATAGGTATAGAGAGATAGATAGGTCTGGGCGTGTCTCTTGGGATCACTCATTCCACGAGAGATGACGTTTACTTTTTTTAGGGCTCAGGATTTAGCGGGTGCTCACTCCCAGGTGTTCAAGGACAAAGTGCTGTCATCCCAGCACTTTGGGACGCTGAGGCGGGTGGATCACCTGAGGTCAGGAGTTCGAGACCAGCCTGGCCAACATGGTGGAACGCTGGGATCACAGGTGCACACCATGCCTGGCTAATTTTTTTTTTAATTGTATTTCATTTTGCTTTTCCTTTAGAAGAGGGGGGGTCTACCCATGTTGCCCAGGCTGGTCTCAAACTCCTGACCCCAAATGATCTGACCCCCCTTGGCCTCCCAAAGTGCTGGGATTACAGACAGGCAAGAGCCACCCTGCCCTGCTCAACTTAACAGATTTAGGGACTCCTGACATTTTTCAAGATTCACCAATAAATCCCAGGCATCAAGCTTTCTCACCATTGCCTCTAAATCTGCTGTGTGTCACTCTGAAGGTCAGTAATGACTTGTTTTCGCTAATCTTTTTTCTTCCCCCTTTTTTTTTGAGATGGAGTCTCACTCTGTCGCCCAGGCTGGAGTGCAGTGGCACAATCTGGGCTCACTGCAACCTCCGCCTCCCAGGTTCCAGCGATTCTCATGCCCCAGCCTCCCAAGTAGCTGGGATTACGGGTGCGTGCCACCATGCATGGCTAATTCTTGTATTTTTAGTAGAGATGGGGTTTCACCATGTTGGCCAGGCTGGTCTCGAACTCCTGACCGCAAGTGATCTGCTCTCCTCCTCGGCCTCTCAGACTCCTGGGATTACAGGCATGAGCAGCATACCTGGCTTGTTTTAACAAATTTTTTAAAAATACTTTAAGTTCTGGGAAACATGTGAAGAACGTGCAGGTTTGTTACATAGGTACACACGTGCCGTGGTGGTTTGCTGCACCCATCACCCTGTCATCTATATTAGATATTTCTCCTAATGCTCTCCCTACCCCATCCCCCAACCTCTGCTCTCCCTCCTCTAGCCCCCACCCCCTGCTATCCCTCCCCTAGCCCCCCACCTCCCGACAGGCCCCAGTGTGTGATGCTCCCCTCCCTGTGTCCGTGTGTTCTCAGTGTTCAACACCCACTTATGAGTGAGAACATGCGGTGTTTGGTTTTCTGTTCTTGTGTCAGTTTGCTGAGGATGATGGTTTCCAGCTTCACCCATGTCCCTGCAATGGACATGAGCTCATCCTTTTTGATGGCTGCGTAGTATTCCATGGTGTCTATGTGCCACATTTTCTTTATCCAGTCTATCATTGATGGGCATTTGGGTTGGTTCCAGGTATTTGCTGTTGTACAGTGTCACAATGAACATACGTGTGCATGTGTCTTTATAATTGAACAATTTATAATCCTTTGGTTATATACCCAGTAATGGGATTGCTGGGTCAAATGGAATTTCTATTTCTCGGTCCTTGAGGAATCGCCACACTCTCTTCCACAATGGTTGAACTAATTGACACTCCCCACCAACAGTGTAAAAGCGTTCCAATCTGTCCACATCCTCTCCAGCAAATTCTAACAGGACATTTTTGTTTTGGCTGAGTGCCCTTCACATTCAAACTCATGAAGTGTAGGAGATTCGGGACCTATTAATAAGAACTCAAATTAGACAGTAGACACAGGGTGCTGAGGGTTGAGCTGAATAAACCTCCTTCGTTAAATGCATAGGAAAACCTTGACTATGATTCATCTCATTCCGAAACCGATTTCCAAAAAAACTTCACTGTTATGTTGAATCATGACGTGTGAAGGCCTACGATACCTTTATGTTGCCTTGATCACTTTCTGGTTTGGGGGTGTTTTTCTTTGTCTTTGAGACGTAGGGTGTTGCTCTGTCGCCCGGGTTCAACTGATCCTCCTGCCTCAGCCTCCCAAGTTGCAAGGAACACAGGCACACACCGCCATGCCCAGATCATTACTTATTATTATTATTGTAGAAATAGGGTCTAACCAGGCTAGTCTCAAACTCCTTGGCTCAAGCAATCCTCCCACCACCTCCCGGTTTCAAGCAAATCTCCTGCCTCAGCCTCCCAAGTAGCTGGGATTACAGGTGTGCGCCTCCACACCCAGTTAATTTTTGTATTTTTAGTAGACATGGGGTTTCGCCATGCTGGCGAGGCTGGTCTCAAACTCCTGACCTTAAGGGATCCTCCCGCCTTGGCTTCCCAAAGTGCTGGGATTACAGGCATGAGGCACCGCGCCTGGTGTTTTTTTTTTTTTTTTTGAGACGAAGTTTCGCTCTTGTTGCCTAGACTGGAACACAGTGGCGCGATCTCAGCTCACTGCAACCTCCGCCTCCCAGGCTCGAGCCATTCTCCTGCCTCAGCCTCCTGAGTAGCTGGCATTACAGGTGCCCGCCACCACACCTGGCAAATGTTTTAATTTTTAGTAGAGATAGGGTTTCACCACCTTGGCCAGGCTGGTCTCCAACTCCCCACCTCAGGTCATCCACCCGCCTCGGCCTCCCAGAGTGCTGGGATTACAGGTGTGACCCACCTCGCCCAGCCTGATCGGTTTTGACCACAGAGACGACTTAAGCAGAAGAAAGTTTCTAGCAGGTGTGACCTTATGGTACCAGGAAGTGAAAGAAATGCTTTATTTTCAATGCAGGAACTGTTTTACCGTTATGAGTTGGATAGAGGGCCCACCCAAAGGCTTTCAGGTCTACATGACAGCAGAAGGCAAAAAATAATGAAATACGGGGCCAGGAGCGGTGGCTCACACCTGTAATCCCAGCACTTTGAGATCCCAAGGCAGGTGAATCACCTGAGGTCGGGAGTTTGAGGCTAGCCTGGCCAACATGGTGAAACCCTGTCTGTACTAAAAATACAAAAAATTAGCCAGGCGTGGTGGCGGGCGCCTGTAATCCCAGCTGCTCGGGAAACTGAGGCAGGAGAATCACGTGAACCTGGGAAGCGGAGGTTGCAGTGAGCCGAGACTGTTCCAGTGCATCCCAGCCTGGGCCACAGAGTGAGATTCTGTATAAAGAAAAAGAGAGAGCAAGAGAAAGAAATGGGAGCTTCCAGAAGGGAAAGGAAGCATCCCAAATTGTTCAACACAGTTCCTTTACCTTTATAGGTTATGCAGTGGATGATTTATAGTAAACACAGGGTTTCAGCAGGTTGACCAGGCTGGTCTCGAAGTCCCCACCTCAGGTGATCTGCCCGCCTCAGCCTCCCAGAGTGCTGGGATTGCAGGCATGAGCCACCGTGCCCGGCTGGCAGTTGCATTTTTAAATAACAATGCTCATGGCATGTCAGAAACTGCCTGCATCTTTCAGATTTTAAAATGTTCAGTTTCAACGTGAAAATGATTTTAGAGCGGCACAGAGAACTCCATGTGTGTGAGTCCCCCTGAGGCTCATAATAAGTGCCTGCAAACCAGGGACTTCAGCAAGAGGAATTTCTTTCTCACAGTTTCGGAGGTCAGAAGTCTCAGATCAAAATGTCTCAGCCTCATGCTCCCTCTGGAGGGTAGGGAGGTACTTCCTGCCTCCCCAGCTCCTGGGGGCTCCAGCATCCCTGGGCTTGTGGCCCCATCACTCAGCCTCCGTCTCCATCTGCACGCGGCCTTCTCCTCTGCGTCTGTCTCTTGTCTTCTGTCTCTGGTAACGACACCTGTCATTGAATTTAAGGCCCACCCACATAATGCAGGCTTTTGTTTTTCTTTTCTTTTTTTTTTTTGGAGATGGAGTTTTGCTCTTTGTTGCCCAGGCTGGAGTGTAATGGCGGGATCTCAGCTCACTGCAACCTCCGCCTCCCAGATTCAAGCAATTCTCCTGCCTCAGTCTCCCGAGTAGCTGCGATTACAGGCGCACACCACCTCGCCCTGCTCATTTTTGTATTTTTAGTACGGATGGGGTTTCACCACATTGGTCAGGCTGGTCTCGAAGTCCTGACCTCAGGTGATCCACCCACCTCGGCCTCCCAAAGTGCTGGGGTGACATGTGGGAGCCACCGTGCCCGGGCAGTGCAGGATTATTTTATGTCAAGATGCAGAACTTAATGAATATACAAACACCCTCTTTCCAAATCAGGCCCCATCCCCAGATAGCAGGGCTCAGGGCCTGGACGTGTCTCCGGGAGTCACCCTCCCACTCAGCATGGGAGAACCTGGATTTGGGTTTGCAGGCGGGGGAAGGCTGCTGAGAATGGCTTCATTTCTTTGTTTCTTTTCAAGGTTTTGTTTATATGTATTTGTGGATAAAAAGCACTGAGTACAGTACCCATTTCCATGGAACTGTATTATTTATTTGTTCCTTTTTTTAAAAATTTATTTACTGTACTGTAAGTTCTGGGGTGCATGTGCAGAACGTGCAGGGTTGTTACATAGGTGCACACGTGCCGTGGTGGTTTGCTGCACCCATCCCCCGTCACCTACATTAGGTGTTTCTCCTAATGCTCTCCCTCCCCAATCCCCCCGCCCCCTGCCATGCCTGCCCTACCCCCTAACCTCCTGTTATTCCTCCCCTAGTCCCCACCACCTGCCATCCCTCCCCTAGCCCTGTACCCCCTGCTATCCCTCCCTAGCCCCCACCCCTGCTATCCCTCCCCTAGCCCCCACCCCCTGCTATCCTTCTCCAATCCCCCACCCCCGCTATCTCTCTCCTAGCCCCCCACGCCCTGCTATCCCTCCCCTAGCCCCCACCCCCTGCTATCCCTCCTCTACCCCCCATCCCTGCCATCCCTCCCCTAGACCCCCACCCCCTGCCATCCCTCCCTAGCCCCTAACCTCCTGTTATTTCCTCCCCTAGCCCCCCATCGCCTGCTATCCCTCCCCTAGCCCCCACCCCTTGCTATTCCTCCCCTAGCCCCCCATGCCCTGTTATCCCTCCCCTAGCCCCCACCCCCTGCTATCCCTCCCCTAGCACCCCAGCCCTGCTATCCCCTCCCCTAGCCCCCCACCCCCTGCTATCCCTCCCCATCCCCCAGCCCTGCTATTCCTCCCCTAGTCCCCCACCCCCTGCTATCCCTCCCCATCCCCCCACCCCCTGCTATCCCTCCCCTAGCCCCTAACCCCCTGGTATTCCTCCCCCAGCCCCCTACACCCTGCTATTCCTCCCCTAGCCCCCCACCCCCTGCTACCCCTCACCTAGCCCGCCACCCCCCAGGCCCCAGTGTGTGGTGTCGAGAGTGGCCTATTTCTACAGGGCCAGCTGGGGGACAGGATTGTCCCAGCAAGGGTCAGCCAGGCTGGGGACCGGGGGCTGCTCACATGGCTGCCAGCACAGAGCCTCTTCACAAGGTGTGTGGAGAGGCGGGGGTGGCAGAGCAGTGTCCCCAGAGCATGGGTAGAAGAGGAACTCAACCCACAGTGGGGCCCCCACCCGGCTGACACTCACTCTGTGTTCGAAGTAGGGGAGGATGTGGAGGAGGTTTGGCCCTTGGAGAGGACTTGATGAAAACAGATAAGCAAATCCATATTGCCAGTCGTTTATACTTGGTGATGTGGTCCCGGGCTCATCATGACCATACACAGGACTTTATTTGCTAAAATAAAAATGAGGCTGGCCACGGTGGCTCACGTCTGTCACCCCAGCACTTTGGGAGGCTGAGGCGGGTGGATCACCTGCGGTCAGGAGTTCGAGACCAGTCTGGCCAATATGGTAAAACCTTGTCTCTACTAATGATACAAGAATTAGCCGGGCGTGGCGGCGGGCGCCTGTAATCCCAGGAGAAACGCTTGAACCCGGGAGGCAGAGGTTGCAGTGAGCTGAGATCGCATCACTGCACTCCAGCCTGGGTGACAGAGCGAGACTCCATCTCAAAAATAATAATGACTAAAAAAGAAAACTAAGACTGGGCAACATAGTGAGACCCTATCTCTACAAAAACAAAACATTAGCCAGGCTGGTGCTGTGCACCTGTGTTCCCAGCTGCTCAGGAGGCTGAGGTGGGAGGATCGCCTGAGGCCAGGAGGTAGGGGCTGCAGGGAACTGTAATGTCAGTGTTGCACTCCAGCCTGGGCAACAGAGCAAGACCTTGTCTCTCAATACATAAATAAAAACGGAAATGAAAATGCATCGGAAGGTCAGGCATGGCCCACAAGTCTGCAAAGCACCCTCCCCGGCATGAGCCGATAGCCACCTGGGTTCTTTTACGTGCCTTGAAGTTTAGACTGAGAAGATACAGCCACCTCCCTCCTACAACACATAGTTCAGATGAGGGCCCCGACCCTCCAGCCAGCTCTGTGAGCTTTGGAAGATGGACCTAGGGTCTCTCCTAGGAAGGAAGGGTGCATAGCAGCCCCATGGTAAAGTTAAAAGGTCAGGCTTGGCCAGGGCGAGGTGGCCCACACCTGTAATCCCAGCACTTTGGGAGGCTGAGGCGGGCGGATCACCTGAGGTCAGGAGTTCGAGACCAGCCTGGACAACATGGAGAAACCCCATCTCTACTAAAAATACAAAAATTAGCCGGGCATGGTGGCAGGTGCCTGTAGTCCCAGCTACTCGGGAGGCTGAGGCAGGAGAATCACTTGAACCCGGGAGGCGGAGGTTGCAGTGAGCCGAGATCACACCACTGCACTCCAGCCTGGGTGACAGAGCAAGACTCCGTCTCAAAAAAAAAAAAAAGGTCAGGCTTAAAAATCCCCACCTCTCCAGGACAGAACTGAGAGGTTCAGGCCACCCTGGACTAGACAGGTGGCCCCAGCTCGCTGGCCTGGAAAACCACCCAGGGAATTGTAGATGTGTCATTTCCCTCTGGCTGAGAGGGCGTCTCTTACACCGCATCTCCTTGAGCTCTGAAACCTGGGTGCTGCTGGGGGCTCTCCTGGTTTTGGCTCCCAAAATCTTGCATCCACAGAAACCTCTTGGTGGTCACAAACAGGGTGGGGGTGGCGGCAGCTCAGAGCAATGGGCGTCTGTTGACTTCTAAAGAATTAACATGACCGGGGGTGGTGACTCATGGCTGGAATCCCAGCACTTTGTGAGGCTGAGGCGGGTGGATCACCTGCGGTTTGGAGTTCGAGACCAGCCTGACCAACATGGAGAACGCCCACTAAAAATACAAAATTACAAAATTACATTTTGTATATTATAAAAATACAAAAATTAGCTGGGTGTGGTGGTAGATGCCTGTAATCCCAACTAGTTGGGAGGCTGAGGCAGGAGAATTGCTTGAACTCGCGAGGCGGAGGTTGCAATGAGCTGAGATCGCGCCACTGCACTCCAGCCTGGGCAACAGAGTGAGAGTCTATCTCAAAAACATAAAATAAAATAAAATACAAAGAATAGCCACGGTGGCAGGCACTTGTAATCCCAGCTACTCAGGAGGCTGAGGCAGGAGAATCACTTGAACCCGGGAGGCGGAGGTTGCAGTGAGCTGAGATCGCACCATTGCACTCCAGCCTGGGCCACAGAGTGAAACTCCATCTCAAAAACATCCACAAAAAGCAGTTGGCTGTCGAGGGTCATTACAGGTTGGGAGGTCACCTCTCATGGTTGTAACCAAGAGGGAGCAGTTGCTGGTTTTTGGGGTTTTCTTTTTTTCTTTGTTTGTTTTTTGAGACAGAGTTTAATTTCTTGTTGCCCAGGCTGGGGTGCAGTGGCGTGATCTCGGCTCACCGCAACCTCCACCTCCCGGGTCCAAGCAATTCTGCTGCCTCAGCCTCCCAAGTAGCTGGGATTACAGGTGCCCATCACCATCCCTGGCCAATTTTTTATAATTTTACTAGAGACGGGGTTTCACCGTGTTTGTCAGGCTGGTCTCGAACTCCCGACCTCAGGTGATCCACCTGCCTCAGCCTCCCAAAGTGCTGGGATTACAGGCATAAGCCACCATACCCGACCTAATTTTTGTATTTTTAGTAGAGACGGGGTTTCACCATGTTGGCCAGGCTGGTGTCAAAAACCTGACCTCAGGTGATCCGCCCGCCTCGGCCTCCCAAAGTGCTGGGATTCCAGGCATGAGTCACCTCGCCTGGACTGATGTTTGAGTTTCTCTTCATGCTGGGGTGCTACTGGAGGGTGTCAGTTCCTAAAATACTAATATTGAAAATATGGGCTGGGCGCAGCGGCTCACACCTCTCATTCCAGCACTTTGGGAGGCTGAGGTGGGCGGATCACAAGGTCAGGAGATTGAGACCATCCTGGTCAACATGGTGAAACCCTATGTCTATTAAAAATACAAAAGACAAAATAAAAAATAGCTGGGCATGCTGGTGGGCACGTGTAATCCCAGCTACTCTGGGACGCTGAGGCAGGAGAATCGCTTGAACCTGGGAGGCAGAGTTTGAGGCAAGTTGAGATCACGCCACTACGCTCCAGCCTGGGTGACAGAGCGAGACTCCATCTCAAAATAATAATAATAATAATGAATATAGATATACTTATTTTTTAAAAATTAGTATTTTCACATAAAGAATAAACTAACATCAAATATAGTCAAGAGAAGCCGTCTTAAGTTTAAAACTCATTTTCTAATCCTAAGGGAGCTGTTCTGATGCAATGGTGCTGAATACATGGAGGTGAAACTCATTTTTTTAAAAAGCCATATTGAGGCCGGGCGCGGTGGTTCACGCCTGTCATCCCAGCACTTTGGGAGGCTGAGGCGGGCGGATCCCTTGAGGTCAGGAGTTCGAGACCAGCCTGGCCAACATGGTGAAACACCGTCTCTACTAAAAATACAAAAATTAACCGGGCGTGGTCGCGGGCGCCTGTAATCCCAGCTACTTGGGAGGCTGTGGCAGGAGGATCGCTTGAACCTGGGAGGCAGAGGTTGCGGTGAGCCGAGATCGCGCCACTGCCCTGCAGCCTGAGTGACAAGAGGGAAAGTCCATACACACACACACACACACACACACACACACACACACACACACACACACACAAAGCCGTATGAAAAAAAGTTGCATTAGGAGAAAAATATGCAAAATCCCCCTCCTGTGACCTCAAGCTGCTCACAGGGGCCCTTTGCCAAAAAGAGGAAGTTTCCATCTATCGTTGCTCTGGCTGGTTTCATAAGCATTGCACACACGCGTCAGTCTGCAGACGACAGGTCACTGCTGGCTGTGTGTGTGTCCAGGCGTGGTATAGGCCTAGCCAGTGAGATTTCTCCAGAAGAGCACAGAGCTGGCCCTCCACTCCTGCCCCTCGGCACAGCTCCTTCTTATGGGGTAGCCGCCTCTGGATTAGAGGGAGGGTCCCCGAGGACCCCTGCCCAGCTTGACAGCTGCTCACACAAGTACCTCAAAGCCAGCATCACCCAGGACCTCTGCCCTCCCTGCAGCCACTGCTGTAAGTCACGGGGACCCGGGAGTGTTTGGGAAGGAGAGGGTCCCCTGCAGAATACTCCAGCCAGCAGGGCCGAGGCAGGCCAGAGGGGGCTGTTGCATGCTAGAGAAAGCCCTCAGCTCAGCGTCCCTGTGGGGCCTGTGATTTTAACTAACCCCCGGCTCACCAAAGTCCTGCGATCTGTCTTCGGGACCCACAGCCTCGAGACAGGGGCTGTGGAATTTGCAGAAGCTTTCAGGGGTCGCAGAGAGAGCTGAGGCTGGCATAGAAAATACCCATCTCTTGCAGGTCTTAAGACAGAAACAGGCCGGGCGTGGTGGCTCACACCTGTAATCCCAGCACTTTGGGAGGCCTAGGCGGGTGGATCACAAGGTCAAGAGATCGAGACCATCCTGGTCAACATGGTGAAACCCCGTCTCTACTAAAAATACAAAAATTAGCTGGGCCTGCTGGCGCATACCTGTAATCCCAGCTACTCAGGAGGCTGAGGCAGGAGAATTGCTTGAACCCGGGAGGCGGAGGTTGTGGTGAGCCAAGATTGTGCCACTGCACTCCAGCCTGGGTAGCAAGAGTGAAACTCCGTCTCAAAAAAAAAAAAAAAAAGATAAACAAGAAAACAGAGAAATCATTTAATGCAGATTTCCACTTTCAAGCCAATAGATCCTTTGAGGAGAGGTACAGGCCGGCCCACTGCAAGCGCTGGGTGGCTCTAAAGCTTAAAAAAAAAACTCTGCCTCCTTCAGAATGTGCTTCCCAGAAATCTTCCTAACACCCCGTCTTATTTTGCTTTTATTTTGTGCGAAGGAGAGGTGGTTTTTGGTTTTCACAAATAAAAATAGTTGACGTCGATTGAGGGCAGCGGAAGGCACTTTGACAGGGCCTTTTTCTCTAGGATTTTCATAACTTCATGAGACACGTGCTATTGTGATCACCCCTGTTTTACCACTAAGGGAAACTGAGGCAAAGATGGGGGGATGTGTGTTCGAGACCTACACCCAGAAAGAGACAGAGGTGGGTATTAGGTGCTCCGTGGTAGCCTTCAACCACCGTGCTGGGGAACCAGGAATGCGTGCTGTATGACTGCCTTTGAAAGGACCATGTGTCACCCCCAGGGCAGGTGGCATGGGCTCCATTAAATCAATAAGGCAATCAATAGAGCCAATATGGCAATCAATAGAACCAGTGTGGCAATCAATAGAAACTTGAGTCAAGCTGGCTGAAGTCAGTGTAGAAATTATCAAATTGGATAATTAGGATTTTCAGGGCGGCTTCAGGCATGGCTGGATCCAGCAGCTGAAATGGCTCTGTTTCTGCTGTCTGTCTGTCTCTCTTCCCCTGGTCTCAGCCCCACCTTTTTCTGCCTCCCTCAGCTGCAGGGTGTGGAATCACTTGAGGAAGTCCACTTTGTCTGTAGGGACGGAAGCAGGGTCTCTGCTAGCCCAGGGTCCCCATCTTTTCAGAGCAGAATCAAATGGGAAAACAGGTGCCCTGTCTCTCCTGGCACTCATGAGTCACACCCCTCCAAGGCTTCCGACTGGCCATGTCAGAGCCAGATCACCACTGCTCGGGGTAGTTTTTATGGACAGAGTGAGGGACGCCCTAACTGGCCAGGTTTGGGCCACACCCCTCTGTGGTGATTGACAGGCTTGCGCCACACCCCTCTCCTCATTGACTGACAGTCCTGGAGAACCACACAACCCAGAGAGGGAGTGACCCCAAGGGTGAGAGGTGTTGGGGGCACAGTTTCAATGGACTCAGCAGAGAGCTCAGAGCCAGTGGTGACCTGGACCAAAGTGGGCCAGAGAGGAGGCGGTGGGGCCGACGTCCACACTGTGCCGTCTGCCCATTCCCCCATCACTCATTCACTCTGCATTCTCAGAGGTGCATTCATTCATTCACTCATTTACTCATGTGCTCCACACTTGTCAAGAACTAGAGGGCATCATGTATTCACTCTTTCATGTATTCACTCCACGTTTATGGAGAAAACCGTGTGCATCATTCATTCATGCGTGCATTCACCCATTCATGTATCGAGCAAGGCCTGTGTGCTACTCATTCATTCATTCCCTCCACATTTGCAGAAATGAATCTCTGGGTGTCATTCACTCATTCCCTCACATTTGCAGAAATGAATCTCTGGCTGTCATTCATTCATTCCCTCACATTTGCAGAAATGAATCTCTGCATGTCATTCATTCATTCCTTCTATATTTGTGGAAGCAAATCCTGAGTATCATTGATTCATTCCCTCCACATTTGCAGAAATGAATCTCTGGGTGTCATTCATTCCCTCCACATTTGCGGGAGTAAATCCTGAGTATCATTCATTCATTCCGTCCACATTTGCAGGAGTGAATCTCTGGATGTCATTCATTCATTCCCTCCACATTTGCAGGAGTGAATCCTGGGTGTCATTCATTCATTCTCTCCACATTTGCAGGAGTGAATCCTGGGTGTCATTCATTAATTCCCTCCACATTTGCAGGAGTGAATCTCTGGCTGTCATTCATTCATTCCCTCCACATTTGCGGGAGTGAATCCTGGGTGTCATTCATTCATTCCCTCCACATTTGCGGGAGTGAATCCTGAGTGTCATTCATTCATTCCCTCCACATTTGCGGGAGGGAATCCAGGTCTCATTCATTCTTTCCCTCCACATTTGTGGGAGGGGAATCCTGGGTCTCATTCATTCATTCCCTCCACATTTACGGGACAGAATCCTGGGTGTCATTCATTCATTCATTCTCTCTACATTTGCGTGGATGCCCTGAGCGTTATTCATGCATACACCCATTCATTCCCTTCACAGTCATTGGACATGTCCTGTGTCTCTCACACACACACACACCCGCCCTGCGTTTACCAAGCCCACCCTGGATGCACAGCCTTAAGTGAAGGACAGCAGATCCAGAGGACCATACAGTAGGTACCTTGAGGAGAGAAGAGGTTCTTCACGGAGGCAGGAGCCCTGAGGAGCAGCTCAGCTTGGAGACCCCCACCCAGACAGCGCTGAAGGCATTGAGAAGCAGACACCCAGACAGAACAGCAAAGTGGGTCTCTCCGGGGGCCAACAGCCTTCCGAGCTGAGAGCCTCAGGGGCTGACAGCATTTTGAGCTGATGGCCTCGAGCAGGCTCTGACCCACAAATTTACTCTCTCTGAGCAGCTGATCATTACTATCAAACAGGTGTTTGGTATTTTCTCATGACACAAAAATAAACCAGGTAGACAGCTGGTGCCCGCTTGCCACTGATCACAGACAAACTGAAACGTCTTCTCCACAAGGGACCATGGGGGCAGGGTCACATATCCCGCGCTTAAACAATTGTTTTCACCGGTGTGTGATATTTATATATTGTCCTGCCACTTTTGGATGTCCCAAATAGTTTTCTACTGGGGGATGGGAAGGCCAGCCAGCTTTTCCTTGCCACTGTTCTTAGCAAACAATGTATTTTATCATATACTCAGTGTTTCTCAACACAGGAGCTGCCACCCATGGGCTGGAATGCAGTGCAGATTCTCAGGAGCCTCAGAGCTCCATGCTGGGCTGATCTCAGCGCAAGGAGGGCTGGAGGTGTCACCCAGGACCCTGCTGTGTGCAGACAGGCACGACTAGCTGTGCGGGGTGGAGGCGTCACAGGAGCTAGGGAAGGAGATACGTGTGACTTGGTCCCACCGTTATCGGGACACGGCCTGCCGCCGGGCCAGGTAGACCGCTGTACCAAGGCAGTTCACGTGAGCACATCGTCTGTGCCTGTGAGCGAGCACGGGAAACGCCACCCCAGCCTCTGAGGTGTGGTCACTTTGCAGCGTGCATCCACACTTCCCAGCAGGGCGGTGTGAGGGTTCATGCACGGTGCAGCCTGGCTGAGAGCTCCGTTCCTTTTCATGGCTGTGTAGTATTCCACCGGTGGATAGGTGGGGGAGGGGGGCTGCCGAATTGTGTTTAACAGTCTGTGAGATTCACCAGCTTATTCTTCCTCTCCATTCATTCATTCATTCATTCATCTTTCAAGTCATTCATTAATAATAATATAATAACCCCTGCAGGCTGAGGGCTATTCATTCATTCATTCATCCTGAGTGTCACTCATTAATAATAACATAATAACCCCTGCAGGCTGAGGGCTATTCATTCATTCATTCATCCTGTCATTCATTAATAATAATAATATAATAACTCAGGCACACTGCGGGCTATTCATTCATTCATTCATTCTGAGTGTCATTCATTAATAATAATAATATTATAATAACTGAGACAGGCTGAGGGGCTCCTGAGGAGCTCTGCTGTTCAGTGATAGATGGAGGACCCCGTTGAGACCCACTCTTCTTATTTGCCAGTATTCTGACTTGTCCCCAGGCCCTGCAAGGAGGGGGGTGCAAATGTACCTTCCCAGCAGGCCAGGACCATGGCCCAGCTTCACGGAGGGCCAGGATGATACACCCCCAGGTCTCTTCTCCATGGGGAGCTCTAGGATGCAGTGTGGTCCCTGAAACTCCCCCAGGGAGGGCTGCAGCTGGACACAGTGCAGAGTTAAGCCTCAGAGGTGCAGGTGTCTTCCAGCTCACATGCACGTATTTGGAGATTTTTGCAAAGCAGATTGAGGCACCTTCCATATGCCCAGAAAACTCAGGACCTGGGTCCCAAGAACCATGCCCTTCTTGTTTGTTTTGAGATGGAGTCTTGCTCTGTCGCCCAGGCTGGAGTGTAGTGGCGTGATCTCGGCTCACTGCAACCTCTGCCTCCTGGGTTCAAGCCATTCTCCTGCCTCAGCGTCCCAAGTAGCTGGGACTCCAGGTGTCTGCCACCACGCCCGGCTAATTTTTATACTCCTTTTAGTAGAGACGGGGTTTCAACATGTGTATCAGACTAACCTCGAATTCCTGACCTTGTGATCCACCCACGTCGGCCTCCCAAAGTGTTGGCATTACAGGCGTGAGCCACAGCGCCCAGCCCAGAACTATGCCCTTCTGAACACTCATGGTGCAGCTTCCTTACACCCTCTGTGCCTCAGTTTCCCCACATGTAAAGCAAAGATGATAGGCGTGCCTTCTTAGGAGGGCTGCGCATAAAAACATGTGCACACATTCAATGTGACACCCTCTCCAGGAACAGGAGGTGTCACCTGAGGGCTCAAGGACCTTGACCCTTCCCTTCCCTTCCCTGTCGTGTCCAGGTAGCCAGGCAGGAAGCTGTGTGTGGCCGGGGTGGGGTGGGGGAGGAGGAAATTCAAACAATGCTGGACTTGAGAACTTGGAAGCCTTTCTCTGTGGCTTCCTGGCGGACACCACAAGGTCACTGGTTATCACGGGAGTGGCCACTTCTTCCCCTGAGGCGCAGCCAAAGTCAAATCGGCCGTAGTGGTCACAGGCAGGGACGCACCGTGCAGCTGGCCCCAGACACCCCCATGGGGACCTCAGGGCGAGCAGGCCAGGCCAGTGAGGGCTGCACCCTCCAGAAGGAGAAGTTTGGCCATGTGGCTGCCCTGTCCTGGAGAGAGGGTCACCGTGGCCGAGGTTGGGGCCCTCTGGGGGGACAGGAAAGCCGAAACAAAAAGGGGTGTCGCGTTCAGAAGTCAGGGCGAGCTGGGAGTCAGCCAGGAGGGGGCGGGGGAAGGTCGACCAGACACAGGAAGTAAGACAGAAACCTGAGGGCTGCCCTTCCTGCCTCAGGAGGCAATCGTTTCTTTTTCAGATGACACTTCACATCCTGGAAAACTCACCGTCTCAAAGGGAATAACTGGGGAACGCTTAGTACATTCACAGGGTTATTCACCAGCACCCCTCTCTAGTTTCACCACTTTGCCATTCCCCCCAAAAGCAAACCCCCTTTGGTGGGAACTCACTCCCCATTTCTCCATTCCCAGCCCCAGCCATGGGCATCTGCTTTCTCTCTACAGGGATCGCCCTGTTCTGGGCATTCTGTATCTGGCTTCTCTCCCTGACTTGTTGTCTTTAAGGTTCATCCACAGTGTAGCCTGGGACACAGCCTCGTTCCTTTCATGGCTGCGTAGTATTCCATTTTCATGGCTGCACGGTATTCCACCTTGTGCATGAGGGGGGCACGTGTGTCTATCGTCTGTCTGCTGACACACGCTTGAGCTGTTTCTGCCTTCTGGCTGTTGTGGATAGTGCTGTAGGGAACGTTCATATACAACTTTTTATTGATACCGCCATTTCTGGTTTTGTTTTTTTTTTGAGACAGAGTCTCACTCTGTCGCCCAGGCTGGAGTGCAGTGGCACGATCTTGAGCTCACCACAGCCTCCACCTCCCAGGTTTCAGCAATTCTCCTGCCTCAGCGTCCCGAGTAGCTGAGATTAGAGGCATGTGCCACCACGCCCGGCTAATTTTTGGGTTTTTAGTAGAGACAGGGTTTCACCATGTTGGCCACGCTGGTCTCCAACTCCTAGCCTCAGGTGATCCACCTGCCTCGGCCTCCCAAAGTGCTGGGATTACAGGCGTGAGCCACCGCGCCCGGCCTCACCCATTCTTACATGAGATATTTTGTAATGGTACTCCCACTTTCCAAAACAGCATGCAGAAATAATGTATTATACATATAAATTATATATACATTACATATACACAGAACATGTTCCATAAAATACATTGTGTATAATTTTGCAATGCTACGTTCAATATGTTATAATATATTGAATTCAATATGTTATAATATATTGAATGCTATGTTCAATATAATATACATAAATTATCATACATAGCATAAATAATACTATACAATATATTGTACATAATTATTAAATATACATACTATATAATATGTTTATTATATAATAATTTGTTATTTATTATATAAATAATATATACATAATATATGTAATATTATATAATAATATTTTGTACAATTTATATTATATATAAATTATTATATATACCATGTATATAATAAGCTCTGCATGGCCAGGGTGGGGTGTGGAAAGAGGAAATTCAAACCATGCTGGACTTGAGAACTTGGAAAAGCTTCCCAGTTCTGGAACTCAGAAGAACTGGAAAAGCTTCCAAGTTCTCAAGTCCAGTGTCGGAAGCCGCAGAGAAAGGCTTCCAAGGTCTCAAGTCCGGCATTGTTTGAATTTCCGCCTCCCCCACTCCACCCCGGTCACACAGAGCTTATTATGTATTGTATATATTATATATTATATACAATTATTAAATATACATACTCTATGTTTAATTATATAATAATTTGTATATAAATAATATATGTAATATACATAATTTTTATATCATTTTATGTAATTATGTATATCATTTAAATATTGAATTGATGTGTCCATATAGCCTTAATTACAATATAAAAGAGAAAAGTAAATAAAATGTTAGTAAGATAATATTTAATTTCATATGACACACTTGGCCGTAAATTACACTAAGACATCTTCAAGGGGCCGGGCGAGGTGGCTCACACCTGTAATCCTAGCATTTTAGGAGGCCAAGGCAGGTGGATTGCCGGACCTCAGGAGTTTGAGACCAGCCTGGGCGACTTGGTGAAACGCCCATCTTTACCAAAATACAAAAAATTAGCTGGGCGTGGTGGCTGTAGTTTCTGCTACTCTGGAGGCGGGGACGGGAGAACTGCTTGAACCCCGGAGGTGAAGGTTGCAGTGAGCCGTCATGTACCCCTGCACTCCAGCCTGGGCGGCAGGGTGGGAATCTGTCTTCAAAAGAAGAAAAAGGGCGTCACGAAGAGCTGGGCGCAGCGGTTCAGCTGTGTAATACCAACACTTTGGGAGGCTGAGACAGGAGGATCTCTTGAGTCTAAGAGTTCCAGACCACCCAGGGCAACAAAGTGCAATATTGTCTCTCCCCTCCACCCCCACCCCCCAAAAAACCATCATGAGATGATATTTGCTTAACAAATTCTACACCTGTCTTTATTTCTCTCTGGCTTGTACCTAGGAGGGGGAGTTGGTGGGTTAGTTAACTATTTCAAGGACCACCTGGTAATTTTGGAGTCAATTTGCAAACACGCAGGACTTGAACGGGACAGGGAGGCTCTAGTTTTTATTAAGGAAGGTGTCCCCACTGACCCTTTATTTATTTTTTTTTTTTAGACGGAGTCTCGCTCTGTCGCCCAGGCTGGAGTGCAGTGGTGCAATCTCAGCTCACTGCAACCTCAGCTGCCAGGATTCCAGTGATTCTCCTGCCTCAGCCTCCCGAGTAGCTGGGATTACAGGCACCCGCCACCACGCCTGGCTCATTTTTGTATTTTTAGTAGAGGCGGGGTTTCTCCATGTTGGCCAGGCTGGTCTCGAACTCCTGACCTCAGGTGATTAACCTGCCTTGACCTCCCAAAGTGCTGGGATGACAGGCGTGAGCCACCATGAGCCTGTAATGTTAATTTCTTGCGCTGAGGGGTAGCCTAGGATGCGAACTGCTTTGAAATCCTTTAAAATGTCCTTTTGTGTTGGCCTGAGAACTCCCTAAGGCCCCAAAGTAAACAAAGATAATCTATCTCTGCCTCTGATCACTGGAGCCTGGGGGTCCTTTCACCTTCAACTGGACAGAGATTGAAGCTGCGCCCACCTTTGTCTCAGCCAAGAGTTCTGGTCATTGGGGGTGTAACTCCAGGGAACAAGAAAGAATCACTCCTCTGTGTTCAATCAATCAATCAATCAATCTTCACTGGGTTTAAGGGAGCTCAGCTTTGGGTTTAGGAGAACTCAGCTTAGGGTTTAGAACTCAGCTTTGGGTTTAGGGGAACTCAGCTTTGGGTTTAGGGGAACTCAACTTTAGGTTTAGAGGAGCTCAGCTTTGGGTTTAGGGGAGCTCAGCTTTGAGTTTAGGGGAGCCCAGCTTAGGGTTTAGGGGAGCTCAGCTTTGGGTTCAGGGGAACTCAGCTTTGGGTTCAGGGGACCTCAGCTTTGGATTTAGGGGAGCTCAACTTTGAGTTTAGGGGAGTCCAGCTTAGGATTTAGGGGAGCTCAGCTTTGGGTTTAGGAGAACTCAGCTTTAGGTTCAGGGGAACTCAGCTTTGGGTTTAGGAGAACTCAGGTTTGGGTTTAGGGGAGCTCAGCTTTGCATTTAGGGGAGCCCAAGCTTAGGGTTTAGGGGAGCTCAGCTTTGGGTTTAGGGGAGCTCAGCTTTGGGTTCAGGGGAACTCAGCTTTGGGTTTAGAGGAGCTCAACTTTGAGTTTAGGGGAGCCCAGCTTAGGGTTCAGGGGAACTCAGCTTTGGGTTCAGGGGAACTCAGCTTTGGGTTTAGGAGAACTCAGCTTTGAGTTAGGGGAGCCCAGCTTTGGGTTTAGGGGAGCTCAGCTTTGGGTTTAGGGGAACTCAGCTTTGGGTTCAGGGGAACTCAGCTTTGGGTTTAGGGGGAGCTCAACTTTGAGTTTAGGGGAGCCCAGCTTAGGGTTTAGGGGAGCTCAGCTTTGGGTTTAGGGGAACTCAGCTTTGGGTTCAGGGGAATTCAGCTTTGGGTTCACGGGAACTCAGCTTTTGGTTTAAGGGAGCTCAAACTTTGAGTTTAGGGGAGCCCAGCTTAGGGTTTAGGGGAGCTCAGCTTTGGGTTTAGGAGAACTCAGCTTGGGGTTCAGGGGAACTAGCTTTGGGTTTAGGGGAGCTCAGCTTTGGGTTTAAGAGAACTCAGCTTTGGGTTCAGGGGAGCTCAGCTTTGGGTTCAGGGGAGCTCAGCTTTGGGTTCAGGGGAACTCAGCTTTGGGTTTAGGAGAACTCAGCTTTGGATTAGGGGAGCTCAGCTTTGGGTTTAGGAGAACTCAGCTTTGGGTTTAGGGGAGCTCAGCTTTGGGTTTAGGGGAGCTCAGCTTTGGGTTAGGGGAGCTCAGCTTTGGGTTTAGGAGAACTGAGCTTTGGGTTTAGGGGAAGTAAGCTTTGGGTTTAATTGAACTTAGCTTTGGGTTTAGGAGAACTCAGCTTTGGGTTAGGGGGAGCTCAGCTTTGGGTTTAGGAGAACTCAGATTTGGGTTTAGGGGAGCTCAGCTTTGGATTTAGGGGAGCTCAGCTTTAGGTTTAGGGGAGCTAAGCTTTGGGTTTAATTGAACTTAGCTTTGGGTTTAGGAGAACTCAGTTTTGGGTTAGGGTAGCTCAGCTTTGGGTTTAGGAGAACCCAGCTTTGGGTTTAGGGAGCACAGCTTTGAGTTTAGGGGAGCTCAGCTTTGGGTTTAGGGGAGCTAAGCTTTGGGTTTAATTGAACTTAGCTTTGGGTTCAGGGGAACTCAGCTTTGGGTTTAGGAGAACTCAGCTTTGGGTTAGGGGAGCTCAGCTTTGGGTTTAGGAGAACTCAGCTTTGGGTTTAGGGGAGCTCAGCTTTGGGTTTAGGAGAACCCAGCTTTGGGTTAGGGGAGCTCAGCTTTGGGTTTAGGAGAACTCAGCTTTGGGTTTAGGAGAACTCAGCTTTGGGTTTAGGAGAGCTCAGCTTTGGGTTAGGGGAGCTCAGCTTTGGGTTTAGGGGGAGCTCAGCTTTGGGTTTAGGAGAGCTCAGCTTTGGGTTTAGGGGAACTCAGCTTTGGGTTTAGGAGAACTCAGCTTTGGGTTTAGGGGAACTCAGCTTTGGGTTTAGGAGAGCTCAGCTTTGGGTTTAGAGGAGCTCAGCTTTGAGTTTAGGAGAACTCAGCTTTGGGTTTAGTGGAACTGAGCTTTATGGTGAAGGGAGCCCAGCTTTGGGTTTAAGGGAGTCCAACTTTGAGTTTGGGGGAGCTCAAGGTTTGGGTCTAAGGGAGCCCCTCTTGGGTTTTAAGGGAACCTCTTTTTGAGTCTAAGAGAGCCGGCTTTGGGTTTTTAGGGAACTCCTCTCTGGGTTTTAAGGGAGCCCCACTTTGGATCTCAGGGGACCCTGCTTTCGGTTTAAAGAGGGAGTCCAGCTTTGGATTCAGGCAGGAACAGGACAGCTGAGTGCGTTTGGGTTTCTCCAGGGGTCCTTCTCCTTGGCTGCTTTCCTGAGTACACTTCTGGAAACACGAGGACTAGACTCCATCTCAGGATAATGTAACAATCACAGGAGAGAAGTCAGCGTAAATTAACGCTGAGCCACGATCGTTAAACAGAGAACCGCTCTCAGGAAGTCAAGCCGGCCGGGTGGGGCAGCTCATGCCTGTAATCCCAAGCACTCTGGGAGGCCGAGGTGGGCGGATCACAAGGTCAGGAGTTCGAGACCAGCCTGGCCAACATGGTGAAACCCCGTCTTTACTAAAAATACCACAAAAAAAAAAAAAAAAAAATTAGCTGGGCATGGTAGATGCCTATAATGCCAAGTCCTCAGTAGGCTGAGGCAGGAGAATCGCTTGAACCCGGAAGGCGGAGATTGCAGTGAGCCGAGATCACGCTACTGCACTCCAGCCTGGGCGACAGAGTGAGAGTTTGTCTCAGAAAAAAAGAAAATTACAAACAAAACTTTTTGAAATTCTATGAATAGAGCAAAAAAAGAAAAAGAAAAAAAGAAAAATAGAAAAACGAAGTCACACCCACAAACCTCTCTCTCCCCACTCATCTGCTAAATGAAACCTCTGCCCCGTAACCTGCTAACACCCCTGACGCTCCAGCCCAGTCATAGCAGAACAGCTTGAATTTCAGAATAGGTGCCATCCGTGTTGGTCTTTTGCGGCAGACCAGGACCAAGACAGTCAACCACCTCCGTTTTCTTCTAATTCCACGTACGGTGGCTTCCTGTCTCACAGAGCGAGGCTGATTTTGTACCTGCTGTTCAGACATCCCCACTCACAGGGGCGTGTACAGGGGAGTGTACTTGGAAATGTTGTTTGCTTGTTTTTGAGATGGAGTTTCCCTCGTCGCCCAGGCTGGAGTGCAAAGGCGTGATCTCAGCTCACTGTCACCTCCACCGCCTGCATTCAAGTCCTTCTGCCTAAGCCACCCAAGGAGCTGGGACTGCAGGTGCCTGCCACCGCGCCTGACTGATTTTGTTCTTCCTTTTTTTTCCCCCTCAGAGGGAGTGTTCTTTTTGTCCCCAAGGCTGGAGTGCAGTGGTGCCATCTCAGCCCACCGCAACCTCCACCTCCCAGGTCCAAGTGATTCTCCTGCCTCAGCCTCCTGAGTATCTGGGATTACAAGTGTCTGCCACCACGCCCGGCTAATTTTTGTACTTTTGGTAGAGATGGGGTTTCTCCATGTTGGTCAGGCTGGTTTCGAGCTCCCGACCTCTGGTTCTCCACCCACCTCAGCCTCCCAAAGTGCTGGGATTACAGGCTTGAGACACTGTGCCTGGCCATACTTGGAAATTTAAAAACAACTGAAATACACACAGACTCACACATACACACAGACACACATTAATTTTGTTTTAAAACTGTCTTCTTACAATACCAAAGACCTGGGAACCAACCCAAATGCCCATCGATGATAGACTGGACAAGGAAAACGTGGCACATATACACCATGGAATATTATGCAGATATAAAAAACGATGAGTTCGTGTCCTTTGCCGGGACATGGATGAATCTGGAAACCATCATTCTCAGCAAACTGACACAAGAACAGAAAATCAAACACCGCATGTTCTCAGTCATAGGCGGGTGTTGAACAACGAGAACACATGGACACAGGGAGGGGAGCATCACACACTGGGGTCTGTTGGGGGGAATGGGGAGGGGCAGTGAGGGAGAGGGGGAGGGATCACATGGGGAGAAATGCCAGATATAGGTGACGGGGGGGATGGAGGCAGCAAACCATGTATACACCTATGCAACAATCCTGCATGATCTCCACACGTACCCCAGAACGTAAAGTACAATTAAAAAAAGAGGGGGGCTTCTTGTATGGTTCAGAGTGTGCTCTCTGCCCAGTGACGAAGCCCCGTGCTGAACTCTGAGAATGAGATACACAGATCAGAGAAACGCAGCCCCTGCCTTGCAAGGGACTCAGATCAAAATGCACACGGGTGTCCGCGGGCGTCAGCATGCAAATGTCCCTGAGCAAACGGTGTGCTTGGTTTCATGATGCAGTAAGGGAAGCTGAGCAGACGGCAACAGAGCTCAGAGCACTGTGCTTGTGGCACCAATTTGTGCTCAGCTGGGAGGATTGTTGCTCTGTGATCTGAGGCGGACACCGACAGCTCCTCGAGCCCCCACGCCTGACAGCTGCCCGTTCACTGCAGCTGCTGACTGACTTTGAAGTCAGTAGCACAAGGCGTTCATTCAGAGGCAGGTGTTATCACAGTGACGGGGGTCACTGGGTCTACAAAGAGGGCAGGAGGGAGGGGAGGCGTACAACACATCCCATCGCAGTTAAAAAAGAAAACGTGGCTCTGTGGCCGAGCACGGTGGCGCACGCCTGTCATCCCAGCATTTTGGGACACCGAGGCAGGCACATCACCTGAGGTCAGGAGTTCGAGACCAGCCTGACCAACGTGGAGAAACCCCGTCTTTACTAAAAATGCAAAAATTAGCCAGATATGCTGGTGCATGCTTGCAAGCCCAGCTACTCAGGAGACTGAGGGGGGAGAATCGCTTGAACCCAGGAGGCGGAGGTTGCGGTGAGCCGAGATCGTGCCACTGCACTCCAGCCTGGGTGACACAGTGAGACTCTGTTTCAAAAAGAAAAGACAATGTGATTTCCAGCCTTCACAGGGACCTGAAGGGGAGAGGATGCAGGGACTCTCTTTTTGCTTTTTTATTTTTATTTATTTATTTATTTATTTATTATTTTTTTGAGGTGGAGTCTCTCTCTGTCACCCAGGCTGGAGCGAAGTGGTGTGATCTTGGTTCACTGCAACCTGCGCCTCCCGGGTTCAAGCGATTCTCCTGCCTCAACCTCCTGAGTACCCGGGATTACAGGCACTCATCCCCACGCCCAGCTAATGTTTCTGTTTTTAGTAGAAATGGGGTTTCACCATGTTGGCCAGGCTGGTCTCGAACTCCTGACCTCATCATCTGTCCACCAGCTTCAACTGATTCTCTTGCCTCAGCCTCCCGAGTAGCTGGTATTACAGGTGCCTACCGCCACGCCCGGCTACGTTTTGTATTTGCAGTAGAGATGAGGTTTCACTATGTTGGTCAGGCTGGTCTGCAACTCCTGACCTCACGTGATCCACCCGCCTCTGCCTCCCAAAGTGCTGGGATTCCAGGCGTGAGCCGCCTGGCCAGACCCTTTTCTTGTGCCCATCGTCGAATGAGAAATGTGGCAGTTTGTCTGCTGGGATTTGTAGATGTTGGTGATGCTGACATGCTTCGGGTGGCATGATTGAGGGGTATTAATTTGCAATTCGTTGATGAGCTATGGTGTGCAGTGCCTGCCTTCGTAGGCGAATTTATCACCTGCTACTCACCTTTACTGAGGTGGCCCGTTTTAAATGGGGCTGTTTGTTTTCCAATGACTGAGTCCTAAGAGTTTTTTTTTTTTTTTGCACATTTTGCATACTGGTTCTTTGTGTTTAAAATAGTTCTTTTCTTTCTTCTTTTTTTAGTTTTTATTTTACTGTAAGTCCTGGGGTACGTGTGCAGAACGTGCAGGCTTGTTACATGGGCACACACGTGCCATGGCGGTTTGCTGCACCCATCAACCCATCGTCTAGGTTTTAAGCTGCACATGCATTAGGCATTTCTCCTAATGCTCTCCCTCCCCTAGCCCCCCACCCCCGACAGGCCCCGGTGTGTGATGCTCCCCCTCCCTGTGTCCATGTGTTCTCAGTGTTCAACTCCCATTCATGAGTGAGAACATGCGGTGTCTGGTTTTCTGTTCTTGAGTCGGTTTGCTGAGAATGATGGTTTCCAGCTTCATCCATGTCCCTGAAAAGCACACGAACTCATCCTTTTTTTTTTTTTTTTTTTTTTTTGAGACAGGCCTTGCTCTGTCACCCAGGCTGCTCACTGCAGCCTCAACCTGCTGGCTTCAAGAGAGCCTTGTGTCTCAGCCTCCTGTGTAGCTGCCACTGCAGGTCTGTGCCAACATGCCCAGCTAATGTTTTAAAATTGTTCACATACACAAGCTCTCACTTTTTGTTTTTTTTTTTGAGACGGGGTCTCGCCCTGTCACCCCAGCTGGAGTGCAGTGGTGTGATCTCAGTTCACTGCAGCCTCTGCCTCCAGGGTTCAAGCGATTCTCCTGCCGCAGCCTCCCAAGTAGCAGGGATTCCAGGCACCCACCACGACGCCCAGCTAATATTTGTATTTTTAGTAGAGACAGGCTTTTGCCATGTTGGCCAGGCCAGTCTCGAACTCCCGACCTCAGGTGATTCACCTGCCTTGGCCTCCCTAAGTACTGGGATGACAGGTGTGAGCCACTGCACCTGGCCTCATACTGCTTAACAGATATGTATTTTGAAGATATTTTCTCTGAGTCTGTGACTTCTCATTCTATTCACAGTGTTGTTTGCAGACCACACTTTTTGGGTTTTGCTGTTGTTCTTTTGAGATGGAGTCTTGCTCTGTCGCCCAGGCTTGAGTTCAGTGGCACAATCTCAGCTCACTGCAACCTCCACCTCCTGGGTTCAAGCGATTTTCCCACCTCAGCCTTCCAAGTAGCTGGGATTACAGGCATCTGCCACCACACCCGGCTAATTTTTGTATTTTTAGTAGAGACAGGGTTTCTCCATGTTGGCCAGGCTGGTCTCGAACTCCCCACCTCAGGTGATCCTCCTGCCTCAGCCTCCCAAAGTGCTGGGATCACAGGCGTGACCCACCGTGCTGGGTGCAGACCAAATATTTTTAGCCTGAACAAAGTCCAGCTTATCAATTATTTCTTTCCCGCATGCTGCTTTTGCGTGGTGCCTAAAAGGTCATCATGAAATCTGAGATAAATTACATTCTCTTCTATTCGACCGTGTACAAGTTTTATATTTTTGCATTTTATGTTGAGGTCTGCTGGTCCGTGCCTGTAATCCCAACACTTTGAGAGGCCAGGATGGGTGGATGACTTGAGCCGAGCTGAGATGGCACCCCTGCACTCCAGCCTGGGTGACGGTGCGAAACTCTGTCTCAACAACCGAAAAAAAGGACAGTGGAGTATTCGCTAAAGGCTAGAAATAAAAGAAATAGAACACTCATAGGCGGGTTTAACTCATAGGCAGGTGTTGAACTATGAGAGCACATGGACACAGGGAGGGGGAGCATCACACACTGGGGTCTATTGGGGGGGGGGGACTACGGGAGGGACAGCGGTGGGTGGGGGAGGTTGGGGAGGGGATAACATGGGGAGAAATGCCAGACATAGGTGACGGGGGGGATGGAGGCAGGAAACCACCTTGCCATATATGTACCTATGCAACAATCCTGCCTGATCTGCTCATGCACCCCAGAACCTAAAGTGCAATTAAAAAAAAAAGAAATAAAACCACACAACTATAATCAGTTCCTGTGAAATATGAATAGTTATCACCGTCACATGAACAAGAGAGTCGGAAAAACCAGCGATGTCTAACAAAGCCAACTTGAAAAACACACACCGGTGGTCAATGAATGCAGAAACATGACAACCCTCCCGGGCACTGTGGCTCACACCTGTCATCCCAGCACTTTGGGAGGCCGAGGTGGGCAGATCAGGAGGTTAGGAGATCGATACTATCCTGGCCAACATGGTGAAACCCCGTCTCTACTAACAATACAAAAAATTAGCTGCACATAAGGGTGAGCAACTGTAGTGACAGCTACTTGGGAGGCTGAGGCAGGAGAATCGCTTGAATGCAGGAGGTGGAGGTTGCAGTGAACCGAGATCACGCCACTGCACTCCAGGCTGGGAGACAGAGAGAGATTCCGTCTCCTAAATAAATAAATAAATAAATAAGCAAGCAAACAAACACCCCCAAGCTCTGTGGCTGCGATGAAAATATGACTTGAAAGCTCTTACCCCCCATATGAGAAAGGCAGGCAAGTAACTGCCACCCTTGTTAATGAGGGTATGAGAATGAGTCTCACTTTTGTCTATTTGCTGAAAGTGCATATTGGTGCAATATATTGGGGGGGATATCTGGTGATATTCTCTCTGTTTCTATCTTCTGGAAGCAATTGTAGAGAATCAATATGTGGTGTCTCCCTCAAATGTTGGGGAAAATTCATCAGTAAACCCATGTGGGCCTGGAGCCTTTTGTCTGGGAAGGTGATTAAATTATCGATTCAATTTCTTTAAGACATATAGGCTCACTCAGATTGGCTGTTTCTTCTTTGTGAGTTGTCAGAATTTGCCTTTTTGTTCTTTTTACGTAGGTTATCCATGTTATGGGCCCAGAATTCTGTATAATGTTTCTTTGTGATGTTTTCAATGTCCATGGGGTCTGTAGTGAGGCCTCCTCTTTCGTTTACGTATTAGTAACTTGTGTACTCACCCTTTTTCTTGTTGTTCGTTGCTATTTCTTTGTTGGCTAGAAACTTATTAATCTCAGTGATGGTTATTTCAAAAAACAAGCCTTTGGTTTCGTTGATTTTTTTGTACTGACTTCCTGTTTTCAATTCCACTGATTTGTGTCCTCTGTTGATTTCCTGTTTTCAAATCCATTGATTTCTCCCCCAACCTAATTTTTATGATTTTTTTATTTCTTCTTCCATTGGATTTAGTTTGCTCTTCTCTTTCTAGTTTCTTTTTTTTATCTTTTGTTTTTTTTTTCTCTTTCTACTTTCTTAAGGTGGAAACTTAGATGATAGATTTTAGATCTTTCTTCCCTTCTCATGCATGCATTCAATTTGAAATACGCACACCCTTCAAAGCAGCAGTTCTTCTCGTAGAAATCTATCCCAGAAAATATACTCACAGGTATGAATGAAAATAGTTACAGAGAAGTGTGGATAAGCCCGGGCTGAAGGTGATCCATCGAAATCTCCTCAATGTGGGGCATATGGTTAGACACCAGAACACATTCAGACGGATAGTGATGGGCACGTGGCCTCCTATGCAAAATAAGACTCACCTGTGTCTGGACGGAGGGTCTGAAGCAAGGAACGCCCAGAGGTTACTACTGAAGGGGAGAGGGGGCCTGGAGGGGACAGTTATGAAGACAGACATAAATAGAGAGCTCTGTATATTTCTGTTTATTATTTTACTCACAACAAGTGTGTGTGTGTGAGTTCTGTAATTGCAAGGTCTAAAAATTCAACCAAGGTTGAAACTCAGTGACGTCTGCAAGCTCAGAAGAAGTTACATCTGCTTCTGTCGGGGAGGGGACTTGGGGGACCTGGCTGGAAATGGTGGTATCAACCCTGGTTTTATTAGGATAAGTTACAGTTCAGCAGGGAGGGGGACCATCAGGAAAGCAGACAGCAGGGTGTGGGGAGGCTTCCGGTATGTTCGATGACAGTCTTTCTACCCTGAGCCCACCACCTAGCCTCTATGTTTACCCAGGCCTTGCTGTCTATGGTCACATAAAAAGATACCTGTGGGCCAGGTGTGGTGGCTCACGCCTGTAATCCCAGCACTTTGGGAGGCTGAGGCGGGAGGATCACCTGAGGTTAGGAGTTCAAGACCAGCCTGGCCAACATAGTGAAACCCCGTCTCTACTAAAAACAGCAAAAGTTAGCCAGGTGTTGTGGTGGCGTGCACCTGTAATCCCAGCTACTCAGGAGGCTGAGACAGGAGAATCGCTTGAACCTGGGAGGCGGAGGTTGCAGTGAGCTGAGATCGCACCATTGCACTTCTGCGTTGGGCAACAAGAGTGAAACTCTGTCAAAAGAAAGAAAGAGAGAAGAGAGAGAGAGGGAGAGAGAGACAGAGAGAGAGAGAGAGAAAGAGAAAGAAGGAAGGAAGGAAAGAGAGGAGGGGAGGGAGGAAGGGAGACAGAAAGGAAGGAAGGAAAAGAAAGAAAAGAAAGAAAGAAAGAAGAAAGCAAGAAAGCAAAGGAAGGAAGGAAGAAAGAAAGAAGATATCTGTGGCACGTCACCTTCCCATACTGACGACCTCCAATGTCTTCCTACTTCCTCCCTCCCCGGGGCATCTGTCTGTCATCCTCCAACTTCTCTGCAATCTCTTATCTACAGTCTACCATCTGCAATCTCTCTAGTTTACAGCATGCGTCTTTGCAAAAGATACGTTGGTAATGATTTCCACTTCCCTGCGGTGCCTACACACACACACACACACACACACACACACAGACACACACGTACATGCACCTGTCATTTTTACATTAAAGACATTTTGCCATGTTGGCCAGGCTGGTCTCCAGCTCCTGGTATCCATCATACACAGAAGGCTTCCACATGGGTCATGAAGTTCTCTTCCTCATTGCTTCTGGCCGTCTGACCCTACCCCAGCCCAGAGACGTGTCCTAGCTCAGGTTTCAGTGTCCTCCTTTATGATGGGGTGAGAGGTCAGTGAGGCCAAGGCAGTGAGGGGTTCCTGTAGGCATTTTAGGAAAGGGTTCTTCATCCACAGATGTTGGAAACAGATGTTCCGTGCCACAAAGAAAATCAGCCCTGAGACAAAGGATCTCTCAGCAACACCATTTTTACTTCCTGGGCTGCAGGAAGGGGACCCTCACTGGCCATTGTGCCAGGAGAGTACAATGAACAAAGGAAAACACTCACATTTATCCCTGACGCATGTGGGGTCGTCCTTACTGCTGTGTCTGATCTCCGTGGGCTAGAGCCAGACCTCACCATCTAAACTAAAACCCGACTGGCTGACAACTTAAAACTTTTCTAAACAGGTGAAAGCCATGGAGAGCTGGGACCTGCCTGTGAGCACGTCCAGCACTGATATCTCGGTGAAAATACAAGGACATAGAATGTACTACGTGCCTGTGAGCACGGCGTGTCTAACAGCTACATAGGATAGGGCTTCACAGAGTTATTAGCACAGTTATGATTTTTTCTTTAACAAGAAACGAGATTTTTAAAAGGAACTTTTCTGCTTGCCACAATTATGAGACCACCGTCCCTTTGCATGACATGACCTCCTTTCTAGAAATATCTCTCTGGGGTGTTTCTTCTCCCTAAAAGCCTCTTGGGGACACTCTTTGGAAAGGACACCTGAGCTCTGTGTGTTCGTTGAAACCTGCTCTTTTTTTTTTTTTTTTTTTTTGATGGAGTCTCCCTCTGTCACCCAGGCTGGAGTGCAGTGGTGCAGTCTCAGTTCACTGAAACCTCCGCCTCCCGGGTTCAGGCGATTCTCCTGCCTCAGCCTCCGGAGTAGCTGGGATTACAGGCATGCGCCACCATGCCCGGCTAATTTTTGTATCTTTAGGAGAGACGGGGTTTCCCTATGTTGGCCAGGCTGGTCTCGAACTCCTGACCTGAGGTGCTCCTCCCACCCCAGCTTCCCAAGGTGCTGAGATGACAGGTGTGAGCCACCACGCCTGGCCTTGAAGGCTGCTCTGGTCACACAGTTGGTTGAGAGCAGGTGTCTCTGCCTTGGTTCTGCTGACATTTCACACCAGATGATCCTCTGGGGTGGGGCCATCCTGTATACTATGGGGCGTTGACCAGCGTCCCTGCGCTTCACCCACCAGATGTCATGACCCCATTACCATACCTGAAAACATCTGCAGACATTTGCAAATGTCCCTGGGGGCAGAATCATTCACGTTTGCAAACCATTGAATGGATACATAGGTAATTGATACATGACTGACAAAGACATATGTGTGATTGCTAGAGAACTGATACACACATGATAGATGTAATTGATAGATAATTGATTGGTAGGTAATTGATATGGATAGATGACAGATCCATAGAAAGATGATTGATTCATAATTGATAGGTGATAGGTATGATTGCTAGATAGATAAGTAATTGATAGAAGATTCATATGTAGGTAGATGATGGACTGATAGATAATTGATATAGGCACATGATAGATGATTGGTTGCATATGATTGGCTGATTGATGGATGATTAATGTAGATAGATGATAGATGATGGATGATGGGAAAAGATAGATAAATGGATTCATTGATAAATACATGGTGAATTTCTTTTTCTGTTTTTTTTTTTTTTGAGATGGAGTTTCACTCTTGTCACCCAGGCTGGAGTGCAGTGGCACGATCTAGGCTCACTGCAACCTCCGCCTCCCAGGTTCAAGTGATTCTCCTGCCTCAGCCTCCCGAGTAGCTGGGATGACAGGCACCCACCATCACACCCAGCTAATTTTTCCATTTATAGTAGAGACAGGGTCTCACCATGTTGGCCAAGCTGGTCTCGAACCCCTGACCTCGTGATCTCCCCCACTTTGGCCTCTGAAAGTGCTGGAATGACAGTTGTGAGCCACTGTGCCCAATAACCCATTCTATTTCTGAATTGATATCAAGGACTCTTGCTCAAACAAGTCTGGGTGCACTCACAGTGACCCTGGGACCACAATGTAAAATCCTGAACAACCTGATTATAGCAGATGTCCCAAAGCTGCCTTCCTCCCATGACCCTTGTAGGTCAACACCAGGCATACACCTGTACCTCCCCCTCCTGGAGCTGAAAGGGGTCAGATGTCTGGGTCATGGAGAGCTCTGGGAAGCTCCTGTGCTGTAGATCCACATGCCAAGGGTCAAGAGGATGCCTTGACGTTTGCAGGAGATGCTAGAGCAGGGAGCTCTGAGCCTTGCTTCCTTCCCTACCCCAGTGGTTCAATTCTACCATGGCAAGTGAGGAGAAGGATGGATGTATCAATCGCTGGATGAATAGATGAGTAGGTGGATGCCTGGGTAAATGGATGGGTGGGTAGATGAATGAGTAGGTGGATGGGTGGATGGATGGATGGGTGGATGGATGAGTGGTAGGTGGGTGTGTGAATGGGTGGGTCGGTGTGTGGATGTATAGATCAGTGTTTAGGTAGATGGATGTGTGGGTGGATAAATTGACGGGTAGATGGGTGGGTGGATGGATGGATGAGGGGCTGGATGGATGGGTGGATGGATGGGTGGATGGATGGATGAGTGGGTGCATGGGTGGATGGATGGGTGGGTGGATGGATGGATGAGTGGGTGGATGGGTGGATGGATGGGTGGGTGGATGGATGGATGAGTGGGTGGATGGGTGGGTGGATGGATGGGTAGATGGATGGATGAGTGGGTGGATGGGTGGTTGGATGGATGGATGAGTGGGTGGATGGGTGGGTGGATGGATGGATGAGAGGGTGGATGGGTGGGTGGATGGATGGATGAGTGGGTGGATGGGTGGGTGGGTGGATGGATGGGTGGATGGATGGATGAGTGGGTGGATGAGTGGGTGGATGGGTGGAGTGGGTGGATGGGTGGATAGTCCTCTGCACCCATTCCTCCTGGGCTTTGGCAAATCACGTCATAATCTATATGCTCCACTCTGCAAGTGTTGGACATTTTTCAACAGTAAGTCAACCAAAGAAAAAGGTGGTGGTGGGGGGACTGCATGAACACATTTTGTTGTTATTGCTTTGTAGTGCTGTCTTTGTATATTCAAGTCTCCATAGGCTCCCCTTCCATTGAGTTTCTGACGTCCATTGGCTTGTTCCTGGTTTCTTTCTCTTACACTATCACCTTGTTCTTTTCATGGTTTATGTTTTGAGGTTCTTCCTCTCTTTTATTGGGTATGATGACACTTCCACTAATTTCTTTGGAGGCTGTTGGTTAAAAGTCTTCCTCTCTTTCTCGGCGTATTAGTTTGCAAAGGCTGACATAACTAATTAGCACTAATGTGGGGGCTTTAACAACAGAAATGCATTCTTTCCCCATCCTGGAGACCGGAAGTCTGAGATCAAGGTATTGGCAGAGTTGTTTCCTCATTAGGGCTCTGAGGGAAAATCTGTTCCAGGCTTTGCTCCAGCTTCTGGTGATTTTCTGGAAATAATTGGCATTTTACGGTGGATAGAAGCATCCATCCCTTCATCATCTATTCATCCATCCTCCCCCTCTACCTACCCACCCATCCATCCACCTACCCATCCATCCACTCATCCATCCACCCATCCATCCACCTACCCATCCATCCACTCATCCATCCATCCACCCATCCACCTACCCATCCATCCCACTCATCCATCCACCCATCCGTACATCCACCCATTCATCTACCCATCAACACATCATTCACCCACCCACACATCCATCCACTTAAACACTGAATCATCCATTCACCCATCCACCCACCCACACACTTATCCATCCATTCAGGCATTCATCCACACACCCATCCACACACCCATCCACACACTTATCTCCATCCACCCATTTATCCCTCCACCCATCCATCTATCCATCCATTGACCATCCACCCACTCATCCATCTATCCACTCATCCACCCACCCATCCACCTACTCATCTATCCATCCACCCATTCATACATCCACCCATCCATGTACCCATCAACCCATCCATTCATCCACCCACCTAAAGACTGATTCATTCATCCACCCATCCACCTACTCACTGACCCATTCACAGACCTACCCACCATTTATCCACCCATCCACCCATCCATCCATCTGCCCATTTCCACCTATTCCCGTCAACCCATCCATTCATCTACGGACACATCCATCCACCTAAACACTCATCCACACATCCACCCACCCACAACCCACTTATTCACCCATCCATCCATCCATCCATCCATCCACCTATCTAGCCATTCCCACCCATTCACCATCCATTCATTTACCCACTGATCCATCCACCTAAACACTGATCCATTCATCCACCCATTCACCCACCCACTCACCCATTCACCCATCCATCCATCCATCCACCTATCTACCCATTCCCACCCATTCACCATCCATCCATCCACCTATCCTCCCACATACCCACCCATTCACACACACACACACACACACACACACACACACACCGTTCATCCATCCATCTACCCATCCACCCACCCACCCATTCACACACACACACACACACACACACCATTCATCCACACATCCACCCATTCATCCACCCACCCATCCACCTACTCATCTATGCATCCACCCATTCATCCATCCATCCATGCATCTATCCATCAACCCATCAGTTCATCCACCTAAACGTTCATCCATCCATCCTCCGATCCACTCACCCACCCACCCATTCACCCACTTATTCACCATTCATCCACCCACACACCCACCCATGCATCCACCCATCCACCCATTCATCCATCCATCCACCCACCCACCCACCTACTCACCTATCCATCCACCCATTGATACATCCACGCATCCACCTACCCATCAGCCCATCCATTCATCCACCCACACATTCATCCACCTAAACACTCATCCATCCACCAACCCACCCACCCATTCATCCACCTGTCCACCATTCATCCACACATCCATGCATCCATCCATCTGCCCATCTGTATCCATTCAACATCCATCCATCCACCCAGTCATCCATCTATCCACCCATCCATCTACCCACCCATTCATACACTCACCCACCTTTCCATACACCCATCCATAGATCCATCCATTCACCCATCCATCCATCCATCATCCATCATCCATCGATCCACCCACTCATCCATCTATCCACCCACCCATCCATCCACCCACCCATTCTTACACTCGCCCACCTTTCCATCCACCCATCCATAGATCCATCCCTTCACCCATCCATCCATCCATCTATCCATCCATCCATCCATTAATCCATGTACCCATTCATCTACCCACCATGCACTCTTACACTCAGCCACCCATTCATCCATCTATCCACCCACCCACCCATTCACCCACCCATCCATCCACCCATCCATCCATCCACCCATCCATTAAGCCATGTACCCATTCATCTACCCACCATGCACTCATGCCACTCAGCCACCCATTCATCCATCTATCTACCCACCCCCCCATTCACCCACTCATCCATCCACCCATCCATCTATCCATCAATCCATGTATCCATTCATCTACCCACCATGCACTCATTCACTCGGCCACCCATTCATCCATCCATCTATCCACCCACCCACCCATTCACCCACCCATCCACCCATCCATCCATCCATCCATCAATCCATGTACCCATTCATCTACCCACCATGCACTCATCCACTCACCCACCCATTCATCCATCCATCCATTCACCCACCCACCCATCTACCCACCCGTCCATCCATCTATCCATCCATCCATCCATCCATCCATCAATCCATGTACCCATTCATCTACCCACCATGCACTCATCCACTCACCCACCCATTCATCCATCCATCCATCCCCACCCACCCATTCACCAATCCATCCATCCACCCATCTGTCCATCCATCCATCCACCCAACCACCCATTCACCCACCCATCCATCCACCCATCCACCCATCCATCCATCCATCAATCCATGTACCCATTCGTCTACCCACCATGCACTCATCCACTCAGCCACCCATTTATCCATCCATCCATCCACCCACCCACCCATTCACCCAGCCACCACCCACTCCATCCTCCATCCATCCATCCATCTATGCATCCATCCATCCATCAATCCATGTATCCATTCATCTACCCACCATGCACTCATTCACTCAGCCACCCATTCATCCATCCATCCACCCACCCACCCATTCACCCACCCATCCATCCGTCCATCCATCCATCCATCCATCCATCAATCCATGTACCCATTCATCTACCCACCATGCACTCATTCACTCAGCCACCCATTCATCCATCCATCTATCCCACCCACCCATCTACCCATCCGTCCATCCATCTATCCATCTATCCATCCATCCATCCATCCATCAATCCATGTACCCATTTATCTACCCACCATGCACTCATCCACTTCACCCACCCATTTACCCATCCATCCATCCATCCACCCACCCACCCATTCATCAATCCATGTACCCATTCATCTACCCACCATGCACTCATTCACTCAGCCACCCCTCCATCCATCCATCCACCCACCCACCCATTCACCCACCCATCCATCCATCCATCCATCCATCCATCCATCATCCATCCATCCATCAATCCATGTACCCATTTCATCTACCCACCATGCACTCATCCACTCAGCCACCCATTTCATCCATCCATCCACCCCACCCACCCATTCACCCCACCCATCCATCCGTCCATCCATCCATCCATCACATCCATCCATCCATCAATCCATGTACCCATTCATCTACCCACCATGCACTCATTCACTCAGCCACCCCTTCATCCATCCATCCACCCACCCACCCATTCACCCACCCATCCATCCATCCATCCATCCATCTATCCATCCATCCATCAATCCATGTACCCATTCATCTACCCACCATGCACTCATTCACTCAGCCACCCCTTCATCCATCCATCCACCCACCCACCCATTCACCCACCCATCCATCCATCCATCCATCCATCCATTTATCCATCCATCCATCAATCCATGTACCCATTCATCTACCCACCATGCACTCATTCACTCAGCCACCCATTCATCCATCCACCCACCCAGCCACCCATTCACGTACCCATCCATCCACTCACCCACCCATTCATTCATCCATCCACCCACCACCCATGCACCCACCCATCTGTGCACCCACCCACCCACCCATCCATGCACTGTGGTCTCTGTTTTCATCTTCTCATGCCTTGTCTGTGTGTCTGTGCCTACATTTCCGTTTCTCTAAGGACACCTGTGCATTTTATCGGGGCTCTCTCTACTCTGCGATGACCGCATTTTAACTTCACTAATGCCACAGACACAGACCAAATTTCTGAGTAGGAAATGGTCATAAGAGCGAGAGCACAGCCAGGGTGTGGCGCATGACACTTCCTCCTGGGTAATCAAAGTGTGTCATTAAAACCACCATCTGTTTTGATTTGCTTCCAGTAGCACAGCTCTGACACCATCTCACGTGCCGCTACCTTTGGGGTTTAGGGCCTCCTGACGCTGCCCTTTCAAAGAACCACAAACTGGGTGGTGCAAACACCCCAGAAACCCAGAAAAGAGATGAAATGAGAAGGACAGCACAGGACTGGCTTCTGGCTCTTTGGGGCTGGGCTCTCTTACCTCCCCTGTGTGGTGAGGTCCTGGGGTAGCCCCCAGCACTCAGGAAAGAGGGGGTTATTGTCACACAAGAAAATACCTATCAAAAAGGGTCCCTCACCGGCAGGCGATCCCTGTGGCCAATGAGGAGCTGCCTCATTCATTCTTTTGTCTTTTCCTCACCCCAACCCTGCAAGGGCCACCCGACCCACACTGTAGGATCACTGCTCTCAGCATCTGAACCCTTCAGAAAGGGGTTCCCAGGGCTGGGGGGTTAGGGGAGAGCAGCTTTATTCACGATAGCCAAAAATCAGAAACAGGACAGGTGCGGTGTCCCACGCCTGTAATCCCAGCACTTTGGGAGGCCAAGGTGGGCGGATCACCTGAGGTCAGGAGTTTGAGACCAGCCTGGCCAACACGGTGAAACCCCGTCGCTACTAAAAATGCAAAAATATTAGCCAGGCACCATGGTGCACACCTGTAATCCCAGCTACTCGGGAGGCTGAGGCAGGAAAATCGCTTGAAGCCGGGAGGCAAAGGTTGCAGTGAGCCAAGATTGTGCCACTGCAGTCCAGCCTGGGTGACAGAGCAAGACTCTGTCTCAAAAACTAAAAATTAAAAAAAATCAGAAACGACCAAAATGCGAATCCACAGGGGAACGAATAAACAGAATGTGCTCTCTCCACATAGTGGAGTACTATGCACCCATGAAAAGGAGTGACACTCTGATCCCCGCTGCAGCGTGAATGAACTTTGAGGACCCCACACTCAGTGACAGAAGGCTGACACAGAAGATCTCATACTGTAGAATTTTATTTTTATAAAATGTCCAGAAAAGGCCAGTCCACAGACAACAGGAAACAGATTTGAGGTTGAGACAGAGTGGGGCAGGAAGGAATGGGGTTGACACTTGTGGGGTGGTTCTCAGGTTTTTCTTTTGTTCTGTTTTGAGACAGAGTTTTGCTCTTGTTGCCCAGGCTGGAGTGCAGTGGCGGGATCTCAGCTCACTGCAACCTCTGCCTCCCGGGTTCAAGTGATTCTCCCACCTCAGCCTCTACAGTAGCTGGGATTACAGGCATGCACCACCACACCCGGCTAATTTTTGTATTTTAAGTAGAGACAGGGTTTCACCATGTTGGTCAGGCTGGTCTCGAACTCCTGACCTCATGTGATCCACCCGCCTCGGCCTCCCAAAGTGCTGGGACGACAGGCGTGAATCCTTCATGCCCGGCTGGGTTCTGAGTTCTGTTTAGGGAGGAAGGCTCTTCCCGAATTGCATGATGGTGGTGTTTGCACATCCTCCAATATATTAAAAACCACTGAACTGTATGAATGAGTGAAAGCTTGTGGTACATACCTCACATCTTGGTAAAGCTGTTTTAAAAAGAAATAAAAGACAGGACGAGAAACATTCCTAGATGCGTTGTTCCCAGACAGGTTTGCATTTTCCCCAAAAGCATAAGAAAAGGCTGCAACCTGGCTGGGCGCAGTGGCTCACGCCTGTCATCTCAGCACTTTGGGAGGCCGAGGCGGGTGGATCCCCTGAGGTCGGGAGCTCGAGACCAGCCTGGCCAACATGGTGAAACCCCGTCTCTACTAAAAATACAAAAATTAGCCGGGCGTGGCAGTGGGTGCCTGTAGACCCAGCTACTCGGGAGGCTGAGGCAGGAGAATCCCTTGAACCCAGAAGGCGGAGGTTGCAGTGAGCTGAGACTCCAACCTGGGTGACAAGACCGACACTCCATCTCAAAAAAAAGAAAAAAATTAAAATTAAAAAAAGGCCGGGCACAGTGGCGCTCACCTGTAATCCCAGCACTTTGGAAGTTGGAGGGAAGTGGATCCCCTGAGGTCGGGAGTTCAAGACCAGCCTGGCCCACATGGTGGAACCCCATCTCTGCTAAAAATACAAAAACTAGCCGGGCGTGGTGGCCGGTGTCTGTAGTCTCAGCTACTCGGGAGGCTGAGGCAGGAGAATCACTTGAACCCGGGAGGCGGAGGTTGCAGTGAGGTGAGATCGCACCATTGCACTCCAGCCTGGGTGACAGAGTGACTGACTCCCTCTTAAAATGAAAGGAAAGGAAAGGAAGGGGAGGGGGAGGGAAGGGGGAAGGGGAGGGGAGGGGGGAGGGAAGGGGGAAGGGGAGGGGAGGGGGAGGGAGGGAGGGAAGGGGAGGGGAGGGAGGGAAGGGGAAGGGAGAGGGAGGGAGGAAGGGGAAAGGAAGGGAAGGGAGAGGGAAGGGGAAAGGAAAGGAAGGGAAGGGGACGGAAAGGGGAAAGGAAGGGAAGGGGGAGGGGGAAAGGAAGGGGACTGAAGGGAAGGGAGGGGAGGGGATGGGAGGGGAGGGGGAGAGGGGAAACGAAGGGGAGGGAAGGGAAGGGGGAGGGGGAGGGAAGGGAAAGGAAAGGGAAGGGAAGGGGGGAAAGGAAGGGAAGGGAAGGGGGATGGAAGGGGAAAGGAAGGGAAGGGAAGGGGGAAAGGAAGGGGAAGGGAAGGGGACGGAAGGGGAAAGGAAGGGAAGGGAAGGGGGACGGGAAGGGAAGGGAAGGAGGAAAGGAAGGGAAGGGGAGGGGAGGGGGGAGGGAAGGGAAGGGGAGGGGGAAGGGGGAGGGAGAGGAGAGGGAAGGGGAAGGGAAAGAGGAAAGGAAGGGAAGGGGGAGGGGAGGGGAGAGGAGGGGAGGGGAGGGAAGGGGAGGGGAGGGAAGGAGAGGGGGAGGAGAGGGGAGGGAAGGGAAGGGAGGGGAGGGGAGGAAAGGGGAGGGGGCTCCAACCTGCAGCCAGCCCCTGAGCTCCCACCTGTGCCTGTCTGCTGCTTCAGATAACTCGGTGCCCAGATATTTCTGGAGAGCCGCCTCCACAGCCCAAACGCCACCACGAACAACCGTTTTTTGCTCACTTTGTAAAATTTCCATCCTGCCGCCCCGGCCCCAGCAAGGCCAAAACCACAAGCGTCTGCCTCTCAGGTCAGAGCAGCCGGCGTCGGTTAGAGGTATTTTCTTGATGAATCACCCGTGTGGCTCAGAGGCCTGCTCTGCTGTCTTCCCTGGGGGCTGTGGGGTGGCCGCAGGAGACAGACCCGAAATTGCAGCAGAGAGACGGGGAGTTTGCTGGATCCTCAGACCATAGAGGTGCAGACAGGAGGGGGGCTGGGGGAGGCCGGGGCTGCAAGAGTTTCAACAGACGTGGTGTTTCAACCTGTACGGGGCGCAGATGCCGACTGGGGGGAGTTTCAGGGAACACATTCCAGCCCAGCTGTGGTGGCTGATGCCTGCAATCCCAATACGTTGGGAGGCCGAGGCAGGAGGATTGCTTGGGGCCACGAGTTTGAGACCAGGCTGGGCAACATAGCAAAACCCCATCTCCACAAAAAAGATTAGTTGGGCATGGTGGCATCCATGTGTACTCCCAGCTACTCAAGACGACTGCCTGAGGCCAGGAGTTTGAGACCAGCCTGGGCAACATAGCAAAACCGTCTGTCTACAAAAAATAAAAATATTACCCGGGCATGTTCACACACACCTGTAGTCAGGTGAATTACTTGAGACCAGGAGTTTCAGACCAGCCTGGGCAACATACAAAACCCCCTGTCTACAAAAAATAAAATATTAGCGGGGCATGGTGGCAGACAGCTGTAGTCCCAGCTCCTCGGGAGGCTCAGGCAGGAGGATTGCATGAAGCCTGGTGCTGGAGGCTGTGAGTTACATTCACAGCACTGCCCTCCAGCCTGGGCAACACAGCAAGACTCCATGTCTATAAAACAGAAAACAGTTCCGGGGCACTCCTATTTCGAGCTCTGTCCATTTTATTGTATTTTATTTTTACTTTTTTTTTAGAGACAGGGTTTCACCATGTTGGTCAGGCTAGTCCTGAACTCCTGACTTCAGGTGATCCGCCTGCCTCAGCCTCCCAAAGTGCTGGGATTACAGGCGTGAGCCACCGCTCCTGGTCCCATTTTATTTTACTTTTTAATTTTTTTGAGATGGAGTCTCGCTCTGCCGCCCAGGCTGGAGTGCAGTGGCACAATCTCGGCTCAGTGCAACCTCCGCCTCCCGGGTTCAAGCGATTCTCCTGCCCCAGCCTCCCGCGTAGCTGGGATTACAGACATGCACCACCGTGCCTGGCTAATTTTTTGTATTTTTAGTAGAGACGGGGTTTCACCATGTTGGCCAAGCTGGTCTCAAACTCCTGACCTCGTGATCCGCCTCAGCCTCCCAAAGTGCTGGGATTACCGGTGTGACCCACTGGGCCCCACCTATATTCTCAAAATAAAAATAGTGTTTGTCTGACAACCATTTTTTAAACCCCAGTTCATGACTCTACAGCGTCTCTGCTTCCAGACACCCTTCACAGCAGCGCCAGGTGTAACCCCGAGAAGCCAGGGTCCCCTTTTCCTCCTGCAGCCACGGGTGGCTGAAGGTACCCAGCTGGCCGTGGGGGACAGCGCTGACCCCTGCATAAACCATACGCCTCATATCTGGGCATGGCAGAGAACCTCACCCCGAAACGGAAACTGTGGGCCATTTTAAAAGCAGTTAGAGGAAGTTCTTTGTGCAGCAGTTGGTAAGAAGGTTCAGGTCTCCTCTGCAGGAAGAAGCCGGAGGGTGGAGCCGGGGGTGACACAGGAGCTAAAAGCTAGAGACGCTTCGGAGGCTGCGGGTTTGTCTCCTTGAAACTTGGATTGTGTGTTTTCTGGGGAGACGTCCCTCAGATGAAAGGGTTAACACCCAGGCCAGTGCTGAGGGGGTGTGAGGAATTCACAGGAGGACCCCCGCTGGGGGCTGAGGGTTGCTTTGTGGTTTCCCTCCATGGGGGCCAGTCAGTGTGGTCCTGAGGTTTGTAGGTCCTGAACCTGCCCAGGGCAGGCTGCAGCCCCGTTCTGGATCTTCTCAGAGTCTCAGCCTCAGCGGGGCGCAGTGGCTCATACCTGTCATCCCAGCACTTTGGGAGGCCGAGGCGGGGGGGGGATCACCTGAGGTCAGGAGTTCGAGACCAGCCTGGTCAACATGGTGAAACCGCGTCTCTACTAAAAATACAAAATTAGCCAGGCGTGGTGATGGGAGTTTGTAATCTCAGCTACTCGGGAGGCTGAGGCAGGAGGTTCGCTGGAAACCAGGAGGTGGAGGTCGCAGTGAGCCGAGATCGCACCATTGCACTCTACCTTGGGCCACGAGATGAAACTTTGTCTGAAAAAAAATAAAATAGGGCTGGGCACGGTGGCTCACGCCTGTCATCCCAGCACTTTGGGAGGCTGAGGCGGGTGGATCATGAGGTCAAGAGATCGAGACCAGCCTGGCCATCATGGTCAAACCCTGTCTCTACTGAAAATACAAAAAATTGGCTGGGCACGGTGGCTCACACCTGTAGTCCCAGCACTTTGGGAGTCCTAGGTGGGCATATCACGAGGTCAGGAGATCAAGACCATCCTGGCCAACATGGTGAAACCCCGTCTTAAAAAAAATTAACAAACAAAAAAGAAACAAACAAAAAAAAACCAAATTAATTAATTAAAAAAATAAAAATACAAATATAAAAAATTAGCCAGGCGTGGTGGTGGGCACCTGTAGTCCCAGCTACTCGGGAGGCTGAGGCAGGAGGATCACTTGAACCCAAGCGGTGGAGGCTGCAGTGAGCCGAGATCGCGCCAGTGCACTCCAGCCTGGGCAGCAGAGCCAGACTTCATCAGAAAACAAAAGGCATGGAAGGACAGGGAAGGACAGGGGGGGAAAGAAAAACGCAGAGGTCCCAGGGTAACGGAGCCGTGCTCACCTTGAATGTCAAAGCTGGAGGCACAGCAGCTCCACGCGGTCAGCGTCAGGCAGCCTCTGTACCCCAGCATCCTGAAGACACCCAGACAGCCCATGAGGTGGGGGCACCTCCCGGCTTCTTTACCGTGTGTGGAAATGAGGAACCAGAACTCAAAGCAGTCAGATTCTGCCTGTGGCAGCAGTGAGTAAAAGCAAGTATGTTTCAGGTGGAAACAATGTTTCCTTCTTTCTTTTCTTTTCTGAGACTGAGTCTGGCTCTGTCACCCAGGCTGGAGTGCAGTGGCGCAATCTCAGCTCAGTGCAACCTCCGCCTCCAGGGTTCAAGTGTTCTTCCGCCTCAGCCTCCCGAGTAGCTGGGACTACAGGTGCCCACCACCACACCTGGCTAATTTTTGTATTTTTAGTAGAGACGGGGTTTCACCGTGTTGGCCAGGCTGGTCTTGATCTCTTGACCTCATGATCCACCGGCCTCCGCCTCCCAAAGTGCTGGGATGACAGGCGTGAGCCACCGCGCCTGGCCCTTTTCTTTTTCTTTTTTGAGATTGAGTCTCACTCTGTCACCCAGGCTGGAGTGCGATGGCGCGATCTTGGCTCACTGCAACCTCCGCCTCCTGGGTTCAAACGATTCTCTTGTCTCAGCCTCCTGAGTAGTTGGGATTACAGGCGACTGCCATGACTGCACCCGGCTAATTTTTGTATTTTTAGTAGAGGCAGGGTTTCACTATGTTGGCCAGGCTGGTCTTGATCTCTTGACCTCACCATCCGACCGCCTCGGCCTCCCAAAGTGCTGGGGTTAAAGGCCTGAGCCACCGCGCCCAGCCAACAAAGTTTCTTCGAGAGTCAGTGTCTGGGTGACTTTGTAACTGCTGCACGTTCCGCCATCCTCACGGTCCCCATGGGGAAGCCGCTGTGCGATCCCTTGCAGCACGCTCCCTGCATTTCCAAGTGGAAGCGAGGAGCGAAGGAAGGGCTACGTGGATGCTGACCCTGGGTCCCTGCACCCACTGGGAGTGGCAGGCCACTGAGTTTCCGTCACCCGAGCCCGGGGTCTGACTGCTCTCAGGGGTCCTGGAGGAGCCTGTATCTCTGTGCAGCCGTGTTTCTGGGTGCTCCGGTGGTGGGGGTCCCGGAGCAGCCTGTGTCTCTGTCCAGCCGTGTTTCTGGGTGCTCTGGTGGTCGGGTCCCGGAGCAGCCTGTGTCTCTGTGCAGCTGTGTTTCTGGGTCCTCTGGCGGGGGGGTTTCCTGGGGCAGCCTGTGTCTCTGTGCAGCCGTGTTTCTGGGTCCTCCGGTGGTGGGGGTCCCGGAGCAGCCTGTGTCTCTGTGCAGATGTGTTTCTGGGTCCTCCGGTGGTAGGGGTCCCGGAGCAGCCTGTGTCTCTGTGCAGCCGTGTTTCTGGGTCCTCCGGTGGTGAGGGTCCCAGAGCAGCCTGTGTCTCTGTGCAGATGTGTTTGTGGGTGCTCTGGTGGTAGGGGTCCCGGAGCAGCCTGTGTCTCTGTGCAGATGTGTTTCTGGGTGCTCCGGTGGTGGGGGTCCCGGAGCAGCCTGTGTCTCTGTGCAGATGTGTTTCTGGGTTCGCCGGTGGTGGGGGTCCCAGAGCAGCCTGTGTCTCTGCAGCCGTGTTTCTGGGTCCTCCGGTGGTGGGGGTCCCAGAGCAGCCTGTGCTCTGTGCAGCTGTGTTTGTGGGTGCTCCGGTGGTGGGCGTCCCGGAGCAGCCTGTGTCTCTGTGCAGCCGTGTTTCTGGGTCCTCCGGTGGTGGGGGTCCCGGAGCAGCCTGTGTCTCTGTCCAGCTGTCTTTCTGGGTCCTCCGGTGGTGGGGGTCCCGGGGCAGCCTGTGTCTCTGTCCAGCCGTGTTTCTGGGTGCTCCGGTGGTGGGCGCTTTTTATTTCTTCTGTGAGCTTTCATGTGTGTGGGAGAGTGCTTGATATTTATGGAAACGTGCAAATTTGGTGGGAGAAAACAGGCAGGAAAAGGGAGAGAGGGGGGTGAGAAAGGGGGAAAAATGGAGGGAAAGAAGGAGGGAGGGAGGGGATGGAGGAAAGGAGGGAGGAAGGGAAAGAGGGGAGGGGACAGAGCAAGGGAGGGAAAGAGAGGAAGGGAGGGAGGAAGGAAGGAAAAATGAAGGGAGGAAGGGAAGAAAGGAGGGGAGGGGAGGTCAGGAAGGGTAGGAGGAAGGAGGAACAGAAGGAAGGAGAGAGAAGAAAGAGGAAAGACAGAAGGAAAGAACAAAGAAAAGAAGCGAAGGAAAGAAGGAAGGGAGGGGAGGGGAGGGAAGGAGGAGGGGAGGAGAGAGCAAGGGAGGGAAAGAGGAAGGAAGGGAGGAAGGAAGGAGTAGGGAGGGCGGGAGGGGAGGAGGGAATGGAGGGGAAGGAGGGAGGAAGTAAGCGGAAGGGAGGGAGGGAGGAAGGAAAGGAGGAAATGGAGGGAGGAGGAAATGGAGGGAAGAAAGGAGGGAGGGAGGAAGGAAAGGAGGAGGAAATGGGGAGGGGAGGAAGGAAAGGAGGAGGAAATGGAGGGAGGAGGAAATGGAGGGAAGAAAGGAGGGAGGGAGGAAGGAAAGGAGGAGGAAATGGAGGGAGGAAGGAAAGGAAGAGGAAATGGAGGGAAGAAGGGAGGGAGGGAGGAAGGAAAGGAGGAGGAAATGGAGGGGAGAAGGGAGGGGAGGGAGGAAGGAAAGGAGGAGGAAATGGAGGGAGGAAGGAAGGAGGAGGAAATGGAGGGAGGAGGAAATGGAGGGAAGAAAGGAGGGGAGGGAGGAAGGAAAGGAGGAGGAAAATGGGAAGGGGGAGAAGGGAGGGAGGGAGGAAGGAAAGGAGGAGGAAATGGAGGGGGAGAAGGGAGGGAGGGAGGAAGGAAAGGAGGAGGAAATGGAGGGAGGAAGGAAAGGAGGAAAAAATGGAGGGGAGAACGGAGGGAGGGGAGGAAGGAAAGGAGGAGGAAATGGAGGGGAGAAGGGAGGGAGGGAGGAAGGAAAGGAGGAGGAAATGGAGGGGAGAAGGGGGAGGGAGGAAGGAAAAAAGGAAGAGGAAATGGAGGAAAGGAGGGAGGGGAGGAAGGAAAGGAGGAGGAAATGGAGGGAAAGAGGGAGGAAGGAAAGGAGGAGGAAATGGAGGGAGGGGCAGGAGGGCGGGGACAGGGAGGCCCCAGAGCGTTTCCACCCCTTGCGCCAGCCTCAGCGCTCAGGCCCGTCCCTTCCGCCCCTCCGCGCTCTTCACCCCTGACCTTGGCCCTTTCCCTCGGCAGAGCCCGGTGTGGGGGAGGAGAGTCGCCCCCAGGATGCAGCCGCCCCCGAACAGCAGCGCGGGCCCGGACAACGCCACGCTGGAGATGCTGCGCAACCCGGCCATCGCGGTGGCCCTGCCCGCGGTGTACTCGCTGGTGGCGCTGGTCAGCATCCCGGGGAACCTGTTCTCGCTGTGGGTCCTGTGCCGGCGCATCGGGCCGCGCTCCCCCGTCCGTCATCTTCATGATCAACCTGAGCGTCACCGACCTGATGCTGGCCGCCGTGCTCCCGTTCCAGATCTACTACCACTGCAACCGCCACCACTGGGTGTTCGGGGTGCTGCTGTGCAACGTGGTCACGGTGGCCTTTTACGCCAACATGTATTCCAGCATCCTCACCATGACCTTCATCAGCGTGGAGCGTTTCCTGGGCGTCCTGTACCCGCTCAGCTCCAAGCGCTGGAGGCGCCGCCGTTACGCGGTGGCCGCGTGCGCCGGGACCTGGTTGCTGCTGCTGGCCGCGCTCTCTCCACTGGCGCGCACGGACCTCACGTACCCAGTGCACGCCCTGGGCATCGTGACCTGCTTCGACGTCCTCAAGTGGTCCATGCTCCCCAACCTGGCCATGTGGGCCGTGTTCCTCTTCACCATCTTCATCCTTCTGTTCCTCATCCCCTTCGTGGTCACCGTGGCTTGCTACACGGCCACCATCCTGAAGCTGTTGCGCACCGGACGAGGCGCACGGCCTGGGGCAGCGGAGGCGCGCGGTGGGCCTCGCCGCCGTGGTCCTGCTGGCCTTCGTCACCTGCTTCGCCCCCAACAACTTCGTGCTCCTGGCGCACATCGTGGGGCGACTTCTTCTACGACAGGAGCTACTACCACGTCTACAAGCTCACGCTGTGTCTCAGCTGCCTCAACAACTGCCTGGACCCGTTCGTCTATTACTTTGCGTCCCGGGAATTCCAGCTGCGCCTCCGGGAGTACCTGGGATGCGGCTGGGTGCCCCGCAGACCCCCTGGACGCTCGCCCAGAGAGCCTCTTCTCCGCCAGGACCACGTCTGTGCGCTCCGAGGCCTGCGCGCGCCCAGAGGGGGCCGGAGGGGAGCCCCCAGGCCCAGCCTCCAGAGGCAGGAGAGCGAGTTCTGAGTCCTGGGGGCACAGCTTGGGGGACCGGGAGCGCAGCTTGGAGAGCCGGGGGCGCAGCTTGGAGAGCCAGGGAACATGGAGAGCCAGGACGCATGGAGACGCCACGGTCCCCGAGGTTCAGAGAGGGCAGGAGCTTTGTTCCCAGGCACTGCAGAGGCATCTGGGGGAAGAGGGAACGGTCTCCAGACTGCGTTCCTTCCAGGCACTGCGGAGGTGTGCGGTGGGCCTCGCCGCCGTGGTCCTGCTGGCCTTCGTCACCTGCTTCACCCCCAACAATTTCGTGCTCCTGGCGCACATCGTGGGGCGACTCTTCTGCGACAGGAGCTACTACCACGTCTACAAGCTCACGCTGTGTCTCAGCTGCCTCAACAACTGCCTGGACCCGTTCGTCTATTACTTTGCGTCCCGGGAATTCCAGCTGCGCCTCCGGGAGTACCTGGGATGCGGCTGGGTGCCCGCAGACCCCCTGGACGCTCGCCCAGAGAGCCTTTTCTCCTCCAGGACCACGTCTGTGGGCTCCGAGGCCGGCGCGCGCCCAGAGGGGCCGGAGGGAGCCCTCAGGCCGAGCCTCCAGAGGCAGGAGAGAGAGTTCTGAGTCCTGAGGGCGCAGCTTGGGGAACCCGGAGCGCAGCTTGGAGAGCCAGGGGAAGCAGCTTGGAGAGCCGGGGGTGCCCCTTGGAGAGCCCGGGGGCGCAGCTGGGAGAGCCAGGGCGCATGGAGAGGCCATGGTCCCGGTCCCCGAGGTTCAGGGAGGGCAGGTATCTTCTTCCCAGGCACTGCAGACGCCCGGTGGGGGAAGGGTCTCCAAGCTTCACTCAAGGTAGGGGAAGGAAGCAAAGCGCAGAGAGTGGCAAGGGGCGCTTTGTTCTGCTGCAGAGCGTGGCAGCTTTCGGTGGCTCTTCCTGGCGGTGCTGAGGGACAGCGTGTGCCACCATGCCTGGCTAATTTTTGTTTTTGTTTTTGTTTTTTTTGAGAGGAGTTTCGCTCTTGTTGCCAGGCTGGAGTGCAGTGGCACAATCTCATCTCCGTCCAACCTCCGCCTCCTGGGTTCAGGCAATTCTCCTGCCTCAGCCAAAGGACAGTGTGTGCCACCATGCCCGGCTAATATATATAAATATGTACATAATATATATGCCTAATATATAAATACATAATCACAATATGTATATATTATATATTTTGAGATTATGTATATATATTATATATTATTTGTATTGTATAATATATATATTTTTGAGATTATATATTTTATATAATATAAATATATATATACACATATATATATATTTTTTGAGACGGAGTCTCCCTCTGTTGCCCAGGCTGGTGTGCAGTGGCGTAATCTTGGCTCACTGCAACCTCTGCCCCTCGGGTTCAAGCGATTCTCCTGCCTCAGCCTCCCGAGTAGCTGGGATGACAGGCGCCCACCACCATGCCCGGCTAATTTTGTATTTTTGGTAGAGACGGGGTTTTCATGTGGGCCAGGCTGGTCTCGAACTGCTGACCTCAGGTGATCCGCCTGCCTCGCTCTCTCAAAGTGCTGGGATGACAGGCGTGAGCCACCGTGCCTGGCTTTTTTTGTATTTTTAGTAGAGATGGGGTTTCACCCCCGGCTCCTTGGACCCTCCTTCTCACATATGTCCCTACCAAGCGTGGACGTTTCCCCAGCCCCGCTGCGTCCCCGACTCAGTTTCCGGCTGTTGTCACTGGGTGGCCTGCAAGGCCCGTTCCCAGCTCCTCTCCTTGCTGACACTGCCCTTTAGCTGTGGTCTGGGGCTTCTCCATTCTGCCCCTGGATTCTGGTCTCTGGAGCCTGGTGCACCCCAAAATTTCCATTTCTGTCGCTCAGGGTCACTGTGGTTGCTGTGGCTGTAATTCTTCTTGCAGAGGAACAAGGGCAGCCTATTTCATTTCTAATGACTCTGAGAGCTCCTGGGATTCCTCCCAGTCAGGAGGTCCCCCCACCCCCCAAGCTGACCACCGTGTGTGTGTTTTGTTTGTTTTTTTTTGGAATGGAGTTTTGCTCTGTCTCTCAGGCTGGAGTGCAGTGGCGCGATCTCGGTTCACTGCAACCTCTGCCACCCAGGTTCAAGCCTCAGCCCCCGAGTAGCTGAGATCACAGGTGCATCCCACTACACCTGGCTAATTTTTGCATTTTTAATAGAGACGGGGTTTCACCATGTGGGCCAGGATGGTCTTGATCTCTTGACCTCGTGATCCACCCACGTTGGCCTCTCAAAGTGCTGAGATGACAGGAGTGAGCCACTGCGCCCGGCTACACTGTGTTTTTATGGCACAGTTGTTCTGACCTGGCTTGGAAGACCCCGCCTCTGCTTCTGTGACTGCCTGATGGGAAGAGGATCTCATCAAGCCCCTGAAACGTGCTCAGGCTTCCCTGAGTCAGCACGAGGACTTCGGGAGCCCAGGAGTGGAAAGGAGGCTCTGTGAGGTGGGTTGAGGTGCAGCGTGATTCCAGAGTTGCCTACCTCCTGCCCATCCTCCGGGTCTTTATCCCATGGAGGGCCTCAGCCATCCCACATCTGTCCAGCGTCCGGGGACTAGGCAACGGGCCTGACCCATGAGACTGTTTGGGGACCAAACACCAGACACAGGCGTGGACCCCAGGAACCTGCAGGGGTATCAGCCGCTGAGCCCCCCGTCGCTGTGTGGGTCATGAGCAGCCCGTGTCTCGGTCTCTCTTCCTTGGCCCCAGACATGCCTGCACCAGCCCCAGGACCTGAGCCGCTTTGGGAAAGAGCAGAGCTCCCACTCCCCATGGGGGTTGGAAGGTACATGGAATTCAATTCCAGGCTCTCCTGGGAGAGAAAGATGCTTCTGGAGGCTGGAAGTGGGGAGCTGGCCATCTGCCCAGGGGCTCCATCGTGGGTGGCTTTCAATGCCCGGCCCCTCCGTTTCTGGGCCTGGGGGATACTGGTGGAGGCTGAAGCTGATGTTCTGAGGCTGTCTCTTCCCTGCCATCATCCCTGTGGAGAGAAAACGAGATGGCTTAGCAGTGCAGTGACTGATGCCCCCTCCGCCCCAAAATGTACGTCCCCCCCCTGAACATCAGGACGGGACCATGTTTGAAAACAGCATTATCACAGATGGATTTAGTAAGGTGCGACCATTCCACATTCAGAATGGGCCCAGTCCAGTGTCCCTATGAGAGACTGAGGAGGACACAGACGGGGAGGCCACGTGGAGATCACTTCACAGACTGCAGTGATGGGGCCGCAAGCCCAGGGGTGCTGGAGCCCCCAGGAGCCCGAGAGAGGCAAGAAGCATCCTCCCCTAGACCCTCCTGAGGGAACTGGATACAAGTGAAGTAGATTGATCTGTGGTCCCCCAAAAAGACATAGGCATCTTCTGATTCCCTGAACCTGCTAATGAGACCTTATTTGAAAAAGTGGTGTTTGCAGATGTAAGTAAATAAAGGACATTAAGACGAGATCATCCGGCATTATCTGTGTGGTCCCTAAATTCAGTGACAGGTGTCCTTCTGAGAGACAGGAGACACAGACTCAGAGAAGAAGGTCACGTGCAGAGACAGGCAGAGGCTGCAGGGATGGGACCACAAGCCCAGGGATGCTGGAGCCCCCAGGAGCTGGGCAGGCAGGAGGACCCTCCCCTAGACTGTCCCGAGGGAGCACACCCCAGCACCCCTGTACTTCACACTTCTGCTTCCTATGACTGCAGGAGAATAAACATGTGTTAAGCCCTCAGTTTCTGGGAAATTCATTTCAGCAGCCCCAGCAAATCGCGCGTGCACACACACACACACACACACACGTTTAATCCACTCTGACATCCTGGAGCTGTCACGCGGGAAAGTACAACATGCTGGTTCCCGGAGGGGTCATTTGGGGAGCCCCAGCGTATCCTGGGCTGGATCTCAGGGAGGGCTGTTTGGCCCCAATCCCCCAGAGGTGGTCACTGGAGTCAGATGAGGGCTCCTGGAAGAATAATGCCCCTGTAACGCTGTTTGTTGTTTATTTTTCTTTTTTTGGAGACGAGTCTTGTTCTGTCATCCGGGCTGGAGTGCAGTGGTGTGATCTCGGCTCACTGCAACCTCCACCTCCCGGGTTCAAGTGATTCTCTTGCCTCAGCCTCCCGAGTAGCTGGGACTACACGTATGTGCCACCACACCCGGCTAATTTTTGTATTTGTAGTAGAGACGGGGTTTCACCATGCTGGTCAGCTGGTCTTGAACTCCTGAACTCAAGTGATCTGCCTGCCTCAGCCTCCGTAAGTGCTGGCATGACAGGCATGAGGCACCGCGCCCGGCCAGGACCAGAGTTATTTATAAAGTACCGAGTACTATGGACCCTGGGAGGTCACCTTGATAAACCGAGAACTCCATCCCCTCCTTCAAAAGGCTCCACATCACCTTCCCAAGTGCAGAGCTGGAATCACACCAGCGTTCCCCCTTTGCCCTCTGCCCAGCCGTGGTCTCTGGTGAAGGTGAGCGGGCCTGGTGTTGAACTAGGTCTGTGAGGGTGGTGTACCGGCCAGTCCAGCCTGAATCTCCACGTCTACAGACAAATGAGCTGCTGTGGCCGGGCGCGGTGACCACACCTGTAATCCCAGCACTTTGGGAGGCCGAGGTGGGCGGATCAGAGGTCAGGAGTTCGAGACCAGCCTGGCCAACATGTTGAAACCCCGTCTCTACTAAAAAGTCAAAAAAATTAACCGGGTGTGGTGGCGCACGCCTGTAGTCCAGCTACTCAGGCGACTGAGGCAGAAGAACGAATCGAACCCGGGAGGCGGAGGTTGTAGTGAGCCGAGATCGCGCCATTGCATTCCAGCCTGGGCGACAAGAGCGAAAAACTCCCATCTCAAAAAATTAAAATTAAAATTAAAATTTTAAAAAGCCACTGCTGTGAGCTGGTCTAGAAGCAACAGGGGAGGCGTCCACAGAAACAGTTTCTTCTGCACACATGGGTGAAGGAGAGGCAGAGAGCTCACTGATGTAGCCACAGACCCAGGGACACCTGACGTCCCCCGGAGCTGGGAGACGCAGGAGGATCCTCCCCTACAGCCTCCGGACGGAACTGGATACAAGTGAAGTAGATGATCTGTGGTCCCCAAAAAGGTATGTCTGTGTCTCGATCCCCAGAACCTGTGAATCAGACCTTATTTGAAAAAGCAGTGTTTGTAGATGTAACGAAAAAAAATACATTCAGATGAGATCATCCTGAACTGGCTGTGTGGTCCCTAAATGCAATGGCAGGTGTCCTTCTAAAGAGAGAGAGAGCACAGACACAGGGGAGCAGGCCATGTAGACACGGAGGAGACACAGACTGGACTGATGGGGCCACAAGCCCAGGGATGCTGGAGCCCCCAGGAGCTGGGAGAGGCAGGCAGGACCCTCCCCTAGAGTCTCCAGAGAGAACTGGAGGCTGCGTGAGAGACCCAGAACTTCCAAAGAAGGGGTGACATTGCCCCTTGCTTCTCTAGACTGTCCCAGAGCCGAAACCTAGAAAGCAATGCTGATACAGAGACATCAGGATGGAAAAGCTGTGAGTCAGCAAGTGCCGGGTGTGGGCTCTGGGTGTGTCTCCTGCAAAAAAAAAAAAAAAAGAAAAAGAAAACCGTGAAAAACCACACAGTAACACCTTCATGGTACCTCTCAGGACATCTCTAAAACTGCCTTCTAAACAAAAACGAGAGCTTGAATCAGAGGAAGCCTCGATAGTATCCTTCCTCCACAATGCCTCGCCACCCAATTTCTTTTTTTCTTTCCATTATTAGCATCTGTGCAGTCACTTGGCTACAGAGAGCAGCCGACACGCCCCACTTTAAGCTGTGAATGTTTCCTGGTAACCGACCCACCCTGTTCACTTGCTGAGCTTCGAGTAAAAAGAACACAACTTTCTATTTGCTTACACAAACCTTTTAAGATGGAAAACTTTCATTCTGTTCTTGACAGCACATGCAGAGAGGGAGGCATTCCAAATAGCACCGGCCTCACGGTAGATTTTTTTAAATGTCATAATATTGATTATTGATCATGATGGTAGTGTGGTATGAGTTCTTAAGAAATTATTTCAGGCTGGACGCAGAGGCTCACGCCTGTAATCCCAGCGCTTGGGGAGGGTGAGGCGGGAGGATTGCTTGAGTCCAGGAGTTCAAGAGCCAATCTAGGCAACATGGTGAGACCCTGTCTCTGTAAAAAATAACAAAACAAAAATTTAAAAAAGCATCAGCCTTGATGAGGCTTCTGTTTTTTCCCAGGGCAGAGGGCAAACGTGTTTCTGTGTCTGATTTCTGTGGGGCCTGCATTTTAAACAGACCCCGTTTTTATGCTGGTTGGAATGTCTTAGCCTCCTGGTAGTCCCCTAGTCTCAGTTCATTTATCCTGCTAGAAAAAAAGAAAACAGCATTCCATTACTCAGCGTACTCTAGAGGGATAGAAATAACAGGATGGATGGATGGATGGATGGATGGATGGAGGAATTCATACATAGATAGAGAAATTCATTCTATATTTACAGAAAAAGGAAAAGAGGAATTCATAGATACATAGAGGAATTCATAGATGCATAGAGGATTTCATAGATACATATATATATATATAGAGAGAGAGAGAGAGAGAAATTCGTTCTATATTTACAGAAAAAGGAAAAAGAGGAATTCATAGATAGAGGAATTCATACATACAGAGATAGAGGAATTCATAGACGGATGGATGGATAGATGGATAGAGAAATCATAGTAGAGGAATTCATAGATTAGATAGAGAAATTCATTCTGTATTTACAGAAAAAGGAAAAAGAATTCATAGAGGATTTCATAGGTGTATATATATATATATATGTATATATACACAGAGAGAAATTCATTCTATATTTACAGAAAAAGGAAAAAAGGAATTCATAGATAGAGGAATTCATACATACAGAGATAGAGGAATTCATAGACAGATAGATGGATGGATAGATGGATAGATAAATCATAGTAGAGGAATTCATAGATTAGAGAAATTCATTCTATACAGAAAAAGGAAAAAGAGGAATTAATAGATAAACAGAGGAATTCATAGATTGATAGATAGAGAAATCACAGAGGAATTGATAGATATATAGATAGATAGAATTAATAGATAGATAGACAGATAGATAGATAGAGGAATTCATGGATAGAGGAATTCAGAGAGAGAGAGCAGTGTTTAAGTCCGGGCGCAGTGGTTCACGCCTGTAATGGCAACAGTTTGGGAGGCCAAGGCGGGCAGATCACGAGGTCAAGAGATCGAGACCATCCTGGCCAATATGGTGAAATCCTGTCTCTATCAAAAATACAAAAATTTCCTGGGCATGGTGGTGCGCACCTGTAATCTCGCCTACTCAGGCATCTCAGGCAGGAGAATTCACTTGAAACTGGCAGGGGACGTTGCAGTGAGCCGAGATCGTGCCATTGCAGTCCAACGCGGGTGACAGAGCTAGACTTGATGAAAGAAAGAAAGAAAGAGAAAGAAAGAAAGAAGAGAGAGAGAAATAAGGAAAGAAAGAAAAGAAAGAAGAAAGAGAGAACGAAAGAAAAAGAAAGAAAGGAAAGAAAGAAAAAAGAAAGAAGGAAAGAAAGAAGAGGAGAGAGAGGGAGAAAGAAGGAAAGAAAGAAAGAAAAGAAGAAAGAGACAGAGAAAGAAGGAAAGAGAAAAAGAAAGAGAAGGAAAGAAAGAAATAAGAAAGAAGGAAAGAAAGAGAAGAGAGGGAGAAAGAAGGAAAGAAAAAGGAGAGAGAAAGAAGGAAAGAAAGAAAAAGAAAGAAAGAGAGAAAGAAAGGAAAGAAGGAAAGAGAAAGAAAGAGAAAGGAAAGAAAGAGAAAGAAAAGAAAGAAGGAAGGAGAGAGAAGGGGAGGAAGTGAGGAAGGGGGAGTTCATTAAGAATTAATTGACACGATGACAAAGTCCCACAATAATATTATAAATAAAAATATATAGAGAGAGGAGTTTATTAAGGATGAACTCACACGATCACAAGGTCCCACAATAGGCCGTCTGCAGGCTGAGGAGCAGGGACAGCAAGCCCCCATCCCAAGACTGAAGAACCTGGAGTCTGATGTCTGAGGGCAGGGAGCCTCCAGCATGGGGGGAGGAAGATGGAGGCTGGGAGGCGAGGCCAGTCTCCCTCTGCACATTTCCTACCTGCTCATACTCTAGCCGAGCTGGCCGCTAAGGAGATGGTGCCCACCCCAGATTGAGGCTGGTTCTGGGTTTCCCAGCCCCCTGACTCACATGTTCATGTCCTTTGGCCACCCCCTCACAGACACACCCAGGATCGGTAACGCTTTCCACCCTTCAATCGGATCAAGAGGACGTTTAGGATGAACCATCGCCACCAGGGACTGGGTGCCTTACAAACAACACGCACGGCTTGTTCACGGTTCTGGAGGGTGGGAGTCCCAGATCCAGGCACGGCAGGTTCAGAGTCTGGAGAGCACCTGCTTCCTGCCTCACAGACGGCGCCTTCTCACTGTGTCCTCGCAGGTTCAAGGTGCAAGGGAGCTCTCTGGGGTCCCTTTTATTTTTATTTATTCATTTTTTTTTTTTTTTGAGATAGAGTCTCGCTCTGTCACCCAGGCTGGAGTGCAGTGGTCCGATCTTGGCTCACTGCAATCTCTGCCTCCCAGGTTCAAGCGATTCTCTGCTTCAGCCTCCCGAGTACCTGGGACTACAGGTGCCCACCGCCGTGCCTGGCTAATTTGGTGGTATTTTTAGGGTAGACAGGTTTTCACCACGTTGGCCAGGGTAGTCTTGAACTCCTGACCTCAGGTGATCCACCGACCTCAGCCTCCCAAAGTGCTGGGATCACAGGCGTGAGCCACCGTGCCCGCCCTGAGATGCTTGCTCTAAAATACTACAGCAAGGTCAGGCACAGTGGCTCCTGCCTGCAAACGCAGACAGGCACGGTGGCTCACACCTGTAATCTCAGGACTTTCGGGAGGTCTTCTATCTATCTATCTATCTACCTATCTATCTATCATCTATTTATCTAATATATCTATCATCTATGTATCTATGTATCTATCTATCTATCATTTTTGTTTGTTTCTTTGTAGTTTAGATGGAGTTTTGCTCTGTCACCCAGGCTGGAGTGCAGTGATGAGATCTTGTCTCCTTGCAACCCCTGTCTCCCAGGTTCAAGTGATTCTCCTGCCTCAGCCTTCTGAGTAGCTGGGATTACAGGGGCACACCACCAAGCCCGGCTGATTTTTGTTTTTTTAGTAGAGACGGGGTTTCACCATGCTGGTCAGCCTGCTCTTGAACTCCTGACCTCATGATCCACCTGCCACGGCTTCGCTAAGTGCTGGGATTACGGGCATCAGCCACTGCACCCGACCATGCCTATCTATCTATATACCTATCTGTCTATCCATCCATTCATCCATCCATGTATCTTTCCATGTATCTATCATCTATCTATCCATCATCTATTTATCTATCATCTATGTATCTATCATCTATCTTCTATTATCTATCATTCATCTATGCATGCATCTATCTATCTATCTATCATCTATCTATCATTATGTATAGATAGATGTATCCATGTACATCCATCTATTATCTATGTATTCATCTACCCATCTATCTCTCTGTAGCTTTGTGCCTATGGCATTGGCTCTCAACCAACAACAGTCCCCCTCCCCTGTGGGGGACACTGTTCAGTGTCTGCCCTCATCTTTGGTCTCCCTACGGGGGGTGGGTACTCCTGGCACCTGGTGGGTGGAGCCCAGAAATGCTGCTAAATACCCTCCAGCACCCAGAGTGGCCCCACAGCAAAGAACCCTCCAGCCCCAAACGTCAGCAGTGCTGAGGCTGCCAGACCTGCGTCTGATGGGAGAAGATACACGTCCAGTTACACCTTTCAGATGCTCCAGTTCTGGCTGGCCGCGGCGGCGGCACAGCTAGAGTATAAAGCAGGCAGAAAAAATGTGCAAGAGAGCCTGGCCTCTCCTCCCAGCCTCCGTCTTCCTCCCGAGCTGGATGCTTCCTGCTCTTCAATATTGAAGTCCAAGATCTTGACTGTTGGGACGTGGGCTGGCTCTCCTTGGTCTGCAGCCAGCAGGCGGCCTATTGTGGGAGCTTGTGACTGTGGGAGTTAATAATTAAGTCCTTTATATATATATATATATGTAAGTAAAACTTCTTTATATATATATGTGTCTTCTTTTTTATATGTATTTATATATAATTAATAGCTCCTATATATACATATGGAAGTTATATATATCTATGTATGTTTATATGTATACATTATATATTTATATATTACATACGTATTTATGCATATATATGTATATGAAAATGGGATATATAATGCATATATAAGAGAATATATAATGCATATTTATGGTGGAATATATATAATGTATAATGGAATATATATAAGGTATATACATAATGGAATATATATAAATTATATATGTATATATAATGAAATATATAATGCATATTTATGATGGAATATATAACATATATACATAATGGAATATATAAGGTATATATAATGGAATATATATAACATATATAATGGAATATGTAATGCATATTTATAACAGAATATACATAATGCATACATATAATGGAATATATAAAAGGTGTATATATAATGGAATATATATAACACATATATAATGGAATATATAATACATATTTATAATGGAATATATATAATGGAATATATATAAGGTGTATATATAATGGAATATATATAACATATATATAATGGAATATATAATGCATATTTATAACGGAATATATATAATGAAATATATATAAGGTGTATATATAATGGAATATATATAAAGTGAATATATAATGGAATATATATAACATATATATAATGGAATATATAATGCATATTTATAACGGAATATACATAATGTGTATATATAATGGAATACATATATAAGCTGTATATACAATGGAAGGTCTATAACATATTTATATACATAATGGAATATATAATGCATATTTATAATGGAATATATATTATATATAATGTATATATAATGGAATATATATAAGGTGTATGTATAGTGGAATATATATAACATATATTTATATATATGTGTAATGGAATACTTACATGTATATATATATAACATTACTTCTGTCCCTCTAGAGAACCGTCACTAATACACCCTGTATGGTGGAAGATTGCAATGGTGAATTTTTTTTTTTTTGATAGGGAGTGTCGCTGTGTCTCCCAGGCTCCAGTGCAGTGGCACGATCTCAGCTCACTGCGACCTGCACCTCCCGGGTTCAAGCGATTGTCCTGCCTCAGCCTCCCGAGCAGCTGGGATATCAGGTGTGCACCGCCGTGCTCCCAGCTACTCAGGGAGGCTGAGGCAGGAGAATCGCTTGAAGGCAGGAGGCAGAGGTTGCAGTGAGCTGAGATCCAGCCACTGCAACACAGAGACTCCGTCTCAAAATAAATAAAAAATAAACAAACACGCAAACAAAACTCACCTACATGGACTTTATCTTATATGCAGCACGGTCTGTGAAGTTGTGCTTCCTTCTATTCCTTCAAAATGAAGAAATTTACTCCTGCAAAAATCTGAAATCAGAATCTACATGCTGTTATTTTTAATTTTTTTTTCAAAAACTCACCAAATTTTAAAAAAAGATATCACATGGTTTCGATGTTTTTTTCCCCCTCCAATCGATCCGACTCTTCTGTGCCTTCTGTCAATACGGTTTTTTTTTTCCCAGAATGTGCTGGAAAAGGAGGGATTTTCGCAGTTAACAAAATTAACTGTATAATTATTTTCTGTAGATACGCATCACGGCAATATGATCTGGGTACATTATTATTATTTTTTATTTTAGCTTGGACTATTATGCCCGCATTATTATTTTTAACATTTTATTTGAAAATCTTTTGCGTCGCAGAGGCTGGGGAAACGGCACCCCGACTCTCCACAGCACTCTGGGTGTACACGCAGCAGGTGGGAGTCAAACCTCCTGGGGTTTTAAGAAAAAAATCCTCGCACAGCTCACGTGCGCCCCCTGCAGGCTGCGGCGCGCCAGGGACCCGCCGTCCTGGAGGTGGGGGTCCGTTTAGGGGGCGAAGGCACAGCCGACACCAGGGCGTCCCCGACCTCACAGCACCCACCCTGCGCCCACAGGGAGTCCCCACGCCGCGCCCATCACCATGCCTGCGCGGATCCCAATGTCCATACCCCTCCCACAAGGACCCCCATCTTCAGGCACCTCCCAGCATCCCGCGGGCACCCCCCACCTACCCGCCCCTCCCGCCAGACCTGCGGGGACCCCCATGTCCCTGCCCCTCCCGACAGACCCGGAGGTACCCCCCTTCTCCACGCCCCTCCATGCCCGCGGGGACCCCCATCTCCCCGCCCCTCCCACCTGTCCCGAGGGGACCCCGATCTCCACGCCCCTCCCACATGGCCCGCGAGGACCCCCTTCTCCACGCCCCTCCCATCGTCCCCGCGGGGAACCGCCTCTCCACGCCCCTCCCACCTGGCTCGAGGGGGAATCCCCTCTCCACGCCCCTCCCGCCAGACCCGAGGGGACCCCCTTCTCCACGCCCCTCCCGCCAGACCCGAGGGGACCCCCTTCTCCACGCCCCTCCCACTTGGCCCGAGGGGGACCCCCATCTCCACGCCCTTCCCACCTGGCCCGCGGAGGACCCTCTTCTCCACGCCCCACACATCATCCCCGCGGGGACCCCCATCTCCATGCCCTTCCCACCTGGCCTGAGGGGACCTCCTTCTCCACGCCCCTCCCACCTGGGCCCAGGGGGACCGCTTCTCCACGCCCCTCCCACCAGTCCCGCGGGGACCCCCATCTCCACGCCCTTCCCACCTGGCCCGAGGGGGACCCCCTTCTCCACGCCCCTCCCATCATCCCCCGCGGGGATCCCCTTCTCTACGCCCCTCCCATCTGGCCCGAGGGGGACCCCATTCTCCACGCCCCTCCAACATGGCCTGAGAGGACCCCAATCTCCACGCCCCTCCCAGCTAGCCCGATGGGACCCCCTTCTCCACGCCGCTCCCACATGGCCCAAGGGGACCCCCCACATCTCCACAGCCCTCCCACCCGGCCCGCGGGGGACCCCTTTCTCAACGCCCTCCCACCTGGCCCGAGGGGACCCCCTTCTCCACGCCCCTCCCATCATCCCCGTGGGTACCCCCCCATCGCCAAGCCCCTCATACCGGGGCCCCGAAGGCTCCGATCTCCAAGCCCCTCCCACCAGGGCCGCGGGGTACCCCCATCTCCACGCCCCTCCAACCGGGATGGGGAAGCGGAGACTGACCCGGGACCCTTAAGGAGGCGGGTGAGAGAGTAAACCGAGACCCCCTAGGGATGAGGGAGGGGGAGAGAGACCCGAGACCCCTAGGGGTGGGGGAGGGGAGAGTGACCCGGGACCCCTAGGGGTGGGGGAGGGGAGAGTGACCCGGGACCCCTAGGGATGGGGGAGGGGAGAGTGACCCGGGACCCCTAGGGGTGGGGGGAGGGGAGAGTGACCCGGGACCCCTAGGGATGGGGGAGGGAGAGTGACCCGGGACCCCTAGGGATGGGGGAGGGGGAGAGTGACCCGGGACCCCTAGGGATGGGGGAGGGGAGAGTGACCCGGGACCCCTAGGGATGGGGGAGGGGGAGAGTGACCCGGGGACCCCTAGGGATGGGGGGAGGGGAGAGTGACCCGGGACCCCTAGGGATGGGGGGAGAGGAGAGTGACCGGAGACCCTCGAGTGATGGGGGGTGGGAGAGTAACCCGGGACCCCTAGGGATGGAGGAGGGGAGAGTAACCCGGGCCCCCAACTGCACGCCACTCGCACCGGGCCTGGAGGGGGCCCCCAACTCCACGGCACTCGCCCCTGGCCCTCGGGGAACCCGCATCTCCTCCACATTCTCAAACGTGGTGCCCACAAGACCCCCATGTCTGAGCCCGGAACCCCTGTGCGGATAAGAACCCCACGCCCCACAGCTGCCCACTACAGCAGCCACAGGAACCCCAGCATTTCCATGCTCCCCGTGGCGCCCGCAAGGAACCCCAAATATCCACGCCGGCCTTTCCTCCCAAGGGACACCCCAACCGGCGCGTTCAGCGGGAATGTCAGTCTCCGCTGGGTGGGCGGGCGAGAGCCAGGGGCGGGGACAGGGCCGGGACGCGGGGGGGGCGGGGCTTCACCGAGAGGCGGGGCGAAGCCGGGAGGGGGAGACGGGAGGGCTGTGCCCTGGGCGTGGCCTAGAGGTAAGATCGATGGAGGCGGGGTCTGGACGTGACCTCGCGGGAGGTCAATGGGGTGTGGCTTGGGCGTGGCATCGCGTGAAGTCAAAGGAGGCGAGGTCTGGGCGTGACCTCGCAGGAGCTCGATGGGGGTGTGGTCTGGCCGTGACCTCGCAGGAGGTCGATGGAGGCGTGGTCTGGGAGTGACCTCGTGGGAGGTCGTTGGGGGTGTGGCTTGGGAGTGACCTCGCGGGAAGTCGATGGAGGCGAGGTCTGGGCGTGACCTCGCAGTTGGTCGATGGAGGCGTGGTCTGGGCGTGACCTCGCGGGAGGTCGATGGAGGCGTGGTTTGGGCGTGGCCTCGCGGAGGCGGAACTCCGGCCGCGGTATTTCCGGAGCCCCGCTGCTCACGCCGCCGGATCCGGACTCACGTCTGCGGCCTCCCAGCTCCCGGCGTGGACGCCATGGTGCTGTGCCCGGTTATCGGGAAGCTGCTGCACAAACGCGTGGTGCTGGCCAGCGCCTCTCCACGCCGACAGGAGATCCTCAGCAACGCGGTGCGGCCTGGGCCTGGGCGGGGCGGGGCACCGGGGACTGAGGGGCCGACCAGCTGGGCCCAGCGACTCAGGACCCCTAGGGATGGAGGTGGGAGAGTGACCCGGGACCCCTAGCGATGGGGGAGGGGAGAGTGACCCGGGACCCCTAGGGATGGAGGTGGGAGAGTGACCCGGGACCCCTAGGGATGGGGGGTGGGCGGAGTGACCCGGGACCCCTAGCGATGGGGGGAGGGGAGAGTCTGACCCGGGACCCCTAGGGATGGGGGAGGGCGGAGTGACCCGGGACCCCTAGCGATGGGGGGAGGGAGAGTGACCCGGGACCCCTAGGGATGGGGGTGGGCGGAGTGACCCGGGACCCCTAGCGATGGGGGTGGGAGAGTGACCCGGGACCCCTAGGGATGGGGGGAGGGCAGAGTGACCCGGGACCCCTAGGGATGGAGGTGGGAGAGTGACCCGGGACCCCTAGGGATGGAGGTGGGAGAGTGACCCGGGACCCCTAGGGATGGAGGTGGGAGAGTGACCCGGGACCCCTAGGGATGGGGTAGGGGAGAGTGACCCGGGACCCCTAGGGATGGAGGTGGGAGAGTGACCCGGGACCCCTAGGGATGGAGGTGGGAGAGTGACCCGGGACCCCTAGGGATGGAGGTGGGAGAGTAACCCGGGACCCCTAGGGATGGAGGTGGGAGAGTGACCCGGGACCCCTAGGGATGGAGGTGGGAGAGTCGACCCGGGACCCCTAGGGATGGAGGTGGGAGAGTGACCCGGGACCCCTAGGGATGGAGGTGGGAGAGTGACCCGGGACCCCTAGGGATGGAGGTGGGAGAGTGACCCGGGACCCCTAGGGATGGGGGAGGGCGGGAGTGACCCCGGGACCCCTAGCGATGGGGGGAGGGAGAGTGACCCGGGACCCCTAGGGATGGAGGTGGGAGAGTGACCCGGGACCCCTAGGGATGGAGGTGGGAGAGTACCCGGGACCCCTAGGGATGGAGGTGGAGAGTGACCCGGGACCCCTAGGGATGGGGGAGGGCGGAGTGACCCGGGACCCCTAGCGATGGGGGGAGGGGAGGAGTGACCCGGGACCCCTAGGGATGGGGGAGGGGAGAGTGACCCGGGACCCCTAGGGATGGAGGTGGGAGAGTCGACCCGGGACCCCTAGCGGATGGAGGAGGGAGAGTGACCCGGGACCCCTAGGGATGGAGGTGGGAGAGTGACCCGGGACCCCTAGCGTTGGAGGTGGGAGAGTGACCCGGGACCCCTAGCGATGGAGGTGGGAGAGTGACCCGGGACCCCTAGCGTTGGAGGTGGGAGAGTGACCCGGGACCCCTAGGGATGGAGGTGGGAGAGTGACCCGGGACCCCTAGGGATGGAGGTGGGAGAGTGACCCGGGACCCCTAGGGATGGAGGTGGGAGAGTCACCCGGGACCCCTAGCGATGGAGGTGGGAGAGTGACCCGGGACCCCTAGGGATGGAGGTGGGAGAGTGACCCGGGACCCCTAGGGATGGAGGTGGGAGAGTGACCCGGGACCCCTAGCGATGGAGGTAGGAGAGTGACCCGGGACCCCTAGAGATGGAGGTGGGAGAGTGACCCGGGACCCCTAGGGATGGGGGAGAGGAGAGTGACCCGGGACCCCTAGGGATGGAGATGGGAGAGTCACCCGGGAACCATAGGGATGGGGGAGGGCAGAGTGACCCCGGGACCCCTAGGGATGGGGGGAGGGCAGAGTGACCCGGGACCCCTAGGGATGGGGGTGGGAGAGTGACCCGGGACCCCTAGGGATGGGGGAGGGCAGAGTGACCCGGGACCCCTAGCGATGGAGGTGGGAGAGTGACCCGGGACCCCTAGGGATGGGGGAGGGAGAGTGACCCGGGACCCCTAGGGATGGGGGAGGGGAGAGTGACCCGGGACCCCTAGGGATGGGGCAGGGGAGTGACCCGGGACCCCTAGGGATAGGGGAGGGAGAGTGACCTGGGACCCCTAGGGATGGGGGAGGGCAGAGTGACCCAGGACCCCTAGGGATAGGACAGGGGAGTGACCCGGGACCCCTAGGGATGGGGGAGGGCAGAGTGACTCGGGACCCCTAGGGATGGGGGAGGGGAGACTCACCCGAGACCCCTAGGGATGGGGGGAGGGCAGAGTGACCCGGGACCCCTAGGGATTGGGGGAGGGAGAGTGACCCGGGACCCCTAGGGATAGGGGGTGAGAGTCACCCGGGACCCCTAGGGATGTGGAGAGAGAGAGTGACCCAGGACCCCTAGGGAGGGGGGGAGGGCAGAGTGACCCGGGACCCCTAGGGATGTGGGAGAGGAGACTGACCCGGGACACCTAGGGATGTGGGAGAGAAGAGTGACCTGGGACCCCCGAAGTCCTTGGATCGGGGGAGGGGGAGTGACCCAGGACTACTAGGGATGGAGTGGGTCCTAGTGGCTGAAGGTTGGCTTTGCAGGTGGCCTGTGGGAAGTGTTTCCTGGTACCCTGGCTGGCGTGGTGGGGGGGATTTGATTGTGGGTGGCAGGCGCCTAGGCAGTGGGTGTGTGCTTCTTCTGGAACGCTAATCACGCGGAGGAGAGCACTGGAGGGGGAGAAGACTGATTTGTTCCTGGTAGCCCTGCTTATTTTGGAGGGCTTCCAGCCATCCCCCTGTTAAAACAGCTAGTTTTTCATTCATGGAGCTTTAAGAAAGTACAGCTTAGGTTTCAGTGGTTTTCACTTAGAAAAAAGTGGCAAAAAGAAAAAGGAAAAAAAACTGAAAACATGACTTTGAAGACTTGTAGCCAGAAAAATTAGAATTTAATTCAAACTGGAGAAAATAATGAAAACCGAAAACCACTAGGCAAGACCGGAATCTAACGGCAGGTGTGATGACAGGTTTTGAAACATAATTTTTCTTTTTCCAGTTTTTCAAATTTTATTGAAAGAATAATTATGGTAAGACTGGTTTCCTTTACTTTTTTAAATTTTACTTTATTTATTTATTTAGACACGGAGTTTCCCTCTTGTCGCCCAGGCTGGAGTGCACTGGTGCAATCTCGGCTCACTGCAACCTCCACCTCCTGGGTTCAAGCAATTCTCTTGCCTCAGCCTCCCGAGTAGCTGGGATTACAGGCATGCACCACTACACCCGGCTAATTTTGTATTTTTTGTAGAGACGAGGGTTTCTGCATGTTGGTCAGGCTGGTCTCGGAACTCCCAACGTCAGGTGATCCGCCCACCTCGGCCTCTCAAAGTGCTGGGATTCCAGGCGTGAGCCACCACCCCGTGGCCAAGACTGACACTTGGCCTAATTATTTGTATTCACTGTAGCAAGAATAATAGTTTTATTTTTTATTTGTATTGATTTATTTTGAGATGGACTCTCACGCTGTCGCCAGGCTGGAGTGCAATTGTGCGATCTTGGCTCACTGCAACCTCCACCCCTCATCCCCCAACCCTTCACCCCGCCCATTCAAGTGATTCTCCTGCCTCAGGCTCCTGAGTAGCTGGGATTACAGGCGCACACTACCACGCCCGGCTACTTTATTGTATCTTTAGTAGACACAGGGTTTCACCATGTTGGCGAGGCTGGTCTCGAACTCCTGACCTCAGGTGCTCTGCCTGCCTCGGCCTCCCAAAGTGCTGGGATTACAGGTGTGAGCCACCACACCCAGCCAAGAATAAATTCGTTTTTACATAGGCCCTTTAAATTGGCTTTGATGGAACTTTGTTCCACACAAGGAATCTAAGATAGGACCTTTTTTATTTGAGGTGGAGTCTCACTTTGTCGCCCAGGCTGGAGTGCAATCTCCGCCCCACGCCAGGTTCAAGTGATTCTGTGCCACAGCCTCCTGAGTAGCTGGGATTACAGGTGCCTGCTACTTCACCCAGCTAAGTTTTGTATTTTTAGTAGAGACAGGGTTTCAACATCTTGGCCAGGTTGGTCTTGAACTCCTGACCTCATGATCCACCCGCCTCAGCCTCCCAGACTGCTGGGATTACAGGCGTGAGCCACCGCGCCCTGCCCCAGATAGGAACTTTTTAAAGCTGAGCCCACCGTGGGTTTGCACCATTAAATACCTGTCAGTTGGCTGAATTCTTTTCCTCTTGAGGTTTCGAGATAATTTGGTGTTCCTGGCCTGTGAGAAAGTGACATTCTTAGCACAGATCAGAAAATTGTGTACAGTGTCTATGTACACAGAAGATGAGGCCAGTTTCCAACAGTTTTATTGGCTCCATAAGTCAAGTTTGATTTTTTTTTTTTTCTGAGACGGAATCTCACTGTGTCGCCCAGGCAGGAGTGCAGTGGCACAGTCTCGGCTCACTACAACCTCCGCCTCCCGGGTTCAAGTGATTCTCCTGCATCACCCTCCCCAGTAGCTGGGACCAGAGGCATGTGCCACCACACACGGCTAATTTTCGTATTTTTAGTAGAGACGGGGTTTCACCAGATTGTCCAGGATGGTCTCGAGCTCTTGACCTCGTGATCTGCGCGCCTCGGCCTCCCAAAATGCTGGGATTACAGGTGTGAGCCACTGCGCCCAGCCTTAAGTTTGATTTTTTAAAGGAGTGCATATCATTCCAGCCAAAGCCTTGCCAAAATAACCAGTTTTTCCTATTGTGTCCTGTTACTAAAGAAAACAGATTTTTTTTTTGTTTTTTTTTTTTGAGACGGAGTTTCATTCTTTTGCCCGGGCTAGAGTGAAATGGCATGATCTTGGCTCACTGCAACGTCTACCTCCCGGGTTCAAGTGATTCTCCTGCCTCCCAAATACCTGAGAGTGCAGACGCCTGCCACCACGACCAGCTAGTTTTTATATTTTTGGTAGAGACGGGGTTTCACTATTTTGGCCAGGCTGGTCTCGAACTCTTGACCTCAGCTGATCTGCCTGCCTCAGCCTCTCGAGTAGCTGGGACTACAGGTGCGCGCCACCACGCCCAGATAATGTTTGAAGTTTTAGTAGAGATGAGATTTCACCATATTGGTCAGGCTGGTCTGGAACTCCTGACCTCGTGATCCACCCACCTCGTCCTCCCAAAGTGCTGGGATGACAGGCCTGAGCCGCTGTGCCCGGCCAAAAAGATTTATGAAGAGAAAAACATAAAGGCCTTTTGAGTATGTTTATAGCTTGGATATCTATTTCAATGAAGCTGAGCTCTTTTTTTTTGTTTTAAAGTAGGGCTGAGGGTGGAGGTTAGAATTACATAAATGTTATGTGAAGTTACATTAAAGGATTGGGTTCTGTGCAGGAGTTACCTGTGATAAAGAGGGATTTTCAGAGGACGATCTCAGGAGCTGTCTGATCTGTGATAAATCAGACCCGGAAAAGTGTGCAGACAGCAAGCATTGCCTTCAGCCCGAGACACCTCCCTGACCGGGAGAAGGGGCAGGCCAGCTTGGACTGCTTGAAGCATTTTAGGGTGGAAAATGGGAGAGGCGAGGCTTGGGGCTAAAGGCTTGCGGGCAGGAGGGGCGGAGGGTGAGGATGGGTGAGGAATGGATGCAGGGGATTGAGAGTACAGAGAGTTTATCTGCAGGGCCAAAGGGGGTTTGGGAGGAAGAGGTTTCCGAGGAAGGAGAGACCTGTGATCGATTTTCATTAAGAAAAAGGATGGGACCGGTGCGGTGGCTCACACCTGTAATCCCAGCACTTGGCGAGGTCAAGGCAGGTGGATCACGAGGTCAGGACTTCGAATCTAGCCTGACCAACATGGTGAAACCCTATCTCTACTAATAATACAAAAAAATTTCCCGGGTGTGCTGGCGTGTACCTGTAATCCCAGCTACTCGGGAGGCCGAGGCAGGAGAATCACTTGAACCCGGGAGGCAGAGGTTGCAGTGAGCCGAGATTGTGCCATTGCAGTCTAGCCTGGGTGACAAAGCGAGACTCCATCTCAAACAAAAGGATGTCACTGGGCGTGGTGGCTCACACCTGCAATCCCAGCACTTTGGGAGGTCAAGGCGGGTGGATCACGAGGTCAGGACTTCGAATCTAGCCTGACCAACATGGTGAAACCCTCTCTACTAGTAATACAAAAAAATTAGTCGGGTGTGGTGGCGCGTGCCTGTAATCCCAGCTACTCAGGAAGCTGAGGCAGGAGAAGTGCTTGAACCTGGGAGGTGGAGGTTGCAGTGAGCTGAGATCGTGCCATTGCACTCCAACCTGGTGAAACTCTGTCTCAAAAGCATAAAAAAGGAAGAAGGATGTCAGGAGGAGTCCACGCTTTTGACATAGGGAGGGTAGAAGAAAGCCTGAATCTAGGGAGACTCTTGCAATTTGCCATGCCTGGTGATAAAGTCGTCAAGGTCCCTGAGAATTTGAAAGTTAAAGGTGCCATTGTCAGGCCATCAGCTGTCATTATGGCATTTACGTTGGGGACAGGCCACATTGCCATAAAAAATTAAACGCTTTACTTTAGGGTCCCCTAAAGCCAAGTCTGGCAAGGCTGTAGAGGACACAGCCCAGAGGGAAGGATATAAGAATGTGGGATTGTTTGACACCCATTTGGGCTGGTAAGAGGATGCCAGGAGTATCTGTTTTTCTAGGCATCCCAGACAAAACACACAGACCCTGAATCCTCTTTATAAAGAGGATGGTCGGCCAGGTACAGTGGCTCATGCCTGTAATCCCAGCAGTTTGGGAGGCTGAGGGCGGTGGATCATGAGATCAAGAGATTGAGACCAGCGTGACCAACACGGTGAAATCCCGTCTCTACTAAAAATAGGAAAATTAGCCAGGCATGGTGGCGGGCGCCTGTAAACCCAGCTACTCAAGAGGCTGAGGCAGGAGAATCGCTTTAACCCGGGAGGCGGAGGTTGTGGTGAGCCGAGATCGTGCCACTGCACTCCAGCCTGGCCACATAGTGAAACTGCATCTTAAAAAGAAAAAAAAAAAATGTAAAAGAGGATGGTCAAGCTGAGAAGAAACTTGGCGTCCCCCAAGATTTCTTCTACCTAAGTCTGCTGCTACCCACTGCTTCTGGGTTGCAAGAAAGCCTCTGTCCCCAACACCCATCCCAGGTTTTGGCACCAAATGTAAGAATTAAAGAAAGAGGAAGGAAACAAGAAGAGTGGCTCAACTGTCAAAGACAGGTTTATTTTGAAGGATAAACCTGAGCGGGGCTTCTGGTAGAGTTAGGTCAGGAGCGTTCTCTCCTGCAGACTCGGGGTGCTTAAGGGTTTAGGAAGGGGGGAGGTTATCACAGGCTGGGAATGTTTCTGTGTGAGGGAAAGCTTATTGCGGGGTTGGCATGTCTCTGGTTGGAAGGGAGGTTATCCTGGGGTTGGTGTGTTTCTGGTCGGGAGTGGCGTCTATCCCAGAGCTGGAATGTTTCCGGTCATGCTGACATTAGCCCTTAGGCTGATGTTTTGTGTCTGGATTTAGGTGGTTTTTAATCAAGGGAACTTAAAATGGCAGTCTGTGTCCAAGATGGTGCTGTGTGTCCAAGATGGCGGTGTGTGTATCCAAGATGGCGCCATGTGTCCAAGATGGTGCTGTGTGTCCAAGGTGGCGGTGTGTGTATCCAAGATGGCGCTGTGTGTCCAAGATGGCGCTGTGTCCAACATGGTGGTGTGTGCCCAAGATGGCAGGCGGTGTGTGTTCCAGACGGTGGTGTGTGTATCCAAGATGGCGCTGTGTGTCCAGGATGGTGGTGTGTGTCCAAGATGGCAGCATGTGTCCATGATGGTGGTGTGTGTCCAATATGGCTACGTGTGTCCAAGATGGCGCTGTGTGTCCAAGATGGTGGTGTGTGTCCATGATGGTGGTGTGTGTCCAATATGGCTACGTGTGTCCAAGATGGCGCTGTGTGTCCAAGATGGTGGTGTGTCCAACATGGCTGTGTGTGTCCAAGATGGTGGTGTGTCCAAGATGGTGCTGTGTGTCCAACATGGCTGCGTGTGTCCAAGATGGTGGTGTGTCCAAGATGGCGCTGTGTGTCCAACATGGCTGCGTGTGTCCAACATGGCCATGCTCCTGCTCGGTCAGAGGCGAGACGCGGAGTTCCCCTGGGTCCTGGCAGGGCGTGGCAGCCAGGGCCACCCCCACTGTGGGCAGTGTCCACCATCATTCCTGACCCCACAGCCTCTGTGGGGGTCCCTGCTTCCAGGCCAGGTCTCCCTGCAGGCGATGTTGTCTGTTCCTACGTACTGGGGATTGACTTAGAACCGGCTTTCAAGCCCCTCCCACAGCTGCCATCGCTGGCATTTTTCTGGAATTTTCTATGGACGGATGGTCTTACTTGTCTGTCCCAAACTTCATGGCTCCAGGAACCCTCTGACAAGCCTGGCTTGTGGGTTCAGGGCCTGAGTCAGCATTCCCTGCCGGCCTCTCTGTTCCTGGCTTTTTCCTTTGCCAGCCTTTTCCCTTGAGAGCCAGAAAGACCCCTTATCAGTCCCTACAGGCCCCTGGCCAGACCCTAAAGTCCCCCCAGCCACACTTAGGGAAGGCTAAGCAGATGGATGGGGTCACCCAGGAGAGGACCGGGGGAATGTAGCCAACGCCACGCATCCTGCTAGTGTTGCACGTTCTGTTTGGTCTTCTCGGGGCCTTTGTTAACCCTCCTGACCCCTTTCTTATGTTGCAGGGTCTCCGGTTTGAGGTGGTCCCCTCCAGGTTCAAAGAGAAGCTGGACAAAGCCTCCTTCGCCACGCCATACGGGTACGCCATGGAGACCGCGAAGCAGAAGGCTCTGGAAGTGGCCAGCCGCATGCACCAGGCAAGGGGGCCCTGCCCTTCCGCCCTCGTGAGACTTCCTCTGCTAGGCCGGGCGCAGTGGCTCCGGCCGGTAATCCCAGCACTGTGGGACTGCCAGGCAGGTGCATCACAAGGTCAAAGACTTCAAGACCAGCCTGGCAAGATGGCGAAGCCCCATCTCTACTACAGATACAAAAATTAGCCAGGCGTGGTGGTGCGCACCTGTAGTCCCAGCACTTTGGGAGGCTGAGGGGGTGGACCACAAGGTCAGGAGCTCGAGAGCAGCCTAGCCAAGATGGTGAAACCCTGTCTCTGCTAAAAATACACAAATTAGCCGGGTGTGGTAGCGGGTGCACCTGTAGTCCGAGCTACTCGGGAGGCTGAGGCAGGAGAATGGCTTGAACCCGGCAGGTGGATATTGCAGAGCAGAGATGATGCCTCTGCACTCCAGCCTGGATGACACAGCGAGACTCTGTCTCAAAAAAAAAAGTTCCTTTGCTATAACAAGGGGATTTGCAGGCGTTAAACATACATGATACAAGTAAATGTCATTTACAAGATGCAGTTGGTGCCACAGCCTAGCTGTCACTATGTTACAATGTCACATGCTGTTACGAGTAACCTAATAGTATCATTTATGATACAGAATTAATGGAACTTACCTACTGCTGTGTTACACTGTTCTCTTGCAGTGGACATAATAGTATCTTTTTTTTTTTTTTTTTTTGAGGCGGACTCTCACTTTGTTGCCCAGGCTGGAGGGCAATGGTGGGGTCTCAGCTCACCGCAACCTCCGCCTCCCGGGTTCAAGCGATTCTCTTGCCTCAGCCTCCCGAGCAGCTCGGATTATAGGTGCGTGTCACCACACCGGGCTAATTTTTGTGTTTTTAGCAGAGACGGGGTTTCACCATGTTCGCCAGGCTGGTCTCGAACTCCTGACCTCGTGATCCGCCCGCCTCGGCCTCCCAAAGTGCTGGGATGATTACAGGCGTGAGCCCCCGTGCCCAGCAGTGTTATTTATGATATAGAATTAATGCAGCTTATGTATGACGATGTGTTATGATATTCTCTTACAACTGACAGCATCATTTATGGTGTAGAATTACTGGACCTTATCTATGACTGCGTGTTATAATATTCATGTGCTACCAAGTGCCATGGCTCACACCTGTCATCCCAGCACTTTGGGAGAGTGAGGTCGGCAGATCACCTGAGGTCGGGAGTTCAAGACCAGCCTGGCCAACATGGTGAAACCCCATCCGTACTAAAAATACAAACATTAGCTGGGCATGGTGGTGGGTGCCTGTAAACCTGGGTACTGAGGAGGCCGAGGCAGGAGAATTGCATGAACCTAGGAGACAGAAGCTGCCGTGAGCCGTAATCATGCCCCTGCACTCCAGCCTGGGTGACAGAGCGAGACGCCACCTCCAAAAACTAAAAAGAAGAATATTCTCTTACAATTAATATAATAGTATCATTTATGATATACAATTAATGTAGCTTATTATGCTATATGTTATAATATTTTCTTACAATTAATATAATAGTATCATTTATGATATACAATTAATGGAGCTTATCTATGACTATGTGTTATAATATTCTCTTGCAATTAATATAATAGTGTCATTCACGGTATATAATTAATGTACCAAATTTATTACTAAGTGTTGTAATATTCTATCACAATTAATATAATAGTATTCCTCTCCCACTGTGTAATATATGATTGCAATTAATGTAACATTATCATTTATAACATAGAATTATTGGCCAAACGCAGTGGCTCACGCCTGTAATCCCAGCACTTTGGGAGGCCAAGGCGGGTGGATCACGAGGTTAGGAGTTCGAGACCAGCCTGGCCAAGATGGTGAAACCCCATCTCTACTACAAATAGAAAAATTAGCCGGGCTGAGGTGGTGGGCACCTGTAATCCCACATACTTAGGAGGCTGAAGCAGGAGAATGGCTCAAACCTGGGAGATGGGGGTTGCAGTGAGCTAAGATCGTGCCACTGCACTCCAGCCTGGGCGACACAGTAAGACTCTGTCTCAAAATAAATATATTTTGCAGGTGTTAAATATATTTATATATATATATATATATATATATATATATATAAAATCTAAATAATATATATAAATACATGTAAATAAATATATATGTAAAATAAATATATAAATATATATTTTTTGAGACAATACATAGAATATATATACATGTAATTATGGTAGTTTATCTGTTACTATATGCTACAATGCAATATACAATTATAATTAATGTACTACTATCGTTTAGGACTTCAGATTCATGGAGCTCATCTGTCACTATGTTAGGAATAGAATACTGCAGTTAATACAGTAGTGTCAGAATAGAGAATTAACATGTGCATTACTCTGTGTCCTGGCACACTGCAATGAACATAGTATCATTTCGGGTAGGGCGTTAATGTCCATTACTGTGTGATACTATGTCACATACTATGACAATTAATATAATAGTGTCATAGTATAGAGGTATGTCGTTTATCTGTTACTATATGCTGTTACATAATAAAGTGTTATTTCAGTAGAGATGAGGCTTCTCCATGCTGGGCAGGGTGGCCTCCAACTCATGACCTCAGGCGATCGACCCACCTCGGCCTCCCAAAGTGTTGGCATTACAGGCAGTAAGCACTGCGCCCGGCCGTGATACACTACGATAATTAATACACGGCTGTCGTTTAGGATATAGAATTAAGGTAGCTTATCGATCACTATATGTTATGTACTACACAACTGCGATTATTATAGTATCAGTTACAGGATGGGCACGGTGGGTCATGCCTGTAATCCCAGCACTTTGGGAGGCTGAGGCGGGTAGATCACAAGGTCAGGAGTTCAAGACCAGCCTGGCTAACATGGTGAAACCCCACCTCTACTAAAGATAACAGGAAGTTAGCCAGGTGTGGGGGCCCGTGCCTGTAATTCCAGCTAGCTGGGAGACTGAGGCAGGGGAATACCTTGAACCCTGAGGCAGAGATTGTAGTGAGCCGAAACTGAGCCATTGCACTCCAGCCTAGATTCCGTCTAAAAAATAAAAATAAAAAATAATAATATCAGTTACAACATATCATATTAACATAGCTATTACAGTGTGTTCTAACACACTGTTACAATGAAGCTATTAGTATCATTTAACATATAGAATTAACGTAGCTTATGGATTACTATATGTTATGTAACAGACAACTGCAATTAATATATTATCGTCCACAATATATAAAATTACCATAGCTGTCATTATGTGTGGTAACGCACTGTTACAATGAACCTCACGGTGTCACTGAGGGCAGAGAGTTAATGCAGGTTAGCCATGGCTGTGGGTTACCATAGAATACACCATTTTGCAGTAAATATAACAAATACAGGCCAGGCACGGTGGCTCACGCCCGTAATCCCAGCAGTTGGGAGGCCGAGGCGGGCAGATCACAAGGTCAGGAGTTTGAGACCAGCCTGACCAACATGGTGAAATGACGTCTCTACTAAAAATACAAAAATTAGCCAGGTGTGGTGGCGCATGCCTGTAGTACCAGCTACTTGGGAGGCTGAGGCAGGAGAATCGCTTGAACCCAGGAGGCGGAGGCTGCAGTGAGCTGAGATCGCACCACTGCACTCCAGCCTGGACTCCGTCTCAAAGAAAAAAAATTATAAAACAACAATAATAATATCAGTTACAATATGTAATGTTAACATAATTAATATAATTAACATCATAACACACTGTTCCAATGAACCTAAGAGTATCATTTAGCATATAGAATTAATGTAGCTTATCGATTACTGTGTGTTATGTAATATACGACTCCATTTAATATACTATGAGTTATAATATATAAAATTACCATAGCACGCTGGGTACAGTGGCTCACGCCTGTAATCCCAGCACTTTGGGAGGCTGAGGTGGGTGGATCACGAGGTCCAGAGTTCAAGACCAGCCTGGCCAACATGGTCAAACTCGGTCTCTACTAAAAATACAAAAATTAGCCGGGCGTGGTGGCACATGCCTGTAATCCCAGCTACTCAGGAAGCTGAGGCAGGAGGGTCACTTGAACCCGGGGGACAGAGGTTGCAGTGAGCCGAGATCATGCCACTGCACTCCAGCCTGGGCAACAGAGTGAGACTCCATCTAAAAAAGAAAAAAGAAAAGAAAGAAATGCACTGAAGGTAACGCTGTGGTGAGGACTGCTGTGAATACAGGAATATCGATTGTGGGTTTTGGCAGTGCAGAGCTTAGGGAAACCAGTGCTCAGGGCAGCTAAGGTCACGGTGACATGCAGATGTCCTGTAAGCACACACTGTTCCCAGGCTGAATTGTCAATTGTTTTATTGCCCTAAGTACCTTTTTTCTTTTTCTTTCTTTTTTTTTTTTCCAGTCTCGCTCTGTCGCCCAGGCTGGAGTGCAGTGGCACCGTCTCGGCTCACTGCAAACTCCACCTCCTGGGTTCAAGAGGTTCTCATGTCCCAGCCTCCCAAGTAGCTGAGATTACAGGTGCCTGACTAATTTTTTGTAGTTTTAGTAGAGACAGGGTTTCATCATGTTGGCCAGGTTGGTCTGGAACGCCTGACCTCCGGTGATCCGCCTCCCTCGGCCTCCAAAGTGCTGGCATTGCAGGGGTAGCCACTGCACCTGGCCCTAGGTACCTTTTTCTGAAATTACATTGAACCGGTCAAAAAGTTTTTGGCCTTGGCCGGGCGCGGTGGCTCAGGTCTGTCATCCCAGCACTTTGGGAGGCCGAGGCAGGTGGATCACGTCAGGTCAGTCCCAGACCAGCCTGACCAATATGATGAAACCAGATCTCTACTAAATATACAAAAGTTAGCCAGGCGAGGTGGTGGGCACCTATAGTTCCAGCTACTTGGGAGCTTGAGGCAGGAGAATGGCTTGAATCTGGGAGGCGGAGGTCGCAGTGAGCCGAGATCGCGCCACCGCACTACAGCGTCGGGTACAAGACTGAGACTTTGTCTCAAAACAAAAACAAAAACTACAACAAAGAAAACCTTTTGGCCTGAATTCAGGGTAACTCAGGGAGGTGTGGGGCCCCCAAATCAACCCCAAGTGGAACCTTACCTGCCCCCCTGAAAGAAGAAAAGCTTATAGAACAGGTCTTGTGTTTCCCGTGGCACCTGTGGGATCCTCCGCGACTCTCTCAGCCCTGATTGCACAGCCCCTGTGGGCTCCAGCCTCACCCACGTTCCAGCCCCTGCCAGGGGACCCCCGGGGGACCCACTCATGTCCCTGCTGTCAGCCTTGAGGCCTCCCAGCCTCGGCTTCCGAAGTCAGCCTGGCTTTGCCCCTGTGGTGCTGTTTCACAGCCATACTTTCGGGTAAACCTCTCTGCGAGACCCGTGGTGAGTCACTACTAAATCGGACTCTGCCAGGTGGCTCACTTCTGTAATCATCCCAGCACTTTGGGAGGCCGAGGCGGGCGGATCACGAGGTCAAGAGATCGAGACCAGGCTGGCCAACATTGTCAAATTCCGTCTCTACTAAAAATACAAAAATTACCCGGGTGTGGTGGCGCACACCTGTGATCCCAGGTACTCGGAAGGCTGAGGCAGGGAAGTCGCTTGAACCCAGGAGGCGGAGGCTGCAGTGAGCCGAGGTCACGCCACTGCACTCTAGTGTAGCAACAGAGCAAGACTCTGTCTCAAACAAGCAAACAAAAATTAGCTGGGTGTGGTGGCGGGTGCCTCTAGTCCCAGCTACTCAGGAGGCTGAGGCAGGAGCATCACCTGAACCCAGGAGACGGAGGCTGCAGTGAGCCGAGATCGTGCCACTGCACTCCAGCCTGGGAGACAGAGTGAGACTCCGTCCCAAATAGATAGATAGATAGAAGGCTCACTTTCTTGCAGAAAGACCTGGGGGATAAATAAATAAATAGATAAATAAACTGAAGTCTGGCTTTCTTGCAGAAAGACCTGGGGGATAAATAAATAAATCGAAGTCTGGCTTTCTTGCAGAAAGACCTGGGGGATAAATAAATAAATACATAAATAAACCGAAGTCTGGCTTTCTTGCAGGAAGACCTGGGGGATAAATAAATAAATAGATAAATAAACTGAAGTCTGGCTTTCTTGCAGAAAGACCTGGGGGATAAATAAATAAATCGAAGTCTGGCTTTCTTGCAGAAAGACCTGGGGGATCAATAAATAAATACATAAATAAGTCGAAGTCTGGCTTTCTTGCAGGAAGACCTGCGGATAAATAAATAAATAGACAAATAAACTGAAGTCTGGCTTTCTTGCAGGAAGACCTGGGGGGATAAATAAATAAATAGATAAATAACTTGAAGTCTGGCTTTCTTGCAGGAAGACCTGGGGGATAAATAAATAAATAGATAAATAACTTGAAGTCTGGCTTTCTTGCAGAAAGACCTGCCGAGCCCCGGATGTGGTCATTGGAGCGGACACAATCGTGGTGAGTGCATTCAGGGTCTCTCTTTCTAACGTTCCATTTGCTTTTCACGTGCCTGGGGCTTTGGCCTGTTCCGGGTCCCCGTGAAGACAGCAGGTCCTTTCAGGGACACCAGCAATCCCTCCTGGTGATGAGCCGCTCCCAGGATAAACATGGGAGGCGGAGGGAAGGGGTGGACTCAGTTCCAGAAACTACCATCAAGAAGTAGTTACCAGCAAATGAGAGGCCTGAAGGCACAGGAAGGGGCCAGGGACGGCAGCTCACGCCTGTAACCGCAGCACTTTGGGAGGCTGAGGCGGGCGGATCCCTGAGGTCAGGAGTTTGAGACCAGCCTGGCCAACATGGTGAAATCCTGGGTCTACTAAAAATACACAGATTAACCGGGCGTGGTGGCGCGTGCCTGCAATCCCAGCTACTTGGGAGGCTGAGGCAGGAGAATCGCTTGAACTTTGGGAGGACGAGGTGGGCAGATCACCTGAGGTCCGGAGTTCGAGACCAGCCTGACCAACATGGTAAAACCTCGTCTCTACTAAAAATACAAAAAATAGCCTGGCGTGGTGGTGGGCGCCTGTAGTCCCAGCTACTCAGGAGGCTGAGGCAGGAGAATCACTTGAACCTGGGAGGTGGAGGTCGCAGTGACCCGAGATGTCACTGTTGCACTCCAGCCTGGGTGATGAGACAAACCCCATGTCAAAAAAAAAAAAAAGCCACAGGAAGGTCCACAGTTCCGGAGGGTGAAAGGCACAAATGAGGTTGTCTGTGGGTGGGTTCCTTCCAGAGGTTCTGATGGAGAAGCTGGTCTTGGTCTCTCTCCACATACTGGTGGCTGCTGGCAGGCCTGGGTGTCCCTTGGTTCACGGCCACATGCTTCCTATCTGTGCCTCCTTCTCTGCCTGGCCTTCTCCCCTCTGGGTGTCTGTGTCCAAATTTCCCTCTGCTTCTTTTTTTTTTTGAGACAGAGTCTCAGTCAGTTGACCAGGCTGGAGTGCAGTGGCACGATCTCAGCTCACTGCACCTTCCAGGTCCTAGTGATTCTCCTGCCTCCCAAGTACCTGGGATTACAGGTGCGCGGCACCACGATGGGCTAATTTTTGTATTTTTAGTAGAGACGGGGTTTTGCCGTGTTAGTCAGGATGGTCTGGTCTCCTGACCTCCGCGATCCTCCTGCCTCGGCCTCCCAAAGTGCTGGGATTCTGCACCCGGCCAAAGTTATGCATTGTTTACTTGTGAAATTTGCCACCTCACGTTTTCACACTGAAAGTGTGTAAAGCAAAACCTTGCGTAAGGCAGTACTACCGTAAGGTAAAACAAGGTCACTAGGCTGGAACCTGACCCGACAGGACTGGGGTCCTTGGACACACACACACAGAGGGACGGCCCTGTGAGGACACAGGGAGAAGACGGCATCTGCAAACCCAGGAGAGACACCTCAGGAGGAGCCAGGCCTGCACACAGCTGGATCTCAGACCTCCAGCCACCAGGACTGCGGGAGAATCAACGCCTGTAGTTTCAGCCACCCCGGGTTGTAGGACTGTGTGATGGTGCAGTGAGCAGGCTACTCCATCTTCTCTTAAGTATGTACCCAAAAGGATTCAAAACAGGTGTTCAGGCTGGGCACGGCGGCTCACGCGTCTCATCCCAGCACTTTGGGAGGCCAAGGTGGGCAGATCACAGGGTCAGAAGTTTGAGACCAGCCTGACCAAAATAGTGAAACCCCGTGTCTACTAAAAATACCAAAAAAAAAAAAAAAAAAAAAAAAAAACTGGGTGTGATAATAATCCCACCTGCCATCCCAGTTACTTAGGAGGCTGAGGCAGAAGAATCCCTTGAACACGGGAAGCGGAGGTTGCAGTGAGCTGAGGGAGCGACAAAACAAGACTGTCTCCAAAAACAAACAGGTGTTCACCCAAAAACTTATACACGAATGTTCACGGCAGCACCATTCACAACAGCTAGAAGGTAGAAACAGCCCAAATAACCGTGAGTGGGTAAAAAAGTAATTACATCATGGACCATCCACACACGGTGGAATACTATGCAGCTATGAAAAGGAACAAGGCTGGCTGGGCGCGGTGGCTCACGCCTGTCATCCCATCCCAGCACTTTGGGAGGCCGAGGCGGGCAGCTCACCTGAGGCCAGGTGTTCGGGACCAGCCTGGCCAACATGGTGAAACCCCGTCTCTACTACAAATACAAAAATCAGTCAGGTGTGGTGGTGCGTGCCTGTAATCCCAGCTATGAGGGAGGCTGAGGCAGGAGAATCACTTGAACCCGGGAGGCAGAGGTTGCAATGAGCCAAGATCACGCCACTGCACTCCAGCCTGGGCAACAGAGCAAAACTCCAACTAAAAAAAAAAGAATCTTTTAAAGTACAAAAAATACAAAAAATTTAGCTGGGCGTGGTGCCACGCACCTGTAATCCCAGCTCCTTTGGAGGCTGAGGCATGAGAATAGCTTGAACATGGAAGGGTGAGGTTGCAGTGAGCTGAGATCCAGGCTGGGTGACAGCGAGAGTCCATCTCAAAAAAAAGGAAAAAGGGAGGGGAGGGAAGGGGCTCTGAAAAGGCTGCCACATAGATGAACTTGGAGGACATCAAAGAGGACCGTACATTACAGGATTCCATTTCTTTCTTTCTTTCTTTCTTTTTTTTTGAGATGGAGTCTCGCTCTGTTTCCCAGGCCGAAGTTCAGTGGCGCGATCTCGGCTCACTGCAACCTCCACCTCCCGGGTTCAAGCGATTCTCCTGCCTCAGCCTCCCAAGTAGCTGGGATTACAGGTGCGCGCCACCACGCCCAGCTAATTTTTTTAGTTTTTAGTAGAGACTGGGTTTCACCATGTTGGCCAGGCTGGTCTCGAAGTCCTGACCTCGTGATCCACCCGCCTCAGCCTCCCTAAGTGCTGGGATTACAGGTGTGAGCCACCACGGCCAGCTGTAGGATTCCATCTTTCTGCAATGTCCACAACCGGGAAATGCACAGTGAAAAGAGGATTGGTGCTTACCACGGGCTAGAGTTGAGGGGGACAGCTTCATGGGCACAGGGTCCCCTTTCAGAGTGATGAGAATATTCTGGAACCAGGCAGGTTGTGGTAAGTGCAGTTAGTTGTTTAAAATGGTGACTCTCAGGCTGTGTCAGTTTCATCTCCGTAAAACAACTGACTCCTGTGAATGCTTCAGTGGGGTTAGCACAGACCTGACTCACGCGGCGGGGAACCAACTCCCTCCCTCCCGTTCCTCTCCCAGACCATGGGGCGGCTGATTCTGGAGAAGCCGGTGGACAAGCAGGATGCCTACAGGATGCTGTCACAGTAAGCACCGTGCTGGCCTCGGGGCAGTCTCAGGTTCCGGGCTGCAGAGTGGCCGTCTGTGCTATGTGACCTGTGCTGTGTGATCTGTGCCGTGTGATCTGTGCCGTGTGAGCTATGCTGTGTGATCTGTGCTGTGCTGTGTTGTGCCGTGTGATCTGTGCCGTGTGAGCTGTACTGTGTCATCTGTGCCACGTGTCTGTGCCGTGTGAGCTGTGCCGCGTGATCTGTGCCGTGTGAGCTGTGCCGTGTGAGCTGTGCCGTCTGAGCTGTGCTGTACTGTGCCGTGTGATCTGTGCCATTTGAGCTGTGCCGTGTGTGCTGTGCCGTGTGTGCTGTGCCGTGTGAGCTGTGCTGTACTGTGCCGTGTGATCTGTGCCATTTGAAGCTGTGCCGTGTGTTCTGTGCCGTGTGTGCTGTGCCGTCTGAGCTGTGCCGTGTGACCTGTGCCGTCGTGAGCTGTGCCACTTGTGTCTGAGCTGTGCCGTGTGAGCTGTGCCGTGTGAGCTGTGCCGTGTGAGCTGTGCCGCGTGAGCTGTGCCGTCTGAGCTGTGCCGTGTGAGCTGTGCTGTACTGTGCCGTGTGAGCTGTGCCGTGTGATCTGTGCCATTTGAGCTGTGCCGTGTGAGCTGTGCCGTGTGATCTGTGCCATTTGAGCTGTGCCGTGTGAGCTGTGCCGTCTGAGCTGTGCCGTCTGAGCTGTGCTGATCTGTGCCATGTGTGATCTGTGCCGTGTGATCTGTGCCCTGTGTGCTGTGCTGTGTGATCTGTGCCGTCTGAGCTGTGCTGTCTGAGCTGAGCTGTGTGATCTCTGCTCTCTGAGATATGCAGTGAGGCAGTCCCCATCCCTCCATGCTCTTCGTTGTCTGGGATTCTCAGCCCTGATCCCAGAGTGTGTGGTGCCCACTGCAGGCTCTTGGGGTCAAGAAGTGGGCAGTGCCCTGTTCTTCCCACAGGGCGTCCTGGACCTAAGCCCATAGGCTGTCCTCCACTCCCATCCCAGAACATGAAAAACACCCTGGGACAGCAGGCCCAGCTGAGAGCTGCCCAGCCTGGGGCTTCCGGTCAGGGCCGCTGCCCGTGGGATTTGTGACCCCTTCCCCAGCCTGTCTGTAAAGGTTTGCTGTTGAGAGATACTGAGTGTGGGATAAAATAGATTGTTTTGCTACTTTAAAATGCGCCAAGCTGTTTTCTACTTGCGGGTGGGGGCGGCCAGGTTTTCCTTGCCATCATTCCTCTTAGCAATCAATGTATCTTATCATACTGCCAGCGTTTCTCGGCAGTCTTCCTGGTGACGCCACGGTGGGCCGATCGGGGAAAGGGGCTGGGGCTGGGGCTGGGGCTGGGATGGAGGCCACCTCACTGCCTCTCTGGTTTTGGGAAACCCGTTCTGTGACTGCCACGTTTCACAGCGAGGGCACCGGTTCTGTGTCACAGGTTGAGTGGCAGACAACACAGCGTGTTCACGGGTGTCGCGATCGTCCAGTGCTCCAGCCAAGGTAACCGCGGCCCGGGGAGCGGGGTGTCCACACAAGCCGAGGGAAGAACCCGGGACAGTGGAGGGACCCTTGGCTTGAGGGAGGAGGGCGGCTGCCCACCGCCACCCCCAGAGGGACCCGGGCTTATGGCGTGCCTGCGAAAGTTGTTTGCTGATTTGGAAGAGTGCAGGAGAAAGGAAAATGTGATTTGTCTTATAAACACGAGAAGAGGCTGGGCGCGGTGGCTCACGCCTGTCATCCCAGCACTTAGGGAGGCTGAGGTGGGCAGATCATGAGGTCAAGAGTTGGAGAACATCCTGGGCAACATGGTGAAACCCCGTCTCCACTAAAAATACAAAAAGTAGCCGGGCGTGGTGGTGGGCGCCTGTAATCCCAGCTGCTTGGCAGGCTGAGGCAGGAGAATCCCTTGAACCCGGGAGGTGGAGGTTGCTGTGAGCCGAAATCACCCCACTGCACTCCAGCCTGGGAGACAGAGCACGACTCCGACTCAAAAACAGAAAGAAAACACGTAGAAGTGGAAGGAATGTGTCTACACAATCGCGTTTCTCCGCCAGGAGAGGGCTTTGCAGGATGATTTCCAAATATGTGGTGTAAAATACTGTCATTGCTACAGGGCCTGGTGTGTCCTGTGATGTCATGGCAGAGTCCTGTGGGCATGCGGTGTCTGGTGACCACAGCGACCGTTCTCTCCGTCTCGTGATCTGAGCTTTAGCCTTAATGCTGCTCAGCTGTTTCTGAGCTCAAAAGGGAGGGGTACAAACACCCCTGCCCAGCCCGCTCCCCATCATGGGACTCATGGCATAACTCCTTTCGGTGTTTGTTTCTTTGCTTTTGCGGGGGCGGACAGAGTGTCGGTCTGTCGCCCAGGCTGGAATGCAGTGGGGCAATCTCGGTTCACTGCAACGTCTGCCTCCCGGGTTCAAGCGATTCTCCTGCCTCAGCCTCCAGAGTAGCTGACATTACAGTCACCTGCCACCACACCTGGCTAATTTTGTATTTTTACTAGAGAGGGGGTTTCTCCACATTGGCCAGCCTGGTCTCGAACTCACGACCTCAGGTGATCCGCACTCCTCGGCCTCCCGAAGTGCTGGGATGATAGGCATGAGCCTCCGCGCCCGGTACCTCAACTCCTTATTTAGGTTCCTTTCACATTCCCTTGTCCCAGAGGGGGCCTGAACTTTTATTTTTGGTTTCCACAGTGTGTGGCGTCCCAGCAGCAGACACAAAGGCACCTACGTAAAATTCATCAAATTACACTAAGTGAAATAGGCCAGGCACAGAAAGAGACTCTCTCACCGACAGGTCTCAGTGAGTTAATTAATTAATTGATTTTGCGGGGGATGGAGTTTCACGCTGTGGCCCAGGCTGGAGTGCAGTGGTGCGGTCTTGGCTCACCGCAGCCTCTGACTCCTGGGTTCAAGAGATTCTCCCGCCTCACCGTCCTGAGTAGCTGGGATTTTAATAGCTTAAAACCAAAGTTTCAGGTCAGGCGCAGTGACTCATGCCTGTAATCTCAGCACTTTTGGAGGCTGAGGCTGGTTGATCACCTCAGGTCAGGAGTTCGAGATCAGCCTGACCAATATGATGAAAAGTCCTTTCTACTAAAAATACAAAAATTAGCCAGGCATAGTGGCACATGCCTGTAATCCCAGATGCTGGGGAGGCTGAGGCAGGAGATTCGCTTGAACCCGGGAGGCGGAGTTTGCAGTGAGCCGAGATTGTGCCACTGCACCCCAGCCTGGGCGACAAGAGTGAAACTCTGTCTCAAAAAAAAAAAAGTTTCCTCTAGGGAGGGTCTGCTGCCCGTCTGCGCCACCCTCTCCCCTTTAAAAAAAAAAATAATAATAATAATAAAGAAGTTTTCTTGAAAACAAGACAAAGGGTCAGTAACGTTCTAAGTAAAAAGTTAAAAATGTTACTTCAGACTTTTATTCATTTACTCCATGCAGTTAATTTTTGTTTTCTTTGCTATTTATGAACATTTTAGTTTTCCAGGGGTCTGAACGTTTTTCATTTTTATTTCTGATGTCACAATCTTTAAAGTTATCAGAAACCTGCGCAGGTGCGGTGACTCACGCCTGTAAACCTAGTACTTTGATAGGCCAAGGTGGTGGATCACTTGACGTCAGGAGTTCGAGACCAGCCTGGCCAACATGGCGAAACCCCGTCTCTACTAAAAATACAAAAATTAGCCGGCTGTGGTGGCAGGGACCTGTAATGCCAGCTACTCAGGAGGCTGAGGCAGGAAAGTCCCTTGAACCTGGGAGGCGGAGGTTGCCGTCAGCCGAGATCTCACCACTGCAGTCCAGCCTGGGTGACAGAGCGAGACTCTGTCTCAAAAAACAACAAAAAATCAAAGTCGTCACAAACCTGTATGTAAATGTACTCGTCGCCTGTCCCGCACCCCCAAGACAGAGTCTTGCTGTGTCGCCCAGGCTGAAGTGCAGTGGCGTGATCTGAGGTCACTCTAACCTCTGCCTCCCGGGTTCAAGCAGTTCTCCTGCCTCAACCTCGTGAATATCTGGGATTACAGGCACCCACTACCACGCCGGGCTAACTTTTGTATTTTTAGTAGAGACAGGGTTTCACCGTGTTGGCCAGGCTGGTCTCGAACTCGTGACCTCAAGTGATCCACCCGCGTCAGCCTCCCAAAGTGCTGGGACGACAGGCGTGAGCCGCCGCGCCCGGCCTCTTATTAGAGGTCTGTAGTTGATTATAAAACCATTTTATAAAGAGGAGAAAAAGAAGACAGTGACTGTGGATGACAGAAAGTCTTAGGGCCGCCGTAGTCAAAGATAAGGACGTTCGTTACCTGTGTCATACAACGTAACAATTATAATTATTACCAGTGATGTGCACTGTGATATTAGAATCACAGGAGTTTTTTTAAGGATTTTGGAACACGTACCAATTACATAGTGATAGAATGCAGCCCAAAGATATACATACACCATTTTATATTTAGATTAAAAATACATAATACTTATTTTATATAATACATTTTATATAATAAAATATATTTATATTAAATATATAAAATACACCATTCCATATTTGACCATGTTTCCTGTGTAATTTTTTTTTTTTTTTGAGACAGAGTCTTGTGTCTGCAGGCTCCAGGCTGAGGTGCAGTAGTACAATCTCAGCTCACTGCAACCTCCACCTCCCAGGTTCAAGCGATTCTCCTGCCTCAGCTTCCCAAGTAGCTGGGACTGCAGGCACCCGCCACCACGCCCAGCTGATTTTTGTATTTTAGTAGAGACGGGGTTTCACCATGTCGGCCCAGATGGTCTCGATCTATTGACCTCATGATCCGCCCGCCTCGGCCTCCCTAAGTGCTGGGATTACAGGCGTGAGCCACCGCGCCCAGCCTCCCGTGTAATTTTTGTGTTAAATGAGCCACATAGGTTATTTTTGAACTTTACAGAACCTGTTAATAGTATTTTAAAGCATTAATCAGACCAGAAAAAAAAATTATCATTTGATTTTGGAAAGTTTGTTAAGTATTAGAAGTTTAAAAAAAAAAAAACAGGGAAAGCTTTGTGGAAACTAATATTCCATCCAGTACAATTGTGTCTAGTTCTCTCTGGAGCATCTAGGGGAGGGTCCCTCCTGCCTCTCGCAGCTCCTGGGAGCTCCAGCATCCCTGGGCTTGCGGGAGCATCACTGGAGCCTCTGCCTCCGCTCTCCACATGGTCTCCTCCTCTGCGTCTCTGTCTCCTCTTCCGTCTCTTAGGACGCCTGTCACTGCATTTAACACCAACCCTGCTGTAGGACGATCTTGTCTCAAGAGGCTTAACTTACTACATCTGCAAATACTCTTGTTTCCAAGAAGGGTTTCACTCACCAGTTCTAAGTGTCAGAGTGTCAGGACATAAACATATTTTTTTAGGGATCACTGTTCAATCTACTACAGTTATATCCAGTTCCTCCTGGAGGCTCTAGGGGAGGATGCTTCCTGCCTTTTCCAGCTCCTGGGGCTCCAGCATCCCTGGGCTTGTGGCCCCATCTCTGCAGCCTCCGCCTCCTCCATGTCCACATGGCCTCCTCCTCTGCGTCTGTGTCTCCTCTTTTGCCTCTCTTAGGGACACTTGTCATTGGCTTTAGGACCGACCCTGAACCCAAGATAATTTCATTCTGAGATCCTTTCCCTAATTGCATTCGCAAAGTTCCTATTTCAAAATAAGATCCCATTCCCAGGTTCCAGGTGGACGTGGATTTTGGGGGAGCCCCCTTGAACCCAGGCCAGGTGATTGGGAACTCTCCCCGCAGGTCCCCCGAGCTCCCCTCATGCTATGCTTGTGGCTTTTCTGCCCCACTGCTGAAGTCCTTGTGTTGACCCCAAAACTTTCACGCCAAGGCCTCACAGAAGACCGCTACCCTCCCTGCTACAGTGTGGGTCCCACTCTCAGCCTCTTCCACGCCCAGTGATTTTATTGGCTTCTTTTTGTTCTGTCCTTTCTCCCTTTTTTGTTGGAAGCATGCTCGGTGCCGCAAAGCAAAATCAGCCCTGAGACAGAGGAGCTTTCAGCAACACCATTTTTACTTCCTGGGCTGCAGGAAGGGACCCTCCCTGGCCATCGTGCCAGGAGAGTACAATGAACAAAGGAAAACACACACATTTATCCCTGACGTATGTGGGGTCGTCCTTACTGCTGTGTCTCATCTCCGTGGGCTGGAGCCAGACTTCACCATCTAAACTAAAACCTGACTGGCTGACAACTTAAAACTTCTAAACGGGTGAAAGCCACGGAGAGCTGGGACCTGCCTGTGAGCACGTCCAGCACTGATATCTTGGTTAAAGTGCAAGGACATAGAATGTACTACGTGCCTGTGAGCACACGTGTCTAACAGCGACATAGGATGGGGCTTCACAGAGTCATTAGCACACTTACTCTTTAACAAAAAACGAAACAGTAAAAGGGCACTTTTCTACTTCCCACACTTTTCTTGTCTGAAATGAAACTTTCTACCGTGAACCTGCATATCTGAACTGTGCGCTGCGCTCAGGTAAACAGCACGCACAGCCCTGCAGGTGTCAGGCCCTGCAGGTGACAAGCTGGCATCCACACTCAGCCCAGGGCCCTATGCTTGCAGGCAAAGAGCTGCACACCAGGGTCTCGGAATTCTACGAGGAAACGATGGTGAAGTTCTCGGAGCTGTCGGAGGAGCTGCTCTGGGAATACATCCACAGCGGGGGAGCCCATGTGAGTCTCGGGGGCGCTGGGGGCGGGGACACGCGAAGGCCTGGCCACCCTCACACGTGGGGTCCCAGCCAGCTCTGGGAAACAAGGAGGCCCCGTACCTGCCCCCCACAGGGCTGAGCCTGATGCTGTGTGGCAGAGGGACGTGTGCCACAGTTATCTATAGCATGCATCATACAGTGTGTCTATAATTATACATTACATAGTGTAACATAGAACTATATTTACAGTCATATAATTTATATATTATACATTATACAATATATTAATTGTAGTATGTTAATTACATATATATAATGGATTACTATAAGTATACATGAATTATATAATATACATTATATAAATGTGTATATTATATATTTATAATGTATTATATATTGTAACAGATTATACTGTAATATATATAAATATATTACACATAATACATTATAATATACATGATATATTAGTCATATAATTTTGATTAATGCTTAATGTTAAATGATTAATTTTAATTTATATCAACTAATGCAATATAATATGATTAGATACTGTTATAATAGGTTATATAATACATTATATACCAATACTGTTAAATAGATTATATGATACTATTATAATAGGTTATATAGTTATGTATCTCATAATCATATAGTAAATTAATATATAATTACATATACTTATATAATGTAGAATTATATGTAATATGAATATATAATTTGATGTATATGCAATTATACATATTAATATATTACATGGTAATTAGTACATATGTGTAATATGCAGAGTAATTATTAAATGTAATATATGTGATTATACATATTATGTTACATATGTTATATAAATATATAATGTGTTATAGAAATACATAATTATATAAAGTAAAATCTATTTTTATATTATAAAAGTATATTAAAAGATATTAATATATTTATATAAATATACATATACAAATATATTTGCATAAAACATGTTTATAATATATATAAAATATAGAGAGAAATAATTTTACCTATTAACTTTCGGAGAGAGGGTCTCACTCTCTCACCCAGGCTGGAGTTCAGTGGCACAATCATAGCTCAGCGTCTCAAGCTGAAGTGATCCACCTCAGCCTCCTGAGTGGCTGGGACCACAGGCGCACAGCACCATGCCTGGCTAATTTTTGTTACTTTTTGTAGCGATGGGGTCTCACTATGTTGCCCAGGCTGGTCCTGAAGTCCTGGGCTCAAGCGATCGTCCTACCTCAACCTCCTGAGTAGGTGGGACCACAGGCAAACGCTCCACCACACAGGGCCGACGTTAGTTTTAGTTTTTGTAGCGATGGAGTCCGTGTAATCTATACGTCTATCCACCTAGAGGATGCTATGTGCACTGAAATCAGCTGGGTAGAGAAGACAGATACCACCGGATCTCACTGACATGCAATATAAAACAGATGCATTTGGTCAAAGGTAAGATTTACGTCTGGGCCGCGCAAGGTGGCTCACGCCTGTCATCCCAGCACTTTTGGGAGGCCACAGCGGGCAGATCACCTGAGGTCAGGAGTTCCAGACCAGCCTGGCCAACATGGAGAAACCCCATGTCTGCTAGAAATACAAAGAGTAGCCTGGCGTGCTGGCGGCCACCTGTAATCCCGTCTACTCCGTAGGCAGACGCAGGAGAATCGCTTGAACCCGGGAGGCAGAGGTTGCAGTGAGCAGACATAGCACCACTGCAGTCCAGCCTGGGCAACAGAGCGAGACCGCGTCTCAAAAAATAATAAAAAACAGGCCGGGTGCGGTGGCTCATGCCTGTAATCCCAGCACTTTGGGAGGCCAAGGCAGGTGGATAACTTGAGGCCAGGAGTTTGAGACCAGCCTGACGAACACGGTGAAACCCTGTCTCTACTAAAAACAAAAACAAAATATAGCCGGGTGTGGTGGTGGGTGCCTGTAATCCCAGCTACTCGGGAGGGTGAGGGGAGGGGGAACTGCTTGAATCCGGGAGGCGGAGGTTGCAGTGAGCCGAGATCACAGTAGTGCACTATAGCCTGAGTGATAGAGTGAGACTCCATCTCAAAAAATAATAATAAAAGTGAAAAATAAATAAAAGTGTTTTTTTAAAGAGAGAAAAGAGGCTCAGCCCAGCGCTGAGCTCTCCTTAATATGAAGCCACCCAGAGAAGATGCGTCTGGTTCTTCTGCATCGTCTGGCCTCACTGCCAAAGTGAAGGGCAGCCCTGGCGTGGGTTTGTTTTTGAGGCGGCATCTTGTGCTTGTTTCTGAAGCTGGAGTGCAGTGGCGTGATCTCGGCTCACTGCAGCCTCCGCCTCCCGGGTTCAAGCGATTCTCCTGCCTCAGCCTCCCGAGTATCTGTGATCACAGGTGCCCACCATCACGCCTGGCTAGTTTTTGCATTTTTAGTAGAGACGCGGTTTCTCCATGTTGGCCAGGCTGGTCTTGAACTCCTGACCTCAGGTGATCCTCCCACCTCGGCCTCCCACAGTGCTGGAATGACAGGCGTGAGCCACTGCGCCTGCCGTATTTTTTATTTCTATTATTATTCTTTGAGACTGCGTCTCGCTCTGTCGCCCAGGCTGGCGTGCAGTGGTGCAATCTCGGCTCACTGCAACCTCCACCTCCTGGGATCAAGCGATTGTCCTGCCTCTGCCTCTGGAGTAGCTGGGACGACAGGCGTGAGCCACCATGCCCAGCTAATCTTTGTGTTTTTAGTAGAGACGGGGGTTTCTCCACGTTGGCCAGGCTGCTCTTGAACTCCTGACCTCAGGTGATCCACCTGCCTCGGCCTCCCACAGTGCTGGGATGACCGGCATGAGTCACTGTGCCCAGCCCTGGTGGCGTGGCATATCTAAGCAGGGGAGACGTTCCTCCTGATTGCCACCTCTTCCCTTCCCCTGCCCTCCCCAGGGACAAGGCAGGTGGCTATGGCATCCAGGCTCTCGGCGGGATGCTGGTGGAGTCGGTGCACGGGGACTTCCTCAACGTCGTGGGCTTCCCGCTCAACCACTTCTGCAAGCAGCTGATGCAGCTGTACTGCCCGCCCCGGCCGGAGGACCTGCACCGTGCGGAGCACGACTGCATCCCGGCCGTGGACACCTTCGAAGACCTCAGCGACGTGGACGAGGGCGGCCCGGAGCCTGCTCGGAGGGGACGCGGGCGGCCGCCCAGACAAAGCCGAGGCTGGAGTGGCCAGACAGGCCACAGCGGAGGCTGAGGGGAACGGGACCCCCCGAGACCCTGCCCCCCGCTCCCCACACGCCTCCTGGAACTCATCAATGGCTTCAAAGTATCGAAGGTACCTGTGTCTGCCTCCTCAGGCCTCTGTCCCACATGACCACACACAGGGCTTAAATCCACAGGAGTCTTGTTGGCACAGTCCTGGAGGGTGGCAGTCTGAGATGAAAGTGTCTCGGGCACGCTTTCTCTGGAGGGTCTAGGGAAGGACACTTCCTGCCTCTCCCACCTCCTGGGGGCTCCAGCAGCCCTGGGCTTGTGGCCCCATCACTCAGCCTCTGCCTGCGCCTCCACGTGGCCTTCTCGTCTGGGTCTGCGTCTTCTCTTCTGTCTCTTAGAAGGTCACCTGTCATTGCATTTAGAGTCCACGCTTCTCCACAGTCATCTTTCTTAACTCCATCTGCAAAGACCCCTCTTTTTTTTTTTTTTTTTTTAAGATGGGGTTTCACCATGATGGCCAGGCTGGTCTTGAACTCCTGACCTCAGGTGATCCACCCACCTTAGCCTCCCAAAGTGCTAGGACTACAGGCGTGAGCCACCATGCCCAGCCAAGACCCCTCTTTAAAACAAGGGATCTGTGTTAAAATTCACAGATTCTGGGGGATCAGGATGTGGACCAATCTTTCAGGAGGACCAGTTCGGTGAACTGCACGTGTATCCAGTTCCCTCTGGAGGGTCTAGAGGAGGGTCCTTCCTGCCTCTCCCAGCTCCCGGGGTCTCCAGCATCCCTGGGCTTGTGGCCCCATCACTGCAGCCTCTGCCTCCATCTCCACGTGGCCTCCTCCCGTGTGCCTGCGTCTCCCTGTCTGTCTCTTACAGGGAGGTCTCCCTAATCCACTGAGTCCGACTCATCTCAACTCCCGTAGCTCACAAAGACCCTTTTATTTTCAAATAAGATCCCGGCCAGGCACGGTGGCTCACGACTGTCATCCGAGCCCTTTGGGAGGCCGAGGCAGGTGGATCACAAGGTCAAGGGATGGAGACCATACTGACTAACATGGTGAAATGCCGTCTCTGCTAAAAATACAAAAATTAGCCAGGCATGGTGGCAGACGCCTGTAGTCCCAGCTACTCGGGAGGCTGAGGCAGGAGAATCGCTTGAACCCGGGACGCAGAGGTTGCAGTGAGCCGAGATTGCGCCCCTGCACTCCAGCCTGGTGACAGAGCGAGGTTCCATTAAAAAAAAAAAAAATCCCATTCCCAGGTACTGGGAGTTAGGGCAAGGTTGCATCTTTGGGGGGAGTACCTGGCAAGCAAGGACCATGCTGGGTGTGTGCCAGGCTGGCACAGGGCCCATGGTGCTTTTGAAGGCGGGCAGGACTCACATGTCCCCCACGTGGCACATGCAGGAATTCCCCAACAGGCCTTCCTCCGCGGGGTCAGCCAGGCTGTCATGCCTGTGATGTGTGGGCCTTCACGTGTCTGGAAGTCCTGCTGGCCAGGCGGGAGCTGGACTCTGTCACCTGTGACCTGGCGCCTAGAGGGTACACCAGGCCGGGGTTAGTGCCCTCATCACCTGTGATATCGTGACCCCAGGGCAGCCATCCCGCCGCTGTGGGCAGCCGGTCCCTGACATGTCTGTGGGGCACCGTGGCCAGACAGTGTAACGACCAGGCACAGCCCCTCCACGTGGACGGTCTCCGCCTTCTCTGCCCAGAGGTCGGTGGGCAGTGGCTTCCCACCACGTCCTGCACCCTGCCGGCAGCAGAGCTTTGACTCCCCTCCTCTTCCCCCAAGAGGGCCCGTCTTTCTTCCTTTTTTTGTTTCAGAAAGACTCTCGCTCTGTCGCCCAGGCTGGAGTGCAGTGGCACGATCTCAGCTCACCGCAACCTCCGCCTCCCGGGTTCATGCGATTCTCCTGCCTCAGCCTCCAGAGTAGCTGGGATTACAGGCGCCCACCGTCACGCCTGGATAACTTTTGTATTTTTAGTAGAGACGGGGTTTCACCATGTTGCTCAGGCTGGTCTCAAACTCCTGACCTCAGGTGACCTGCCCACCTCACCCTCCCAAAGTGCTGGGGTTGCAGGTGTGAGTCCCGGTGCCTGGCCTGGGGCCCCATCTTTGAACTGTTCTGCAAGTCTGGGCTCCTGGGGGCCCCTCACGGCGGCAGAGCAGACGGAGAAGGGATGGAGCCCTCCCAGGGCCAGGGGTCCCTCAGGGCATCCTCCGGGAAACAGACGTGGGGATGCCGGGGTGCAGGAGGGGCGCAGGCTACGGGAGGCAGGGAGCCCGGCTAATGGCCACCTGCCGTCACTCAGCAGCAGAGAGAACGCGCAGGGATTAAGGGAATAGTGGTGGTTACGGCACGTTCCATCTCCGTGTCTCTGACTTACCGGGTGCTATTAAGTCAGTACTGGGTGCCTGATAATGAATTAATCCTTATGATTCTATTATTAAATTATATATTTAAATCATTAAATTAGAAATCCTGATTTAATAAGAATTATTAAATTATAATTATAATGTAAAATATAATTTATAGTTATAATTTATAATTATAATTGTATGATTCTAATCACATAATTATATAAATATAATTACACAAGTTATAAATTATATAAATATTACATAAATTATATAATTACATAAAAAATATAACATAATTATATTTATACAAGTTATATAATTTATGTAATTTATGATTTATTATATAAATAAGTTATATAATTCACGTGATTTATATAATCTAATTATATAAATATAAAATTATATAACTAATATAGTTATGTATACATATAATTTATAAACATGTAATTATGTAACAATTATGTAATTATTTAATATATTTATATTAGTTAAAATATATATTAGTTAAATATATAATTAAGTAACTAATTATATAATGTATAGTGTATAATTAAGGTAAAGTGAGGTCATTTGGGTGGACTTAATCCAATAGGACTGGGGTCGTTGTAAGAAGAAGAGATATATAAATCCCATAATTTATAATTATATATTATAATTTATAAGCCACTGGGAGGCTTATAAACAGCAGAGAGTGAGTCTCCCGCAGTCCTGGAGGCTGGAGGTCTGAGATGCGGTGTGGGCAGGCCTGGTTCCTCCTGAGGCCTCTCTTCCGGGCTTGGAGACGCCGTCTTCTCCCTGTGTCCTAAGAGGGCCGTCCCTCTGTGCGTGTGTGTGTGTCCTAACCTCCTCTTGTTATAAGCACCCCACAGTCCCATTGGATCTGGTCCACCCAAATGATCTCATTTTACCCTACTCATCTCTTTAAAACCATGCGTACAGGCCAGGCGTGGTGGCTCAGACCTGTAATCACAGCACTTCGGGAGGCCGAGGCGGGCAGATCCCCTGAGTTCAGGAGTTCGAGACCAGCCTGGCCAACATGGTGAAACCCCCGTCTCTGCTAAAAACACAAAAATTAGCCGGGTGTGGTGGCGCGCGCCTGTAGTCCCAGCTACTATGAGTCAGAGGCAGGAGAATCACTTGAACCTGGGAGGCGGAGGTTGCAGTGAGCCGAGATTATGCCATTGCAGTCCAGCCTGGGCAATAAGAGCAAGATTCAGTCTCAAAAAATTAAAAAAAAAAAAAAATTTAATTAAAAAAAACCTGCCTAAAAATACAGTCACATCCTGAGGTATGGGAGGACTAGAGGTTCCACGTACGGGTTTTGGCCTCGGCCCATATCTGTGGCATGCTGATTTTCCTCCCGTGGCTGGTTTGCCTACAGGAAATTTGTTGATGTGCTTTTGCGGCTTGTTGTAGCTGGGGACGTGATTCTGTAGATCCCCACTGCCCTCTCTAAGAGAAAGCTCAGTGGCCACGTGAAACAGTTTCGGGGATCACTGGCCTCCACCTTTTGGGTCTGTGGGAGGAAAAAGGACTTGGCAAGTGGCTCACTGAGTGCCCCGCACCTGTTTTTAACGGGCAGGCCCTGTTCACCGCCTGCAAGCTGAAGGTGTTTGATCTGTTAAAAGACGAAGCTCCCCAGAAGGCCGCGGACATTGCCAGCAAAGCGGACGCCTCTGTGTGCGGCACGGGAGAGGCTTCTGGACGTCTGCGCAGCCCTGGGGCTCCTGGAGAAGTCAGAGCAAGGTAATGGGACTCGGCGGGTTTTGTCCTGAGAATCTGGGCAGGTGGAAGTAACTCACTGAGGGACGGTGACCTGGAGCCCAGGCAGGGCGAGGGCAGGAGGGCCAGACCTTCTGTCCCCCTCTCTGCCCTCAGGATCGCTGCTGTTCCCAAAAGGATGAGAGGCAGAGGGTGGGATGAGATGGAACAGCAGCAGCTGTGAGTACGCAGGAGAAATGCAGCCTCCTTATGAGGTCTGTTCTCAAAGCGGGTGTATGTCAGTGTTCTCCTGACAAAGAACCCAACACGGGACACAGACATGTCGACTGGCTTATCTATGTTTATAGACAGATAACCTGGATGGGTGGGTAGACAGATACATGGATAGATGATAGAATGCATAGATACCTTGATATAGATGGATGATAGAGAGGGATAGATACATAGATGGGAAGTAGAGCTGATAGATATATAAATGGATAGATGGATGGGTGGATGGATTTACGAATGGATACATAGATGATGGTAGCTGGATAGATAGATGGATGGGAAGGTAGATGGATTGGTAGATCAGTGAATCGGTGAATGGATGGGTGGGTGGGTGGGTGGATGGATGGATGGATAAACGGGAGGGTGGGTAGAGAGTGGATAGATTGGTGAATCGGTGGATGGGTGGCTGGATGGATAGATGGATGGGTGGATGATTGGGTGGGTGGGTGGGTGGATGGATGGATGGATGGGAGGGTGGATGAATAGATGTATCAGTGGATCGGTGGATGGGTAGTTGGGTGAGGGAATGGATGGATGAGTGGGTGGATGGGTGAATGGATGGATGGATGGGTGATTGGATGGGTTGGGGAATGGATGGATGTGGATGGGTGGGTGGATGCATGGATGGATGGATTAGTGAATCAGTGGATTGCTGGATGTATGGGTAGGTGGGTGACTGGGTGGATGAATGGATGGGGTGGATGTGATGGATGGATGGGTGGATGGATGGGTGGGTGGATGGATGAGTGGGTGGTTGGGTGGGTGGATGGATGGGTAGATGGGTGGGTGAATGGATGGGTGGGTGGATGGATGAGGGGGTGGATGGGTGGGGTGGATGGATGGGTAGATGGGTGGGTGGATGGATGAGTGGGTGGATGGGTGGGTGGATGGATGGGTAGATGGGTGAGTGGATGGGTGGGTGGGTGGATGGATGGGTGGATGGGTGGGGTGGGAGGGGTGCATAATTGGATGGGTGGATGGATGGCTGGATGGATGACTCGGATGGATGGATGGATGAGTGGATAGATGGGTGGATGGAAGGATGGATGGGTGATTGGATGGATGTGGATGGATGGGTGGATGCATGCATGGATGGATGGATTAGTGAATCAGTGGATGGGTGGATATATGGGTGGGTGGGTGACTGGGTGGATGAATGGATGGGGTGGATGTGACGATGGATGGATGAGTGGGTGGATGGATGAGTGGGTGGATGGATGAGTGGGTGGATGGGTGGGTGGATGGATGAGTGGGTGGATGGGTGGGTGGATGGATGGGTGGGTGGGAGGGTGCATAATTGGATGGGTAGATGGATGGCTGGATGGATGGGTAGATGGATGGCTGGATGGATGGATGGGAGGGTTGATGAACAGATGTATTAGTGGGTCAGTGGATGGATAGTTGGGTGAGGGAATGGATGGATGAGTGGGTGGGATGGGTGGACAGTGAGTCAATGCATGGGTGGATGGATGAGTTAGGTGGGTGGATGGATGGATGAATGGGTGGGTGGTTTGATGGATGGATGAGTGGGCATGTAGATGGGTGGGTGAGTGAACCAGATGGATGGATGAACAGATCAGTGAACCAGGTGGCTGATTGGGAGGGTGAGTGAACAGATGGATGGATGGATGGATGGATGGATGGGAGGGTGGATGAATACATGTATCTGCGGATCGGTGGATGGGTAGTTGGGTAGGGGAATGTATGGATGAGTGGGTGATGGGTGGATGTATGGGTGGGTGAGTGGATGGATGAGTGAATGAACAGGTGGCTGATTGGGAGGGTGAGTGAACAGATGGATGGATGGATGCATGGATGGTTGGATGGGAGGGGTGGATGAATACATGTATCAGTGGATCGGTGGATGGGTAGTTGGGTAGGGGAATGTATGGATGAGTGGGTGATGGGTGGATGTATGGGTGGGTGAGTGGATGGATGAGTGAATGAACAGGTGGCTGATTGGGAGGGTGAGTGAACAGATGGATGGATGGATGGATGGATGGATGGATGGATGCATGGATGAATACGTGTATCAGTGGATCGGTGGATGGGTAGTTGGATGGGGGAATGTATGGATGAGTGGGTGAGTGGGTGGATGGATGGGTGGGGAATGGATGGATAAGTGGATGGATGGGTGCATCGGTGGATGGGTGGGTGCATCGATAAGTGGATGGGTGGGTGAATGGGTGGGTTGATGGATTGGTGGGTGGGTGGATGGATGGATGGATGATGTGTTTTCTGAATTGAACAGAACTCTTCAGCATGATGCTAGAACAGAGAGCACATGGCCAAGTCCTTAGCAGCTTGGGAAGGGCAGGAGGACAGACGCCGCCTGAGCAGAGGTGGCTGTGCTTGTGTGATTAGGACACAGAGCATGCACAAGTCGAGGCCCCAGAGGCTGCGCCCTTGCCACAGAGACACGTGACTCTGTTGTTAAGAGTTTGGAGCATAGGAGGCAGAACGTCTTCCCAGCTAGAGGAGTTCAGTGCCATTCTCCTGTACTGAAAATCATACAGACACAGAGACACACACACAGACACACACACACACACACACAGACACACACAGAGCCAGACACAGACACACACAGACACACACACACACAGACACACACACACAGAGACACACAGAGACACACAGACACACACAGACACAGACACACACACAGACACACACAGACACACACACAGACACACACAGACACACACAGACACGAGACACACAGACACACACACAGAGACACACACAGACACACACACAGACACACACAGACACACACAGACACACACAGACACACAGGGCGCGGTGGCTCACGCCTGTGATCCCTGCACTTTTGGGAGGCCGAGGTGGGTGGATCACCTGAGATCAGGAGTTCGAGACCAGCCTGACCAACGTGGTGAAACCCCGTCTCTACTAAAAATACAAAATTAGCCAGGGGTGGTGGCGTGTGCCTATAGTCCCAGCTACTTGCGAGGCTGAGGCAGGAGAATCACTTGAACCCGAGAGGCGGAGGTTGCAGTGAGCCCAGATCATGCCACTGCACTCCAGCCTGGGCAACAAGAGCAAAACAGTGTCAGAAAAGAAAGAGAGAGAGAGAGAGAGAGAAGGGAGGAAGGGAGGGAGGAGGAGGGATGGAGGGGGGAGGGAAGAAGGAGGGAGGGGAGGGGGAGGAATGAAGGAGGGAGGGGAAGGAAGGAAGGCAGGAAATCATGATGAATGTGGAGAAAGGCTTTTTATCACCAGCACCATGAAAGCTGGAAGGAAGGAAGGAGGGGAAGGAGGGGAAGGCAGGAAATCATGATGAATATGGAGAAAGGCTTTTCATCACCAGCACCATGAAAGCTGGAAGGAAGGAGGGAAGGAAGGCAGGAAGGAGGGAAGGCAGGAAATCATGATGAATGTGGGGAGAAAGGCTTTTCATCACCAGCACCATGAAAGCTGGAAGGAAGGAAGGAGGGGAAGGAGGGGAAGGCAGGAAATCATGATGAATATGGAGAAAGGCTTTTCATCACCAGCACCATGAAAGCTGGAAGGAAGGAGGGAAGGAAGGCAGGAAGGAGGGAAGGCAGGAAATCATGAAGAATGTGGAGAAAGGCTTTTCATCACCAGCACCATGAAAGCTGGAAGGAAGGAGGGAGGGAAGGCAGGAAATCATGAAGAATGTGGGAGAAAGGCTTTCATCACCAGCACCATGAAAGCTGGAAGGAAGGAGGGCAAAAGGGAGGGCAGGAAGGCAGGAAATCATGAAGAATGTGGAGAATGGCTTTGTGCACTTGGTGTTAGGAGCAGCTGTCGTCTGCACAGGGATGCCCTTTGTCTCCACGGTAGGTCTCAGGAACGTGTGACCTTCATGATCCACGTAAAACCCAGGGCCGCTTCTACACAGGAAGAACCGGAGGGGTGCCAGGCCATCTGGTTTACACGTATGGGTTCCCCCACTGACAGGTCCTCTGCCTTCCAGCCTCTCACTCTGTGGAGGTGGCATCCTAGGCAGGGAGCGTGGGGGCTGCGTCTTGGTCAGCTGACCTGGGCATAAAATGGGTGGGAGGAACAAATTCCCTGTATCAGTTCGGGGCTCTCTAGGGCAACAGACAACCCCTAGGATGTAACCTGGGAGATTTATTTATCTATTGTTCTAGACGGAGTCTCACTCTGTCGCCCAGGCTGGGGTGTGCAGTGGTGCGATCTCGGCTCACTTTAACCTCCACCGCCTGCATCCGAGCAATTCTCCTGCCTCAGCCTACCCAAGTAGCTCGCATGTCATAGGTGCCCGCCACGCCACGCCCGGCTAATTTTTGGGTTATTTTATATTAGAGATGGGATTTCACCATCTTGGCCAGGGCTGGTCTTGAACTTGCTAACCTCATCGTGCACCCACGTCGGCCTCCCGAAGTGCTGGGATTACACACGTGAGCCACCATGCCCGGAGCCTCTTCTTTTTCAGATGGAGTCTCGCTCTGTCGCCCAGGCTGGAGTGCAGTGGCACGATCTAGGCTCACGGCAACCCCCATCTCCCGGGTAATCCAGGAGCCTCTCCTGCCTCAGCCTCCTGAGTAGCTGGGATTATAGGCGCCCGGCACCACACCTCGGCTAATTTTTGTATTTTTAGTAGACATGGGTTTCACCATTGTCTTGTCAGGTGTGGTCTCGAACTCCTGACTTCGTGATCGGCACACCACGACCTCCCAAGGTTGTGCTGGGATTGCAGGTGTGAGCCACTGCAGCTCGCCTCTAAATTGAAGTCTTGGGCTCCGTCACCCAGGCTGGATTGCAATGAGGCAATCTCGGCTTACTGCAACCTCCACCACCTCCCGGGTTCAAGTTATATTCTTGTGCCTCAGCCTCCCAAGTAGCTGGCATGTCAGGTGCCCGCCACCTCACGCCCGGCTAATTTTTTTGTTATTTTTAGTAGAGTATGGGGTTTATCCGTGTTGGTAGGCCTGGTCTCGACTCCCGACCTCGTGATCCGCCCGCCTCGGCCTCCCAAAGTGCTGGGTGACCGCATGAGGCACCGCGCCCGGCCTCCTTTGGTTTTCTCGTTCTGAGGTAACACGAGCATCCTGTTCTTAGGTCTAGAGTAACACAGAGGCAGCAATAGTATGTAACTTAAGCCGAGCAGATGCATAACATTTGCTAGTATGGATTGATGTGTATGTGATATTGTGTAAATTAATTTACTTTAAGTTATGTTTTGGCACTTGTATTCCTCTTTCGAGTTGAGGATGATGTATGTTTGTCAGTTTGTATTTGCAGTCATATACATTGTTTTAATATAGAAGTACATGTGCCTGTATAGCCATGTTTTGGGTGCTTTAACAATTCATAGTTAGTTTTTATGTTATAATTGGGTAGCTTTAAGGATTCTTCATCAAAAATGCACTAGCAATATTTGTATGGATCTAGCCATCTCCAATGCCTTGCAAACTTGTACAACAAGTTCATCACATTATTTGACGGTAGGGATTACTACGCTTTCAAGTCCAAGTGACTAAAAGCTTCTCATTATTTTTGCTATTCTAATTTGCAGATGTTTAATTTTCCTATCAGCAAAACACCAACCCATTATAAATCCTATTAGTCAGCACATTACCATTGCTACATCATCACGTATAGTATTATTTTCAGCTTTAGCATCAGCTAACTCCTTCGTGTATTTTGCATTCAGCGTAGCAACATCACACGCTGACGCATCTGCATGTCAGATCATTGCTGTGTTCGCCAGCTTCAGCTTGGATTTTGTTGGTGCTGCGCTTGGATGATGTTGCACCGCCACGAATGTCAGGAGGCCACGCCACCATCGCGGCCACCGTCGTCAGCACATCCGTCTCCC